>CM046368.1:20854861-20875397 GCA_025413025.1 Ficus hispida | reverse complement strand
ATATTATTGACGGATTTGATACTTTTTAACAACCAATCTTTGTTTTTACTAGTTTCCCATTCAAAATTACACGTGTATACTAGGAGCCAAAGTTGCTATAGGAAAAACGTTTAGGACCATGGAAATACACAACTGTAGTCACACAGTAAGCTTATAAAGAAGTTGAGATCTTATAGTGAGGTTGCATAAATATGTTGTGAAATCTATCTCACTAGATTCATGCATTTCTATTCGGTCTAAACAGGGGCAGCAGGATGAAAGGAAGGTTGTAAGTGTCGTTCTCCATTCAAAAAATGAACAAAAAAATGCTTGAGCATCAATACTTGTTGCTGAAAGCCCCATAGGTAAGAATATCTTAGCAATTTGGTAATGAAACCTTGTAACTGTTTGGAAAGTCTTATTCATTTCCTTTCCTTTTTCTTTAAAAGTTTTATCTGGTTTTGTCCTACCCTTTTCAAATGTTTTTGTTCAATCTAGAAGGTGATTAATACAATATAGCCATACATAATACCTAGAAGTTTTATTCTCTCTCTCACTATTTATTTTTTATTTTACTTGCAAATGCTATGATTGATGACCCAAATGATCACATGGTTTTGGAGTACTGTCTTTTCTATTCTAAAATTTAGACCTTTTGGTCTTAGCTTTTGATAATGTATTTTTTAATTTTTTAGTATTCTTAAACTTAAGAATGTTTTCCTTCAAGTTATGATTGGTCCTTTTTTTTCACTTTACATGCTTATTTACGTATATTTTTGTGTGTAGCGCTTTACAGGCTTGCTTTTGGAGGATTGATGAGAAGTCAAGGAGCCCTTCACCATGGAGTTGCTTGAATTGATTATTCTTTAACCCTTTTTTCTTCCCAACTTCTACAAAGATATATTTATACATATTTGTGGTCTTTAAACTGAGATTGATAGCTTTTATTGCTGATAGGGTGTGGTTCAGGGGATGGCCCCAGAGGAGAAGCGACCCTGATGCAAAATCATGCTCATATACCTTATCGATAACTGTTTTCTATTATAGAAATTGAAATTCATGTGAAGTAATATTTTTACGTGGACATGCAGTCAAGCCCCCCTACAAGAAGTTCTTGGAAGCACTGCCATTTCATGTTTATATGTAAGCCTTCCAATAGATTTTAAATGATTCACATAATAATTCCTTGCACAGAGGTACGTAATTCCTTCTGCCCTTGCATTAAATCTTTTCCAAGTGGTAACAGAATCTCAGTGAGTTATCTGTATTCATCATTTACTCCACTTATGATCTATTCTTTTCAGCTTCTTCATTGTAAAGTGTCACATCTTGTGAAGCCAATGGAGTACAGATTCCAAATCGTCACTATAAGCTGCTTGCAGTGAGTAGTTCTCTTTGCTTTGGGGTTACAAATAGCTTTTAGTGCATCATTCATGACCGTACTTCAGTTTACATACTCTCCATTTTTTTCCCTTTTGCTTTCTAGTTGTGCAGTTTTTAGCTGGTTCCCACTCAAATACTACCTCAAGTCGCAACATCAAGTATGGTGCTACTATACCATAAACTTTACACTGGTAAACACCTGCAAGACAATCTTCTTTTCTTGAATAAATAATTTCTGGTTTTAGTGCTTCAGTTGTGCATAATCTTATCCACTTTGTGATTTCAATGCACTCTTAAGAGCTTTGAATTAGAATGTTCGTAGTCTTTTTGACATGAGTGGCTTCATGTGACTCACAAGGATGTCAAATATTTCTTCTTCAGCTTACATTTTAAAAAAGTTGTATTGAGTACTTAATTAACCACTAGTCTATTGTTTGTCAATTGTATTTCTTAGATTCAGCTTGAATTCTGATTAGTGAATTAGGTTTGTTTGTTTTTCTTAAAGTGATGGCAGCGACAAGTTTATCTGGAGCTCTTTTACAAAATGAGGCAACACGATATACATAATTGAAGTGAGTGAAATTTCCTCCTTTTCTCTTTCATTATATTTTAATGAGACAACACAACATACATGATTTACCGAGTCTGAAGCACTTTTGTAGGTTGATGAGATATTAGTTTGGGAGTTACTCACGTGGAGTTTCTTGAATTGACGATTCCTTATCTTTTTTTTCTCTTCACATTTTCTTCAGAGACATATTAGTGGTCTTTGGCTGAGTTTTGATGGCTTTAATGCTTGCAAGTTTATGGTTGGTTCTGAGAATGATCCTAAAAGAAGTGATCACTATAGTTTTTTCCATTTTGTCATTAT
The DNA here is from genome assembly GCA_025413025.1 of Ficus hispida. Taxonomy (NCBI): domain Eukaryota; kingdom Viridiplantae; phylum Streptophyta; class Magnoliopsida; order Rosales; family Moraceae; genus Ficus; species Ficus hispida. The sequence goes on along the minus strand of CM046368.1, from coordinate 20,873,164 downwards.
CCTCCATGACATTTTTGCTTCTTTGATAACTCAGTTTTCATAATTTTATCCATTTTGTGATTTGAGTAGAATCTTCAAAGATTTAGTATTATCTCTAGAACAGATGATTAAACACTCCTATTGGTAAGTAATCTTTAGCCTTTTAATCTCATTCCATTTGTTTCTTTTTCTTTAGTTAGTAGCAAAAGCAGTAGTATTATTGTTAGTATTAATAGCAATTTCAATAGTAGTAGAGTTATTGGTAGTTCTAACAATAGAAGAAGTACTTGTATTTACCAGTAGGAGTGTAGTAGTAGACTTGGCAGGTAGCGGTAGAGGTAGCAGTAGTGTTATTACCAACAGTAGTAAGTAAAAATAGTATTAGTATTAGTAGTAGTAGAATTAGTAATAGTAGCAGTAGCAATTGTAGTAGGAGTAGCAGTAACAATAGTAGTAGTTGTGTTAGTAGTAATAATAGTAATAATTACAGTAGTACAACTAAAAATAATAGTAGTATTAGTAGTAATTGTATCAATTGTGTAATAGTAGCAATAGAAGTAGTTAGTAGATATACGAACAGCTACGGCAGTTATAGCTAGTTACAATAGTGGTGTACGGATAGGTGTCACACTAGTAGTATTAGGTTTAGGGTTTAGGGTTAAGGATTTAGGGTTTTAGGATTTTAGGGTTTAGGGGTTTAGGGGGTTTAGGGCTTAGGGGCTTAGGGGTTTCGGGTTTTAGGGGTTTAGGGGTTTAGGGGTTTGGGGTTTGGGGTTTAGGGGTTTAGGGGTTTAGTGGTTGTAGGGTTTTAGGGTTTAGGGTTTAGGGTTTAGGGTTTAGGGGTTAGGGGTGGTTAGGGGTTATGGTTTAGGGGTTAGGGTTAGGGGTTAGGAGTTAGGGTTTGGGGTTTTGTGTTTTGGGATTTGGGGCTTTAGGGTTTTGGGGTTTTTAGGTTTTGGGGTTTTGGGTTTAGGGGGTTTAGGGGTTTAGGGTTTAGAGTTTTTGGGTTTTAGGGTTTAGGGTTTACGGTTTAAGGTTTAGATTTTAGGGTTTTTAGGGTTTTTAGGGTTTGGGGTTTGGGGATTAGGGTTGGGGTTAGGGGTTTCGAGTTTCAGGTTTTCGGGGTTCGGGTTTTCAGGTTTCTGGTTTCGGGTTTCGGTTAAGGGTTTAAGGGTTTAAGGGGGTTTAGGGTTTAGGGTTTAGGGTTTTTGGGTTTACGGTTTACGGTTTACGGTTTTAGGGTTTCAGGTTTGGGGTTTAGGGTTAGGGTTTAGGGTTTAGGGTTAGGGTTAGGGTTTAGGGTTTAGGGGAAGAGGCCGAGCAATTACGCTTGCAAACTAACTGTCGTTTTTCCGTTTTGAGAACTTTGCGGTTTTGAGGCAATAATAATTGGTGACAAGAATCAGTATTGATTGCTTTATTATTTAGTTTCCTTTTTATTTTAGAATATTAGCTTTTCAGCCATTTAGGGAACTTGCCTTATTTGTTTCATCTTTACTTGCTTCAGAATGGTTATTTTTTCCCTTTTTTAATTGCTGAAATTTCTTGGGCAATTAAGGACTCAAAATCCGCAAAGGGAAAGCCTATATGTACTGTACGAAATTCATTGGGAGGCAGATCAATTTTGACAGAAGGTTATCAATGCAAAAAGTGCACTTCTTCATGTTAGCACATAATTTTTCTTTTCGAAGCACATCCAAAACTGATTGTAAATGCATAACATGTTCTTCCAAGCTTTTGCTATAAATAAGGATATCATCGAAATAGACTATAACAAATCTGCCAATAAAATGGCAGAAAATAAGAAATTCCTACACAGGATTTTCAAAACAGTACAGGAACAGGCAATTCCTATACGTACACTATTATTAGTTGGATTAATGGGACTGTTCTCAGCAAATTCCTCCAGACTTAGATAGTTTTATAAAAACAGTTTATAAAATGGTTAATTAAACCAAGTTTAGTAAAGAAAAAGAGAAATAAATGAATTTGGCCAAGTAATAGGGTAACCATAGTAACATATATGATCATTGGATTGGTTACTAATTTTTACTTGGGCCAAAATTATTTTCAAACATAGTAACAAGATGATGACCATTAGTAATCATATATGTTACCAGGTTATTGGGTTGAGCCTAAAGCCCATGGTTACCAATAGTAACCTAGTAGGACATGATGTTAAAAATTACGCCTTAGTAACCCAATAGGATTTTGATCCACATATGGCTTGGGCTTATACCTATGGTTACTAATAGTAACCTAATATGATTCTAAATACAAATAGGATCTTAAACCCAAAGTTCATTAAATAATCAAACAAGATGTTATTTGATTTAATTTGGGTAATGAGCCCTAGGGTTACAGTTAGTAGCCTAATGAGTTATCATGTAGTGTGTAGGGGACATACAACTAGGATTACTAAGGAATGCTGGTTAATGATACCAGCTTTAAATGCAATGATTTATGGCAAGATAACCTTTATCTTACGTCCACTTTGAAAACAGGGAAGTAACTTCTTGTTGTAACCTGATTTGGAGCAACAAAACACAGGACGTAGCCTAACCAGTAAGTAGAACTCCGCCTACATCATAGGCAAATTGTTTTGGTACTTGCATTTATGTGATACATATGATTTATGATTTATGTTATGGCATCATGAAGCATGCTCACTTATGATAATTCATATGATAAGACTAAGATCAAGTTTCAAGTATGAAATGATTTCTTAAATATGTTTTAAGACAAGAATAAGTCTTAAGGAATTAATGTAAGTTTACAAGTATGTTTGGCAAGCAAGATTTCCTTATGTCGTACCGACCCACTATTAGGTCGGGTTTGGTCCATGGTTTGAGTTGGATTGGACTGGCCGCCCCAATCACTCCATGGCTGTGCGCCACGGTACGTACACTTATGTTAAGTAAGGGGCCCAAAGTTATGCTAACCTAGGAAAGCCCACGACTTACGTCTACGCTGTAGGTAAGCAATCTATCGGTAATTTTTGATACAAGACGGTGGAACTTGGCATGGCGAGATGTGAAACTTGGGATGGAGACCACTACGCGTTTTGTTATATTATGTTATGTTTTATGAAATATGTTGTATGAAAGTTTGGTAATTCAGTACTAAAGTAAGTAAGCGTGTGTATGCATATGTAAGTATATTATGAGATAGATTTTAGTTTCAAGTATTGAAAAAAAAATATTCCGTAATTCCGCTAAGTTAAATAGGTTAAGTAATTACGTAAGATAAGTATGGTAATGGCCTACGTAGGACGGGTTGTTACATATACATACTTAATTGAGTACTTGAATTTGTTTTACATACAACTTTTTATTTAACATAATTAAAACAAAACACGTAGCGATTTCCATCCCATAGTTTCACAGTTCGCCTTGTCATGCTCCATCGCCTTGCATCACATATTGCCAAAAGATTGCTTACTTATAGCATAAACGTAAGTTGTGGGCTTTTACATAGTAAGTACAACTATTAACCTGTAAAATATTTCATAATAAAATAATTGCATGAATCAATTATGCTTTCATTATGCTTCCTTAGGTTACCATAGTTTTTGGGCCCTTACATAACATAAGTGTACGTACCGTGGCACGCAGCCATGAAGTGGTTGAGGTGGCCAGCCATGTGCAGGTCGGTACAGCACAAGAAAACTTGCTTAAAAACATACTTGAAAATAGTTTCTTAAAAAAAAAAACAGTTTCTTACTTGAAACTCTCTTATTCTCACTATGTGAATTATCATTAGATGATGCCATAATGATAAAACATACATCATATGCCACAATTATAAAGCATAGATCATATGCACTTTAACAGGTACGTATGAGCTTGAAAATATACAAGCAGTAAAAATATTTTTCATCTATATTGTAGGCGGAGTTGTACTTACGGGTTATGCTAAATCCTGAGTTTGATGTTCTACCCAAACAGGTTACCTTCCTATTTCCAGACAAAGCCGTAAAATAAGAATCATCCTATCTTACTATGAATCATATCATTAGTATCCAAACTAACAACCATAAGTAACCCTAGTTTCAAACTTATCATGTTGCAATGGTATCCCCTTCGGTTACTATAAGTGATACGAACCACGCCAACTTATGACGACACTCGACAACAAAAAGGAACCCAAGAACGTTCTACAATCAGATTTGGATGGGAAACCGGAACCCATTGCTTGAATCGTGATACGAACCTTGGTATAGAAGACCGCAACCCAATGCCAACCTGCAAACAAGAATCTTGGTATTGTCGCAGATGCCACAAACGGTGGTGGAGAACCGTTTGATAAGTCGGATTTGAATGCGATAAGACAAAGTCTTGATAAGTTCAATTAGTTCAACAAAAACTGAGAGATAAATCACAAGAGTAAATAGAATGCCAAAAAGTTCTTTATTGATTTGAAAATAAGGCCTATTTATAGGCTGAGAATTACAATAATATTCCTAGAATATGCCAGCTAAAGAAAAGGAAACTATCCTAATAATTTTAGTCTAAAAATAAAAAAGGAAACTTACTTAATTGTTTGGCTTTATTTTTCAGTCATTGACACCCATTATAGAGAAAAGAAAACTAACTAATTATTGACCAATTAACCCAAAAACGTGGTCAACTAAATATCTTGACCAATTAATCCAAAAACATGGACAACTAAAGAGGGAATCAAACAACTTGGTTCAAACTAAACAAATCCTCCAAAAAGCACGACCATTTGCATGGATTGCATAACTGACGTGACTTCTTCAATTACATGGTTGAACTTGAATTAATTTGACTATTTGAGCTCTATTTGTTGATTCCACGCATGTAGACTTGCCATACTCTATCACAATGTGTTGCGCTAGAGTATTTAAAGCCTCCTTGAACCTCTTTGCCCGCGCTCTTGTAGCTGGACCAATAGGAACTAGAACCGGATCCTTGGCCTTATCAATAAGTTCACCTTTTCCTCGTCCACCTCGATTCCTTTCGCACTTACAACAAATCCAAGAAACACAAGCTTATCCGTGCAAAAGGTACATTTCTTGAGATTAGCAAATAATCTTTCACTCCTTAAAACGTCTAAAACGAGTCTTAAGTGTTCAACATGATCGCTCAAATTTTTGCTATGAATTAGGATATCGTCAAAGTAGACAACTACAAATTTGCCAGTGAAAGCATGCAAAACAAGGTTCATAAGTCTCATGAAGGTACTTGGTGCATTAGTTAATCCAAAAGGCATAACCAACCATTCATACAAACCATATTTTGTTTTAAATGCAGTTTTCCACTCATCCCCTTCTTTCATCCTAATTTCGTGATATCCGCTTCTAAGATCAATTTTAGAAAATACACAAGACCCGTGCAATTCGTCAAGCATATCGTCTAATCGAGGAATAAGGTTTCGATACTTTACCGTAATGTTATTGATGGCTCGGCAATCAACACACATCCTCCAAGTTCCATCCTTCTTAAGGCCCTAGTATAACTGGAACCGCACATCCTCCAAGTTCCATCCTTCTTAAGGACTCATGCTCTCCCTAACATACCCTTTTTCCATCAGCTCATGGACTTGCCGTTGAAGTTCCTTCGTTTCCTCGGGATTACTTCTATAGGCTGGTCGATTTGGAATTGTCGCACCGGGTATGAAATCAATTTGATATTCAATTCCTCGGATTGGTGGTAAGCCGGAAGGCAGCTCCTCGGGAAAGACATCATCAAAATCCTGCAAAAGAGATTCAACATTGCTCGGCAATGAACCGGCAAGATCATTAGTACACAAAAGGGCCTCCTTGTACATGAGTACTATAAGGGGCTGATGTGAAATTAATGCTCTCTTGATCTCACTTTTTGTTGCAATGAAATTGTATTTTTGCTCTCCTATACTCAACAAGGCTGTAAGTCTCTCCTTTTTCCTCTCACTCTCTTTTTCGTTTTTGGCTTTCTCTTTTTCCCTCTTTTCTTTTTCTTTCTTCTCAGCCTCGGCCTCTCTCTCTTTTTCTTTTCCCTTTTCACTTGCTCTTTGCATCTTCAGTTGGTCTTCAAGAACTTGTTTTGGAGTTAATGGAACAAGTGATATGGGCTGTTTTTTGATGATGAAGGAGTATCTATTGGTGTATCCATCATGTGTGACTCGCCGATCGTACTGCTAAGGTCGGCCTAATAGAATATGACATGCGTGCATAGGGACCACGTCGCAAAGCACTTCATCTTCATACTTGCCAATGGAAAACGCTACCATCACTTGCCTCGTTACCTTGACTTCCCCGCAATTGTTTAGCCACTGTAACAGGTACGGTCGTGGATGCTTCAAGGTATGTAACGCCAATTTCTCCACTAACTCAGTGCTAGCCACGTTGGTGCAGCTTCCCCCATCAATAATAACGCTGCAAACCTTGTTATTCACAAAACACCGAGTATGGAACAAATTCTCGCGCTGGTTGTTTTCTTCCTCTTTAAACTGTGCGCTAAGTGGTCGCCTTGCCACTAATGACTCTCCTTCAACCGCGAACTGCCCTTCATAAGCGTCCTCAAGAGGTGGCATTTCATCGACTTCATGTTCTTGTTCATCTTCTGTCTCAATCTCTCCTTGAGCATTTATCACCATCAACCTTTTATTTGGGCACTCGCTAGCTATGTGACCCCTGCCTTGACACTTGAAACACTTAATGTCATGGTTTCTAGAAGTAGAGAGATCAGTTTTACCTTTAGAAATCTGGTTGGGGTTCTCAGACTTCGGCTCGGATTTGTACTTGTGAGTTGAAGACATTTGTGGTTTCTCTTCCTTCCTGGCTGTACTTGGTCTCCAAGGGTTGGAACCCGAGTGTTGACCTGCACGCGTACCACCACCTCTCGATCCTCGTCTACATTAGCTCGGATCATGACAACCTCCATCTCCTTATAATAATCCTCTACACTCCGACTCCCTTGCCTAAGGCCTTGCAACTTCTTATACAACTCCCAGTAATAATGAGTTGGAACGAATCGTTTTCTCATCACTGTTTTCATCTCCTCCCACGTCTCTATTGGTCGTTCTCCATGCCGTCTCCGGTTCAAAACAAGTTGATCCCACCAAGTAGTAGCATAATCTGCAAATTCAACCACAGCTAGTTTTACCTTCTTGATTTCAGAGTAGTTGTGGCAGTCAAACACAAAGTCCATTTTCTTCTCCCACTCAAGGTATGTGTCGGGATCTGATTTTCCTTGGAAAGACGGAATCTTCATCTTAATACTACCCGAGTGATTATCTACCCGATTTCTAGCTTCTCTAAACCCATAACCACGCCCATGCCTGCCCTGATTCATGGGCGGTTCTTCTAACTCCTCTTCATCGTCAATATCTCCCCATTGCACTCCTTGTTGCACTCGCCTATATGGTTGTCTAACAGGCGCATTTCGCGGCCGCTCCCGAGTTGACTCTTCTTCCAACCTATCCATTCTCTCATGAATTTGTTCTAATTCAGTCCTCATCATCCGTCTCATCTCCCCTAACAAGGCCTGTACTTGTAGGTTCGGAATTGTTGGTTGTTGTGCCTCTTCGGCTGAGTTTTCTTCTTGATTGCGAGACATTTTTAGAACTTGCAAAATGAGGTTAGGATCCTCTCAAGCCCTCGCTCACGTGTTTCACTCAATTGGCTTTTAACCCTCTTATGTTCTCTCCACTCTTGCCTTTTTCCACTCGTTGTGCCTTCTTTCATTCTTAATCAGACTCAAGAACAATCAGGATTCAAGCAGCAATTCGATGAGAGAAACAACCAAAACAAATCAAACGATTCAATCGGTAATTCCCAAGAACTGGTGCAAGCGATTAAAAATAACAGAGATGGTTCTAAGGTATTTGACGCTAGGTCAAACCAAACGAATTACAGTAACGAATTATGATACTTGGTCAAACCAAACGATTTTTTTTTTTTAACCGACAAATGGTCTAAATCGAAGCAAATGAGTGCTAATCCCAAATGAGTACTCCCAGCAGAAACAAGAGACAACCCCAGTCAGACACCTTTTTTCCTGCAAATTTTTTTATTTTTTTTTTGGTGCTTCTTAATTCCCCAGCAGTAATACGAAATAACCTAGTCACACGCTGATTTTCGGAATTTTTTTTTTGTTTTTTTTTTTTAACAACAACCTTTTTTATACGAAATAACCTATTAATACGAAAAAAAATTTTTTGTTTTTTTGTTTTTTTTTTAAATCAAAACAGAAGAAGAACAATGAAAAACAATCAAAGGATAATTTTCAAACTTGCCTTGGAGCCTAAGCTCTGATACCAACTGATATGAACCTCGCCGATGAAACAACGAAACCCGACACCAAATGTTGATTCAAACCCGAAGACCTTCCTCTCTCTCTTTTTTTTTTAACGTTAATTTTTTCCTTTCTAGTTGCTTTTTATATTAGTACTCTCGCTTAGTTACTTTTCAAGCATTTCGTTTGTTTTATTTTTGGTCATTTTGTTGTTTTTCTTTTGCTCTTATATAATTTTACTAGGAACACGTGTGAATAATATATTATCTGATATGAACCTCGCCGATGAAACAACGAAACCCGACACCAAATGTTGATTCAAACCCGAAGACCTTCCAGACACAAGCTTGTTGGAGCCTTGACCCGTTACCTAGCGAAATAAGAACCAAGACTTCGGATATTGACAAATGCCACACCAAGACTCTCAAGAACGTCTCAAGAACCTAGATGATAAGTTTGGCTCTTGAACGCCACAAGAATAACTTGATAAGTTCAAAAGTTTTTTCAAGAATGCAAGAACACACAAATTCTCACTTTTTTTCTGAATTCTCCAAAAAGTGCCTTAGCTTCCAAAGCAGACCTTTTTATAGGCTGCTGAATACAATTAGGTTTTCCTTTTTCCTAAATTATGTTCTAATAAATTCGGATTTATTCCAAAAGAAATAAAAACAAATTAGGAAAACTGACCTACTCTTCCTACTTAATGCCTTGGCTTCCACGAATTTACTTGAGTGCACACTTCTTGAATCAGCCCATTCAATGCTTCTTTAAATCGTTTGGCTCTAAGTCTCGTAATTGGTCCACTTAGCAAGCCTAATGGATCACGTGGGCGCTGCCCCTGAGTTCCCCCAATCCCGCTTGTTACTTCCCCGTCATATATGCTTGGATGTGCAATCTTATTCGCATCAGCTTGTGATCTTGCAAACGTGATTACTTGGCCTCTTCTAGTATTTGAATCACGCATTTGTTGGGTTGGTCATCGCTTGTAATTCCCTCAATGGGCGTCTTTAAATTTCTTCACGCGAGCCTTCGTAACCGGACCAGTGGGAACTAAAAGTAGGATCTGAATACGTCTCATACCTCGTGCTCTTACTTGTAACGACATTCTCATCGGAACCCGAATGTTGATCTGCACGGGCACCACCCCCTCTCTTAAGTAGCTGCTCCACCTTGATGGCCATGTGTACCGTGTCTTCTAACTCCACGTAGTGATGCATCTCTACCCGATCATGGATCTCTCGGTTTAGTCCCATTACAAACCTAGCCATTGTTGCCTCTCGATCCTCGTCTACATTAGCTTGGATCTCTCGGTTTAGTCCCATTAACAACCTCCATCTCCGACTCCCTTGCCAAAGGCCTTGCAACTTCTTATATAACTCCCAGTAATAATGAGTCGGAACGAACAGTTTTCTCATCACTGTTTTCATCTCCTCCCACGTCTCTATTGGCCGTGCTCCATGCTGTCTCCTGTTTAAAACAAGTTGATCCCACCCAAGTAATAGCATAATCAGCAAATTCAACCACAGCTAATTTTACCTTCTTGATTTCAGAGTAGTTATGGCCGTCTCCTGTTTAAAACTCCATTTTTTTCTCCCACTCAAGGTATGTGTCGGGATCTGATTTTCCTTGGAAAGACGGAATCTTCATCTTCATCGTCAATGTTCCCCCATTGCACTCCTTGTTGCACTCGCCTAAATGGTTGTCTAACAGGAGCGTTTCGTGGCTACTCCCGAGCGGAATCTTCTTCCAACCTATCTATTCTCTAATGAATTTGTTCTAATTCAGTCCTCATCATCCGTCTCATCTCCCCTAACAAGGCCTGTACTTGTAGGTTTGGAATTGTTGGTTGTTGTGCCTTTTCGACTAAGTTTTCTTCTTGATTGCGAGACATATTTAGAATCTGCAAAATAAGGTTAGAATCCTCTCAAGCCCTCGCTCACGTGTTTCACTCAGGAATGATTTGTGACTCTCGTGTTTGTCACTCAATTGGTTTTTTAACCCTCTTATGATATCTCCACTCTTACCTTTTTCCACTCGTTCTGCCTTCTTTGATTCTTAATCAGAAAATCAGGATTCAAGCAGCAATTCGACGAGAGAAACAACTAAAGCAAAGCACAAGATTCAATCGGCAATTCCCAAGAAACTGGTGCAAGCAATTAAAATAACAGAGATGGTTCTAAGGTGTGAGAGGCTAGGTCAAAACCAAAATGAATTACACTAATGAATATGATTCTTGTTGATAATTCGGATTTTTTTTTTAAAAGACAATCTCCTATCTGAATCAAAATAAATGAGTACTAATCCCAAATGAGAATTCCCAGCAGAAACAAGAGACAACGTTTTTTTTTCACGTTTTTCTTTTCCAGTATTTTTTTTTATTATTTTGATTCTTAATCCCCCAGCAGTAACACAAAATAACCAGTCAGACCCTGATTTCTGAAATTTTTTTTTTTTTTAAACAACCTTGCGTGAAATTTATAGCAAGAGGAAAATCCGTCGACTTTAAAAATCGTGAGGGTTCAAGTCCCTCTATCCCCAAAAAGGCCCATTTGATTCCCTAATCCTACCTTCTCATTTCGTTAGCGGTTCAAAATTCGTTATCTTTCTCGTTCATTCTAATTTTACAAACGTATCTGAGCGAAAATCTTTTTCTTATCACAAGCCCTGTGATAATTTCAATCTTTTTTTAATCCGAACCGAAGAAGAACAATGAAAAACAATCAAAGGATAATTTCAAACTTGCCTTGGAGCCTAAGCTCTGATACCAACTGATATGAACCTAGCCGATGAAACATCGAAACCCGACACCAAATGTGATGCAAACCACGCCAACTTGTGACGAGACCCGACAACAAAAAGGAACCCAAGAACGTTCTACATTCGGATTTGGATGGGGAAACCTCGACCCGTTGCTTGAATCGTGACACGAACATTGGTATAGAAGACCGCAACCCAATGCCAACCCACAAACAAGAACCTTGGTATTGTCGTAGACGCCACAAATGGTGGTGGAATTCCATTTGATAAGTCGAAGGTGAACGCCACGGAGAATTCCGATAAGTTCGAATAGTTCGTCAATGAACCAAAGAGAATGAAGTCTCACAATTTTCTGAATAATAGTCTGTCTTTTTATTGCCTCATAGACGCTTATAAATAAGCTGAACATTACAAAGAAAGTTCCTAAAATAACTAACTTAATTTTGGCTAATATCTAGAAATATTCGTACTTGCCTAAAAATTACAATCAGCTTTTTAAGTGGCTGATTACTTGCCTAAAATAGAAAAGATCAAAAGGAAAGTAATGCCCTTTTTCACGTGGGCCTTACAAATTCTGAACTCCTAAACTTGCCAATTTTGCTGGTTGAAATTAAGCTCCAGAATCTTCTAGAACTTGAATCAAGCTTGTAAAAGGTTGGTCAACATTTTCATCTTCCCCAATAGGCCTCCACGTGCATGCTTGAGCCAAAAGCCCTCTAATCAGCCCATTTAATGCATTTTGGAATTTCTTGGCCCGTGCTCTTGTGACCGGTCCAATAGGTTCCGAATAGGATCCGCGATCCATGCTCTTGTGCTTGCCATGTCCTCACCAGTTTTGTACGGATGTTATTGTGTAAAAAAAAAATGAAAATCCCTAGAAGTTGCATCTTCACGTGTGCATGCAGCTGGGTCTCCTATTAGATCTTCTTGGCAAAACCACCTTCCCATGAAAACCAACTTTGAAATCAATCACTCATCAATATCCTTCCACAGAGGTAACTAAACTCTATCTGGCGCTGCATCTTTTCCAATGCCAAACGAACCCATTCTCTTTTGACCTACTCATTTTTCAGCTTCTTCTACTTGAAGTGCCACACAATGCGAAATTGCTGAATTACTGATTTTTAATTATCCTCAAAAGCTGCATTTTGTGAGTAGTTCTGTTTGAAACTTATTTACACTTTTACTCTTTTTTTTTTTTTTAAATAACTTGTTATTTCTTGGGCTTATTCCAACTAATTTATTTGATTGTTTGCTATTAAAAAATTCGTGAATATATAATACTAAAAACGTTAATTTTTGAAATAAAAACTAATTTAGTTAATAGCATTGAAGTGATTTGTAAATGAAACAAAAGTTTATTCTTGAATCAAAATAATTGTCGAGAAAAAAAAATTCTTAGCAGCATTATTGACGCTAAGCATTACAATTGATAGTTAAAAAAGTTCATCCGTAGGTCTCAAAATTTGTAATCCATTTCTCTATTGCTTATGGTATTCAACATCATTAATGTCCTAGCATCGCTCGTAAATTAGTGATTATTAAATCATTCATCATTTAGGAACTTTTATATAAAACAAAAATGATCTGGATGTAAAAATAAATTCTATGGCAATTTCTATAAGAAAAATATAGATAAAGATATCAAATTCAACAAGTTCGTAGATTATATTATTTTTAAAAAGAAGTAAATAGTAGTGGTCAATGTAAATCTTTTTTTTTTTTTTTTTTTTTCTAGTTTGTTCAATGTTTTATTAACTAGATTCTTTGATTTGATTTGATTTTTTTTTAAAGGAAGATTCTTGATTTTAAACTTTGTAGACTAGCATATTATGATTTTAATATTAGGATTCTTGGTACACATTTGTAATAATTTTTCAATCAGTTATGAATATATCATATTAATACGGCCTTATGTGACTTAATTTTGGGTATTGAGATTTTTATATAATACGTGTTCATATAAAACTTGTAAAATAATTATCTAAAAAGACCTCTATTACCATTCATTTGTCCGCTCTTTCCACACCTCAATCTAATAAATAATTTTATTCTCAAATTATCCATTATTTAAATTGCTTTTAAGGGAAAAAAAAAAGTGGTCAAAACTCAAAAACATACTTGCCACACACTTAATTTAAATTAAGAAATAATTAAAATACTCTTTTTTATATATAATACAAAAGGCTTAATTCTAATAAAAAATGAATAGTAGAAGAATGACCTCTGATGAAAAGGAAACAACAAGCTTTTTTTTTTTTTTTTTTTTTTTTTTTTTTTTTTTTTTCAATTTTCGTCTAACTATTTTTTTGACTACTATGTTGATGATAATTTGCATTTTTATGCAAGCAAAAGAAATAGAGAAACATCGTATTTTTTAAGTTAAATGGTTGTATCAAGCGCACTTGTCATGAACTTGTTTATGAATACATCCATGGATTATTGCGAACTTAATTGTTTAATATCTTGTTATGTTTCAATTAAAAAAAAATTCAAATACTATTTGAAAATTCATATCCTGTGAAAACTAATATATACGTACATACAATTTCAAATATATAAATAAATTTGAAATGAAAAGATAAATGTATTAAATTGAGCCTTATATTGGAAGCAAAAAAATACTGTAGTTTTTTTTTTTTTTTTTTTTTTTAACTTTGATTTTGAGTCTTTTTACTGTTTATATATATTTTATATATATCTCTTCATTATTAGCTGAAAAAATGTAGAACTTTGAAAAAAACAAAAAAAAAAAAAAATTTAAGAACGTGGGATAAAAAGAAAAGCAGTTAAAAGTGAGAGTGTGTGATTTGATTTGTGGGTGGGTGAAAGAAGAAGAAAAATATATGGCTTAGTTAATGTGTTTTTTTTTTTTTTTTTTTATAAGTGGTGTGTTAAAAGTATTAAATAAAATTTAAAATTTAAAATTGGTGGGTGATTTAAGTAGGTGTGGCATATAAAAGTTTTCATAATTTTTTTAATGATATTTCCATGGACTTCAAAATTTTTTTTTTGCAAAATTTCTTTTGGTGACATTATATAATGTAATATTTGGGTCACATTTAGGCATAGTATTTGAGTTATTTCTTTCCTCCTGGTTGATAGTTTTTTTTTTTTTAGTTTTTTTTTTTAATAATCCCGTTTGAGTTCTTTGGTAGGCGTACACAGATTGGTAAGATCGTTTTAAAAACTATCCGTTGCGATCATACGGACTGTTAAGCTTGAATCAACCCCTAGAGCCCAACTTAACAACCTTAGAACGCCTAAACGGCTTCTGTCTCTCTCTCTACTTCTTCCTTTCTCTCTCCTTCTGATTCTTCTTCTTCCTCACACAGTCACACGCTTGGTGACGCAAAAATGGCTTCTCTTTCTCTTTTTTCGTCTCTCTCTTTCTCAGAGGGTTTCCTAAAGCTTCTCTTTTGTTGCTTCTTCTTCCTCACTCTCTCTCTGAAACGATGGAGTTCTCTGGGGTTTATAACGCATCGCAACGAGTCTGTAAGGAAGATTTGGGGTTTTCATTTTCCCCCAAACAAGATCCATTTGGATTTCTATTTCCGTTTGGTGAAGATTGATCAGATAGTTACGATCCGATTTCTAAGTTTGGGTTTTTTTTTTTTCGACGGTGAGTTTACCAATTCTTTGTTTTTCTTTTTGTTTGTTTGTTTTCATTTTTCTTGCCCTGTTCTTAACGCCTGATTGTTTATGTTTTTCAAATTTGGATTCTTATTCTAATGATCGAACAATTGAAATTTTTTTTTTTGAAATTCAGTGTCTCTAAATTCACAAAAGGTTTTGGGTAAATAATGTGGCCATGGGAGCGAGTGATTATACCCATTTTTCCATCGCTCCCCATTTCGTTTCCTAAAAATTAAAAATTTACTCTTTTAGTTCCCATCAAAATTAAATTTTGTTTTTAGTTATTAGCCCCCACTGATTGGTATTCCTGTCTCCGTTACAGGTATCAGGTACATATTGCCGATGGTATCAAGTTTATAAGAGAGATTACGAGTTCTGCATCAGCCGATGAAACTTCTGTTGTTCATGGAGATGTAAATGCAAATGGAAGTTGCACATCTAACGAAGAAGGCAGGGTGAATAAAAAGGTCGACATTATTATAATTGATGTGGACTCTGCAGATTCAAGGTGAATGTAATTTTTATTATTTTATTTTATTTTAATGTATGTATATACATATTTTTTAATTGAAAAACTAGGAAATTTTGCAAAGAATAACAAGGGGCGAGAAAAGAGAGGAGCAGGTGTCAAACACCCTAAAAAACAAGAGATATTTAATGCATGACGCATTTAGATACTGGTAAGTTCTTTTAGATGGTTGCACGGGGTCTATTCTAATGGATAGTACTTCTTTGTTCACAGCTCTGGGATGACGTGCCCTGCTGCAGATTTTGTGGAAGACTCGTTTCTTCAGACAGTAAAGAAGAGCCTTTCTGACGGAGGTCTATTTGTTATTAATTTGATATAAACGTAATTTCAACGACCAGACGTTTGGCTCCAGTGCAAAAGATTTTGAAATCCAGACCTCAACGTTCGAAAAACTTTTCAAAGTACCCCATCCTGAGCGTCCATTTAGATTACTCCCAACCGACCGATCTCGATCGAATCTTCTTCCCCAACTCTCCCTCTCCCAAATTCAAATTTTCTAGCCCAAAAATTTTCTCGCTCTCCATTCACTCTCTCTCCTCCAAAGTCCAAACTCCAAGCCCTAATTCCTCCATTTCCAAGCTCCATTTCTCTCTCTTTTGTTCAAACAGACGAAAATGCCGTTCATCTCGGACGCCGCGAGCGCGATCAAGAGCCGGTTTGGGTTCCAGGACCACTCGGCCGATCCCTTGCCCTCAGTTCGGAGCACTCCGGATCTTCTCAAATCTGCGTCCAGAGAGAATCTCGCTCAAGCTTCGGCTGTTCGGAGCGTCCGAGATTGCTTCGATGACGACGATGATGGTGGCCGAGTCGGCTGCAATGCGGCGGGGTCGTCGTCGAGCCAGAGTTTCGAAATTTCCGAGGATCCGTCCTTCTGGAAGGATCACAATGTGCAGGTAATTTGGATGATTCCGTTCTCTTGGAAGCGAATTTACTGGTTATTGCGGCTTTTAGTATTGATTTAACTGTTGCTTGGTGTTCTGATGCTGCTATTGCTGGGTTTTTAAGTTTAGATTTACGGTAGAAGCTCGTTCTTCATGTTCTGTTTTGTGCTTTTAAAGTGCTTTAAATTTGCGTTTGGAAGTCTGATTTGTTGGTTATTTGTGCATTTTGGTGTTGATTAAAAGTGATATTTAGGACAGAAGTTCGCCCATTTTGTTTTGTTTTGTTTTATGTTCTTTTTTCGGCATTGGAAGTTCTGACTTTGCTCGTTACTTTTTCTACTTTCTTAATTAAAGAGCGATTTGGTATTCTGAGACTGCCATTGTTGGTTATGTAGCGGTACATATGTGAGAGAAGTTTGTTTTTAATGTTCAGCTTTTGGCTTGCTTTGAATTGCTTTTGGGAGCCGATTATGCTGATTATTAGTGTCTGTTGGTGTTAATGAAATAGACCCGTAAAGAAGAGCCTTTCTGACGGAGGTCTATTTGTTATTAATTTGGTTGCACGGTCTCAATCCATTAAAGACAATGTTGTTTCAAGGATGAAAGAGGTGAGAACGAAGAATTCTTGTTTGCATTATTCATTTAGCTTCTTATCAATGTTCCGCAGGATTTTCGATTTTGTTCAATGACGCGTAAAATTTGTTATTGGTAATTCCCTGTCAATTTCAGAGTCATCTGTAGGTCTTGTTATGAACTGTTGTTCAGATTGTGCCTTAGGAATTGCCTGGAGTCAACTATAACATGGGTTTGTGATGTTCTCATTTCAGTTCTTTGACCATATCTTCTGCCTTCAAGTCGAAGAAGATGTCAATGATTTTATTTCTTGGGCTTATTCCAACTAATTTATTTGATTGTTTGCTAGTAAAAAATTCGGGAATATATAATACTAAAAACGTTAATTTTTGAAATAAAAACTAATTTAGTTAATAGCATTGAAGTGATTTGTAAATGAAACAAAGGTTTATTCTTGAATCAAAATAAATGTCGAAAAAAAAAAATTCTTAGTAGCATTATTGACGCTAAGCATCACAATTGATAGTTAAAAAAGTTCAGTGCCTTAGGAATTGCTTGGAGTCAAGTATAACATGGGTTTGTGATGTTCTCATTTCAGGTCTTTGACCATCTCCTCTGCCTTCAAGTTGAAGAAGATGTCAGTGATGTTCGCAAGCCCAAAATCTTCCTAATTTACGTATTTCCAAGTGTGTTTCTTAAGCTTATCTTTTGATTCTCTTCTTCTTCTCTCTGTCTATCTGGAAGGAACGCGACGAGTCTGTAAGGTATTTACGGAAAATTTGGGGTTTTGATTTCCCCTCAAACAAGTTTCTGTGACGGAAATTATACAATTAGGAATCCCTTTTTCTGATTGCTGAAGATTGATCAGATAACTACGATCTGGTTTCTGAGTTGGGGTTTTTTCCATGATGAGTTTTCCAAATTTTTGTTTTTTTTTTTGTTTTTGTTTTCATTTTTCTTGCCCTGTTCTTCAAGCCTGATTGTCTATGATTTCCAAGTTTGGATTCTACTAATGATCGAACAATTGAAAAAAAAAAATTATGAATTAAGTGTCTCTAATCTAAATTCATAAAGGTTATTAGTTACAAAACCTGTAGTCATAGAATTTCTCTATTATTATAGATTTGTGCTATTAATCGCCTTTAGCTAGCAAACTAGGTTTTGTGATTGTCTGATATCATGGACGGGTATGATCCTTATTTAACAGCCCATCTTAAGTTTTACAAGGTTTGCCATTCAGATTGCACGTGTGCACTAGGAGCAGATGTTGCTGCAGGAAAACTTTTAGGACCATGGAAATACACAGAAGTTGGTCTACCACTGCAGTCAAACGGTAGGCTTTTGAAGTTTTTGAGATCTTTTAGTGAGGTTGCATAAATAAGTTGTGAAAGCCACATTGGTAAGAATATCCTAGCAATTTGGTACTGAAACCTTGTAACTGTTGTTTATTGAGTTTCTTTTGCTTTGTCTTTAAAAGTTCTATCTGCTTACGTCCTACCTTCAAAAATTTTTGCTCAATCTAGAAGGTGATTAGTACAATGTGGTCTTAAGTAATAGCTTGAAATTGGGCTTTAACTGTTCATAAATTTCCATCCATTTTTCTAGCTCACGTTGCCCCTCTTGCTATTCATTTATGGTTTTACTTGCAAAAGTTATGATTGATGACCCAGATGATCACATTGTTTTGGATTTTGCTTTTTTGTTCCAA
>CM046368.1:20825503-20854761 GCA_025413025.1 Ficus hispida | reverse complement strand
ATCCGATATCGAAGTTACGGCGCAGCGGAAGTTTTAAAATTTTTTATGCCGTTTCAAAAAGAATCTCATGATGCATATAACAATAAATTAATTCATGATCAAGCGTACCTTATTTCTCGGATTCCGGAATCACTAGAGCGTTTGACCAACGTGTCTTCTCTACTATTCTCGAGTTCCACGTCTCAGAGTGTGTGTGGGCACACGTTCTATGAATCCAATTGATCGGTAATGCTTTCCGAAGTCTAGATCCCTCCTTCTCAATTCCGATGTTCCTCGTTGAGAATACGATCCAACTTCTTTCTTCAAAACTACAAAACAGGAACCGGTTAACCTCCTATGAAAATTATCACTCGGTTTAACCTTTCTCATAATTTTGAATCAATGGAATTTTCTTTCTTTTTCTTTCTCACAAGATAGCCGAATTTTTGTGAAGTAGAAGAAACCCAAATTATTTTTTTCTTTCACTCACAAAAACGTTTTCCCCTTTGAAAATTATCAAAAATTGGTTTCTCAAGAATTCCTAGCCTTTATATAGAAGTCTAATCCTTTTCAAAATTTAATTCCTTCTTGAAAAATAATTAATAATTATTTTTCTGGATAAATTTTGAACCAAAAGATCATACAACTTTAGGGCTAGATTCATTGAACCTAGAAACGTTTTTTCAAGAGGAAATCTCCTCCAAAAAATTCGGCCACTTTAGGATAAATCTAGATTGGTGGTTCAAATTTTAAATCAAGAATCTAGACTAGTGAAAAGATCCTAGTCCTATCTAGATTCAAATTTCTTTTAAACCCTTTTTGAATTTAAATAAGATTCACTCATTTGAATTAATATTTTCCACAAACATCAACCATATTAATTAATTTAAATAAATGGAATATTTGAATTTTTTCTTCCTCAAAAATCCGTGTACCATATTTAAAGAAAAAAAAATTCATCAAATAATCTCCATTATTTAAATCAATTAATAATTTAATGTTAGGAATATATTTGAACAATTTTTGAAACAAAATTTTCTTCTCTCCACCTATCTAAAACCGTGCACTTCTTTTAGATTAGGAGAGAAAAATTTTGTTTTTCAAAATTAAATAATTCAAACACAATCTTATTTCCAAAATTCAAGTTAACCAATCACGTGTTGACAAATCATATTATTTGTCTACACAAATCCTACATGTCCAATCCTTTTTCGGATTGCATGTTAGAGAGTACCATGTCTTAATAGACATTACAAAATTCCATTTAAATTTACCGATCTCTTTAGGAACAAATCCCGAGACGCTATTTAGAACTATATGAGCTAGTAGAGCGACCCGATGGAAATATGTAAAGAGGCTCCTATAATTGTGAAAAATTAATCCAGACTAATTATTCATCAATTATCAACTTCAAAACTATTCCACTAAAAGTTTGAAGCTGAACTCCTGTTTACATACCGTATTACGAAAGCTCTCTCACGCAGTGCTTCTTCCATGATTTATTCATCGCTTGTTTAATCCCCATATGTTATCCATGATTGAATTAAGGACTTTTTCCGTTTTACCTTTTCAATCATTTTAACTTAAAGTTCCATTATTCTCCATTGAAAGAACCACCAATTGTAAAACCATACAATTGGTAAACCATCAGAGAACACAAAGTAAACCGATGGCCAAGATCTTGTTATACTATCTTTCAATCCCCGAATAATGCCTTTAAGTAGATAACATGTACTATCGTTAAGATAGCTATGGATTCCATATCTATGAATCTTGATTTCTCTATCCATAAGTCATGCACCCAAAACACAAGTATATTGACCATAAATTAACAGTGTCTCACCTGTAGTGCATTAAAGTACATAAGTCATGGATACGAACTCAAGTAATCATTTCAGGATTAAGATTAATACAGAATGATAATCAAAGCTTCATTGATTCTTATAAAACGGAATTATTAAACCGAATCAATTAACACTTTAGGTCCAATCCAATGTCATACCTCAATACTGGTATACATTAAAGTTTCCACTCGGAACCAATCCGATGGTCAAGACAAACCATCCCTCCAAGGAAGTAGACAACTTGTACAATCTTATCATGAATAAGATCCCAAAATCTTGTTCCATCGATTGCGGACTATTTATTTTGACTGTTATCAAATTACCATGTCTTCTATGTATACCCCGTATACATATGGTAATCCGATATATTTCCAACAGTCAAGGAGTATTTTATGTTTGCTCAACCATACAATCAACAAATGAAAGTAAATAGGACACAACTTATTAAACATGAATAACCTCCTCTTATTAATATCAAAATGTCATATTTACAGAAAATCCCTAATATTGATTTTCTATCCTTAGGGCACATATAGATCCCAACATTATGGTCATTTCAACATTTACTTTATTTTCCTATGCCTATAGCCTTCTCTAGCAACAGAAAATTTGTCAGTATAAAAAATTCTAGAATTTTGGATCATTAAAACGTGCTTTCAATGAAATTTCACTAATCTAATTTGTGTTAAAAAACACCTTTCGAATTATGATTTAAGTTATTCTCAATATCTACTCTGTTTTCCAAAAGCTATAGCCTTCTTCTACGACAAAATTTGACCCATATCAAAATATGTAGAATTTTAAATCATTAAATCTTGCTCTAATTAGCATTCAAACGGTCAAGTTCACGTCAAAAATTGCCTTCCGGATGGTGATTTAAGGTAATCTAAATATTTTCTCTATTTTTCGAAGGCTATAGCCTACTCCGTCGAGCCAAAATTGGTCTCCATCTAAATTTCAAGCAATTTGGATAATTCAAAAATGCTTTTAAACGTAATCCGATGGTTTACTTCGGGTCTAAAACCGACTTTTACATAACGAGTTATGGTCATTTCAACATTTACTTCATTTTCATATGCTTATACCCTTCTCTGGCAACAGAAAATTTGTCAGTATCAAAAATTCTAGAATTTTGGATCATTAAAACGTGCTTTCAATGGAATTTCACTAATCTAATTCGTGTCAAAAAACGCATTTCGAATTATGATTTAAGTTATTCTCAATATCTACTCTGTTTTCCAAAGGCTATAGCCTTCTTCGACGATCAAATTTCGCCCAGATCAAAATTTGTAGAATTTTAAATCATTAAATCTTGCTCTAATTAGCATTCAAACGGTCAAGTTCACGTCGAAAATTGCCTTCCGGATGGTGATTTAAGGTAATCTAAATATTTTTTCTATTTTTCGAAGGCTATAGCCTACTCCGTCGAGCCAAAATTGGTCTCCATCTAAATTTCAAGCAATTTGAATAATTCAAAAATGCTTTTAAATGTAATCCGATGGTCTACTTCGGGTCTAAAACCGACTTTTACATAACGAGTTATGGTCATTTCAATATTTACTTCATTTTCCTAAGCCAATGAGTTCTCTGGCAAAGAAAATTGTCAGTATCAAAAATTCTAGAATTTGGATCATTAAAACGTGCTTTCAATGAATTTCACTGATCTAATTCGTGTCAAAAAACGCCTTTCGAATTATGATTTAAGTTATTCTCAATATCTACTCTGTTTTCCGAAGGTTATAGCCTTCTTCGACGATCAAATTTGGCCCAGATCAAAATTTGTAGAATTTTAAATCATTAAATCTTGCTCTAATTAGCATTCAAACGGTCAAGTTCACGTCGAAAATTGCCTTCCGGATGGTGATTTAAGGTAATATAAATATTTTCTCTATTTTTCAAGGCTATAGCCTGCTCCGTCGAGCCAAAATTGGTCTCCATATAAATTTCAAGCAATTTGGATAATTCAAAAATGCTTTTAAACGTAATCCGATGGTCTACTTCGGGTCTAAAACCGACTTTTACATAAAGAGTTATGGTCATTTCAATATTTACTTCATTTTCCTAAGCCAATAGCTTCTCTGGCAAAAGAAAATTTGTCAGTATCAAAAATTCTAGAATTTTGGATCATTAAAACGTGCTTTCAATGGAATTTCACTGATCTAATTCGTGTCAAAAAAGCCTTTCGGATTATGATTTAAGTTATTCTCAATATCTATTCTGTTTTCCAAAGGCTATAGCCTTCTTCTACGATCAAATTTGGCCCAGATCAAAATTGTAGAATTTTAAATCATTAAATCTTGTTCTAATTAGCATTCAAACGGTCAAGTTCAGTCAAAATTGCCTTCCGGAGGTGATTTAAGGTAATCTAAATATTTTCTCTATTTTTCGAAGGCTATAGCCTACTCCGTCGAGCCAAAATTGGTCTCCATCTAAATTTCAAGCAACTTGGATAATTAAAAATGCTTTTAAACGTAATCCAATGGTTACTTCGGGTCTAAAACCGACTTTACATAACGAGTTATGGTCATTTCAACATTTACTTCATTTTCCTATGCCTATAGCCTTCTCTGGCAACAGAAAATTTGTCAGTATCAAAAATTCTAGAATTTTGGATCATTAAAACGTGCTTTCAATGGAATTTCACTGATCTAATTCGTGTCAAAAAAGCCTTTCGATTATGATTTAAGTTATTCTCAATATCTATTCTGTTTTCCAAAGGCTATAGCCTTCTTCTACGATCAAATTTGGCCCAGATCAAAATCTGTAGAATTTTAAATCATTAAATCTTGCTCTAATTAGCATTCAAACGGTCAAGTTCACGTCGAAAATTGCCTTCCGGAGGTGATTTAAGGTAATCTAAATATTTTCTCTATTTTTCGAAGGCTATAGCCTACTCCGTCGAGCCAAAATTGGTCTCCATCTAAATTTCAAGCAATTTGGATAATTCAAAAATGCTTTTAAACGTAATCCGATGGTCTACTTCGGGTCTAAAACCGACTTTACATAACGAGTTATGGTCATTTCAATATTTACTTCATTTTCCTAGCCATAGCCTTCTCTGGCAAAGAAAATTTGTCAGTATCAAAAATTCTAGAATTTTGGATCATTAAAACGTGCTTTCAATGGAATTTCACTGATCTAATTCGTGTCAAAAAACGCCTTTCGGATTATGATTTAAGTTATTCTCAATATCTATTCTGTTTTCCAAAGGCTATAGCCTTCTTCGACGATCAAATTTGGCCCAGATCAAAATTTGTAGAATTTTAAATCATTAAATCTTGCTCTAATTAGCATTCAAACGGTCAAGTTCACGTCGAAAATTGCCTTCCGGATGGTGATTTAAGGTAATCTAAATATTTTCTCTATTTTTCGAAGGCTATAGCCTACTCCGTCGAGCCAAAATTGGTCTCCATCTAAATTTCAAGCAATTTGGATAATTCAAAAATGCTTTTAAACGTAATCCGATGGTCTACTTCGGGTCTAAAACCGACTTTTACATAACGAGTTATGGTCATTTCAATATTTACTTCATTTTCCTAAGCCAATAGCCTCCTCTGGCAAAAGAAAATTTGTCAGTATCAAAAATTCTAGAATTTTGGATCATTAAAACGTGCTTTCAATGGAATTTCACTGATCTAATTCGTGTCAAAAAACGCCTTTCGGATTATGATTTAAGTTATTCTCAATATCTATTCTGTTTTCCAAAGGCTATAGCCTTCTTCTACGATCAAATTTGGCCCAGATCAAAATTTGTAGAATTTTAAATCATTAAATCTTGCTCTAATTAGCATTCAAACGGTCAAGTTCACGTCGAAAATTGCCTTCCGGATGGTGATTTAAGGTAATCTAAATATTTTCTCTATTTTTCGAAGGCTATAGCCTACTCCGTCGAGCCAAAATTGGTCTCCATCTAAATTTCAAGCAATTTGGATAATTCAAAAATGCTTTTAAACGTAATCCGATGGTCTACTTCGGGTCTAAAACCGACTTTACATAACGAGTTATGGTCATTTCAATATTTACTTCATTTTCCTAAGCCAATAGCCTTCTCTGGCAAAGAAAATTTGTCAGTATCAAAAATTCTAGAATTTTGGATCATTAAAACGTGCTTTCAATGGAATTTCACTGATCTAATTCGTGTCAAAAAAGCCTTTCGGATTATGATTTAAGTTATTCTCAATATCTATCTGTTTTCCAAAGGCTATAGCCTTCTTCTACGATCAAATTTGGCCCAGATCAAAATTTGTAGAATTTTAAATCATTAAATCTTGCTCTAATTAGCATTCAAACGGTCAAGTTCACGTCGAAAATTGCCTTCCGGATGGTGATTTAAGGTAATCTAAATATTTTCTCTATTTTTCGAAGGCTATAGCCTACTCCGTCGAGCCAAAATTGGTCTCCATCTAAATTTCAAGCAATTGGATAATTCAAAAATGCTTTTAAACGTAATCCGATGGTCTACTTCGGGTCTAAAACCGACTTTACATAACGAGTTATGGTCATTTCAATATTTACTTCATTTTCCTAAGCCAATAGCCTTCTCTGGCAAAAAAAAATTTGTCAGTATCAAAAATTCTAGAATTTTGGATCATTAAAACGTGCTTTCAATGGAATTTCACTGATCTAATTCGTGTCAAAAAACCTTTCGGATTATGATTTAAGTTATTCTCAATATCTATTCTGTTTTCCAAAGCCTATAGCCTTCTTCTACGATCAAATTTGGCCCAGATCAAAATCTGTAGAATTTTAAATCATTAAATCTTGCTCTAATTAGCATTCAAACGGTCAAGTTCACGTCGAAAATTGCCTTCCGGATGGTGATTTAAGGTAATCTAAATATTTTCTCTATTTTTCGAAGGCTATAGCCTACTCCGTCGAGCCAAAATTGGTCTCCATCTAAATTTCAAGCAATTTGGATAATTCAAAAATGCTTTTAAACGTAATCCGATGGTCTACTTCGGGTCTAAAACCGACTTTTACATAACGAGTTATGGTCATTTCAATATTTACTTCATTTTCCTAAGCCAATAGCCTTCTCTGGCAAAAGAAAATTTGTCAGTATCAAAAATTCTAGAATTTTGGATCATTAAAACGTGCTTTCAATGGAATTTCACTGATCTAATTCGTGTCAAAAAACGCCTTTCGGATTATGATTTAAGTTATTCTCAATATCTATTCTGTTTTCCAAAGGCTATAGCCTTCTTCTACGATCAAATTTGGCCCAGATCAAAATCTGTAGAATTTTAAATCATTAAATCTTGTTCTAATTAGCATTCAAACGGTCAAGTTCATCAAAATTGCCTTCCGGAGGTGATTTAAGGTAATCTAAATATTTTCTCCATTTTTCGAAGGCTATAGCCTACTCCGTCGACCAAAATTGGTCTGCATCTAAATTTCAAGCAATTGGATAATTAAAAATGCTTTTAAACGTAATCCAATGGTGTACTTCGGGTCTAAAACCGACTTCTACATAACGAGTTATGGTCATTTCAACATTTACTTCATTTTCCTATGCCTATAGCCTTCTCTGGCAACAGAAAATTTGTCAGTATCAAAAATTCTAGAATTTTGGATCATTAAAACGTGCTTTCAATGAATTTCACTAATCTAATTCGTGTCAAAAAACGCCTTTCGATTATGATTTAAGTTATTCTCAATATCTACTCTGTTTTCCAAAGGCTATAGCCTTCTTCTACGATCAAATTTGGCCCAGATCAAAATTTATAGAATTTTAAATCATTAAATCTTGCTCTAATTAGCATTCAAACGGTCAAGTTCACGTCGAAAATTACCTTCCGGATGGTGATTTAAGGTAATCTAAATATTTTCTCTATTTTTCGAAGGCTATAGCCTACTCCGTCGAGCCAAAATTGGTCTCCATCTAAATTTCAAGCAATTTGGATAATTCAAAAATGCTTTTAAACGTAATCCGATGGTCTACTTCGGGTCTAAAACCGACTTTTACATAACGAGTTATGGTCATTTCAATATTTACTTCATTTTCCTAAGCCAATAGCCTTCTCTGGCAAAAGAAAATTTGTCAGTATCAAAAATTCTAGAATTTTGGATCATTAAAACGTGCTTTCAATGGAATTTCACTGATCTAATTCGTGTCAAAAAACGCCTTTCGGATTATGATTTAAGTTATTCTCAATATCTATTCTGTTTTCCAAAGGCTATAGCCTTCTTCTACGATCAAATTTGGCCCAGATCAAAATCTGTAGAATTTTAAATCATTAAATCTTGCTCTAATTAGCATTCAAACGGTCAAGTTCACGTCGAAAATTACCTTCCGGATGGTGATTTAAGGTAATCTAAATATTTTCTCTATTTTTCGAAGGCTATAGCCTACTCCGTCGAGCCAAAATTGGTCTCCATCTAAATTTCAAGCAATTTGGATAATTCAAAAATGCTTTTAAACGTAATCCGATGGTCTACTTCGGGTCTAAAACCGACTTTTACATAACGAGTTATGGTCATTTCAATATTTACTTCATTTTCCTAAGCCAATAGCCTCCTCTGGCAAAAGAAAATTTGTCAGTATCAAAAATTCTAGAATTTTGGATCATTAAAACGTGCTTTCAATGGAATTTCACTGATCTAATTCGTGTCAAAAAACGCCTTTCGGATTATGATTTAAGTTATTCTCAATATCTATTCTTTTCCAAAGGCTATAGCCTTCTTCTACGATCAAATTTGGCCCAGATCAAAATCTGTAGAATTTTAAATCATTAATCTTGCTCTAATTAGCATTCAAACGGTCAAGTTCACGTCGAAAATTGCCTTCGGATGGTGATTTAAGGTAATCTAAATATTTTCTCTATTTTTCGAAGGCTATAGCCTACTCCGTCGAGTCAAAATTGGTCTCCATCTAAATTTCAAGCAATTTGGATAATTCAAAAATGCTTTTAAACGTAATCCGATGGTCTACTTCGGGTCTAAAACCGACTTTTACATAACGAGTTATGGTCATTTCAATATTACTTCATTTCCTAAGCCAATAGCCTCCTCTGGCAAAAAAAAATTGTCAGTATCAAAATCTAGAATTTTGGATCATTAAAACGTACTTTCAATGGAATTTCACTGACCTAAGTCGTGTCAAAAAATGCCTTTCGGATTATGATTAAGTTATTCGATATCAAAACCCAAAAAAACCAGACCCAACCTGTTTGGGTCAAAAAAGGGCCAAAATTAAGCCAAATCAAGCATAAAGGGACCAAAATGAGCAAAATTTCAGTTCAAGGCTTATGGATCATCTAGGCAGCCCCTAAATGACCAAAACAAGCTTTGAGAATGATCAAAACCCAAAAAAACCAGACCCAACCTGATTTGGGTCAAAAAAGTGGCAAAATTAAGCCAGAATCAAGCATAAAGCGACCAAAATGAGAAAATCTCAGTTCAAGGCATATTGGATCATCTAGGCAGCCCCTAAATGACCAAAACAAGCTTTGAGAATGATAAAACCCAAAAAAACCAGACCCAACCTGTTTGGGTCAAAAAAGTGAAAAATTAAGCCAGAATCAAGCATAAAGGGACCAAAATGAGAAAATCTCAGTTCAAAGCATATTGGATCATCTAGGCAGCCCCTAAATGACCAAAACAAGCTTTGAGAATGATCAAAACCCAAAAAAACCAGACCCAACCTGATTTGGGTCAAAAAAGTGGCAAAATTAAGCCAGAATCAAGCATAAAGGGACCAAAATGAGAAAATCTCAGTTCAAGGCATATTGGATCATCTAGGCAGCCCCTAAATGACCAAAACAAGCTTTGAGAATGATAAACACCCAAAAAAACCAGACCCAACCTGATTTGGGTCAAAAAAGTGGCAAAATTAAGCCAGAATCAAGCATAAAGGGACCAAAATGAGAAAATCTCAGTTCAAGGCATATTGGATCATCTAGGCAGCCCCTAAATGACCAAAACAAGCTTTGAGAATGATCAAAACCCAAAAAAACCAGACCCAACCTGATTTGGGTCAAAAAAGTGGCAAAATTAAGCCAGAATCAAGCATAAAGGGACCAAAATGAGAAAATCTCAGTTCAAGGCATATTGGATCATCTAGGCAGCCCCTAAATGACCAAAACAAGCTTTGAGAATGATAAAAACCCAAAAAAACCAGACCCAACCTGATTTGGGTCAAAAAAGTGGCAAAATTAAGCCAGAATCAAGCATAAAGGGACCAAAATGAGAAAATCTCAGTTCAAGGCTATTGGATCATCTAGGCAGCCCCTAAATGACCAAAACAAGCTTTGAGAATGATCAAAACCCAAAAAAACCAGACCCAACCTGATTTGGGTCAAAAAAGTGGCAAAATTAAGCCAGAATCAAGCATAAAGGGACCAAAATGAGAAAATCTCAGTTCAAGGCTATTGGATCATCTAGGCAGCCCCTAAATGACCAAAACAAGCTTTGAGAATGATCAAAACCCAAAAAAACCAGACCCAACCTGATTTGGGTCAAAAAAGTGGCAAAATTAAGCCAGAATCAAGCATAAAGGGACCAAAATGAGAAAATCTCAGTTCAAGGCATATTGGATCATCTAGGCAGCCCCTAAATGACCAAAACAAGCTTTGAGAATGATCAAAACCGAAAAAAACCAGACCCAACCTGATTTGGGTCAAAAAAGTGGCAAAATTAAGCCAGAATCAAGCATAAAGGGACCAAAATGAGAAAATCTCAGTTCAAGGCATATTGGATCATCTAGGCAGCCCCTAAATGACCAAAACAAGCTTTGAGAATGATCAAAACCCAAAAAAACCAGACCCAACCTGATTTGGGTCAAAAAAGTGGCAAAATTAAGCCAGAATCAAGCATAAAGGGACCAAAATGAGAAAATCTCAGTTCAAGGCTTTGGATCATCTAGGCAGCCCCTAAATGACCAAAACAAGCTTTGAGAATGATCAAAACCCAAAAAAACCAGACCCAACCTGATTTGGGTCAAAAAAGTGGCAAAATTAAGCCAGAATCAAGCATAAAGGGACCAAAATGAGAAAATCTCAGTTCAAGGCTATTGGATCATCTAGGCAGCCCCTAAATGACCAAAACAAGCTTTGAGAATGATCAAAACCCAAAAAAACCAGACCCAACCTGATTTGGGTCAAAAAAGTGGCAAAATTAAGCCAGAATCAAGCATAAAGGGACCAAAATGAGAAAATCTCAGTTCAAGGCATATTGGATCATCTAGGCAGCCCCTAAATGACCAAAACAAGCTTTGAGAATGATCAAAACCCAAAAAAACCAGACCCAACCTGATTTGGGTCAAAAAAGTGGCAAAATTAAGCCAGAATCAAGCATAAAGGGACCAAAATGAGAAAATCTCAGTTCAAGGCATATTGGATCATCTAGGCAGCCCCTAAATGACCAAAACAAGCTTTGAGAATGATCAAAACCCAAAAAAACCAGACCCAACCTGATTTGGGTCAAAAAAGTGGCAAAATTAAGCCAGAATCAAGCATAAAGGGACCAAAATGAGAAAATCTCAGTTCAAGGCTATTGGATCATCTAGGCAGCCCCTAAATGACCAAAACAAGCTTTGAGAATGATCAAAACCCAAAAAAACCAGACCCAACCTGATTTGGGTCAAAAAAGTGGCAAAATTAAGCCAGAATCAAGCATAAAGGGACCAAAATGAGAAAATCTCAGTTCAAGGCATATTGGATCATCTAGGCAGCCCCTAAATGACCAAAACAAGCTTTGAGAATGATCAAAACCCAAAAAAACCAGACCCAACCTGATTTGGGTCAAAAAAGTGGCAAAATTAAGCCAGAATCAAGCATAAAGGGACCAAAATGAGAAAATCTCAGTTCAAGCTATTGGATCATCTAGGCAGCCCCTAAATGACCAAAACAAGCTTTGAGAATGATCAAAACCCAAAAAAACCAGACCCAACCTGATTTGGGTCAAAAAAGTGGCAAAATTAAGCCAGAATCAAGCATAAAGGGACCAAAATGAGAAAATCTCAGTTCAAGGCTATTGGATCATCTAGGCAGCCCCTAAATGACCAAAACAAGCTTTGAGAATGATCAAAACCCAAAAAAACCAGACCCAACCTGATTTGGGTCAAAAAAGTGGCAAAATTAAGCCAGAATCAAGCATAAAGGGACCAAAATGAGAAAATCTCAGTTCAAGGCATATTGGATCATCTAGGCAGCCCCTAAATGACCAAAACAAGCTTTGAGAATGATCAAAACCCAAAAAAACCAGACCCAACCTGATTTGGGTCAAAAAAGTGGCAAAATTAAGCCAGAATCAAGCATAAAGGGACCAAAATGAGAAAATCTCAGTTCAAGGCATATTCGATCATCTAGGCAGCCCCTAAATGACCAAAACAAGCTTTGAGAATGATCAAAACCCAAAAAAACCAGACCCAACCTGATTTGGGTCAAAAAAGTGGCAAAACTAAGCCAGAATCAAGCATAAAGGGACCAAAATGAGAAAATCTCAGTTCAAGGCTATTGGATCATCTAGGCAGCCCCTAAATGACCAAAACAAGCTTTGAGAATGATCAAAACCCAAAAAAACCAGACCCAACCTGATTTGGGTCAAAAAAGTGGCAAAATTAAGCCAGAATCAAGCATAAAGGGACCAAAATGAGAAAATCTCAGTTCAAGGCTATTGGATCATCTAGGCAGCCCCTAAATGACCAAAACAAGCTTTGAGAATGATCAAAACCCAAAAAAACCAGACCCAACCTGATTTGGGTCAAAAAAGTGGCAAAATTAAGCCAGAATCAAGCATAAAGGGACCAAAATGAGAAAATCTCAGTTCAAGGCTATTGGATCATCTAGGCAGCCCCTAAATGACCAAAACAAGCTTTGAGAATGATCAAAACCCAAAAAAACCAGACCCAACCTGATTTGGGTCAAAAAAGTGGCAAAATTAAGCCAGAATCAAGCATAAAGGGACCAAAATGAGAAAATCTCAGTTCAAGGCTATTGGATCATCTAGGCAGCCCCTAAATGACCAAAACAAGCTTTGAGAATGATCAAAACCCAAAAAAACCAGACCCAACCTGATTTGGGTCAAAAAAGTGGCAAAATTAAGCCAGAATCAAGCATAAAGGGACCAAAATGAGAAAATCTCAGTTCAAGGCTATTGGATCATCTAGGCAGCCCCTAAATGACCAAAACAAGCTTTGAGAATGATCAAAACCCAAAAAAACCAGACCCAACCTGATTTGGGTCAAAAAAGTGGCAAAATTAAGCCAGAATCAAGCATAAAGGGACCAAAATGAGAAAATCTCAGTTCAAGGCATATTGGATCATCTAGGCAGCCCCTAAATGACCAAAACAAGCTTTGAGAATGATCAAAACCCAAAAAAACCAGACCCAACCTGATTTGGGTCAAAAAAGTGGCAAAATTAAGCCAGAATCAAGCATAAAGGGACCAAAATGAGAAAATCTCAGTTCAAGGCTATTGGATCATCTAGGCAGCCCCTAAATGACCAAAACAAGCTTTGAGAATGATCAAAACCCAAAAAAACCAGACCCAACCTGATTTGGGTCAAAAAAGTGGCAAAATTAAGCCAGAATCAAGCATAAAGGGACCAAAATGAGAAAATCTCAGTTCAAGGCATATTGGATCATCTAGGCAGCCCCTAAATGACCAAAACAAGCTTTGAGAATGATCAAAACCCAAAAAAACCAGACCCAACCTGATTTGGGTCAAAAAAGTGGCAAAATTAAGCCAGAATCAAGCATAAAGGGACCAAAATGAGAAAATCTCAGTTCAAGGCATATTCGATCATCTAGGCAGCCCCTAAATGACCAAAACAAGCTTTGAGAATGATCAAAACCCAAAAAAACCAGACCCAACCTGATTTGGGTCAAAAAAGTGGCAAAAGTAAGCCAGAATCAAGCATAAAGGGACCAAAATGAGAAAATCTCAGTTCAAGGCTTATTGGATCATCTAGGCAGCCCCTAAATGACCAAAACAAGCTTTGAGAATGATCAAAACCCAAAAAAACCAGACCCAACCTGATTTGGGTCAAAAAAGTGGCAAAAGTAAGCCAGAATCAAGCATAAAGGGACCAAAATGAGAAAATCTCAGTTCAAGGCATATTGGATCATCTAGGCAGCCCCTAAATGACCAAAACAAGCTTTGAGAATGATCAAAACCCAAAAAAACCAGACCCAACCTGATTTGGGTCAAAAAAGTGGCAAAACTAAGCCAGAATCAAGCATAAAGGGACCAAAATGAGAAAATCTCAGTTCAAGGCATATTGGATCATCTAGGCAGCCCCTAAATGACCAAAACAAGCTTTGAGAATGATCAAAACCCAAAAAAACCAGACCCAACCTGATTTGGGTCAAAAAAGTGGCAAAATTAAGCCAGAATCAAGCATAAAGGGACCAAAATGAGAAAATCTCAGTTCAAGGCTATTGGATCATCTAGGCAGCCCCTAAATGACCAAAACAAGCTTTGAGAATGATCAAAACCCAAAAAAACCAGACCCAACCTGATTTGGGTCAAAAAAGTGGCAAAATTAAGCCAGAATCAAGCATAAAGGGACCAAAATGAGAAAATCTCAGTTCAAGGCTATTGGATCATCTAGGCAGCCCCTAAATGACCAAAACAAGCTTTGAGAATGATCAAAACCCAAAAAAACCAGACCCAACCTGATTTGGGTCAAAAAAGTGGCAAAATAAGCCAGAATCAAGCATAAAGGGACCAAAATGAGAAAATCTCAGTTCAAGGCTATTGGATCATCTAGGCAGCCCCTAAATGACCAAAACAAGCTTTGAGAATGATCAAAACCCAAAAAAACCAGACCCAACCTGATTTGGGTCAAAAAAGTGGCAAAATTAAGCCAGAATCAAGCATAAAGGGACCAAAATGAGAAAATCTCAGTTCAAGGCTATTGGATCATCTAGGCAGCCCCTAAATGACCAAAACAACTTTGAGAATGATCAAAACCCAAAAAAACCAGACCCAACCTGATTTGGGTCAAAAAAGTGGCAAAATTAAGCCAGAATCAAGCATAAAGGGACCAAAATGAGAAAATCTCAGTTCAAGGCTATTGGATCATCTAGGCAGCCCCTAAATGACCAAAACAAGCTTTGAGAATGATCAAAACCCAAAAAAACCAGACCCAACCTGATTTGGGTCAAAAAAGTGGCAAAATTAAGCCAGAATCAAGCATAAAGGGACCAAAATGAGAAAATCTCAGTTCAAGGCTATTGGATCATCTAGGCAGCCCCTAAATGACCAAAACAAGCTTTGAGAATGATCAAAACCCAAAAAAACCAGACCCAACCTGATTTGGGTCAAAAAAGTGGCAAAATAAGCCAGAATCAAGCATAAAGGGACCAAAATGAGAAAATCTCAGTTCAAGGCTATTGGATCATCTAGGCAGCCCCTAAATGACCAAAACAAGCTTTGAGAATGATCAAAACCCAAAAAAACCAGACCCAACCTGATTTGGGTCAAAAAAGTGGCAAAATTAAGCCAGAATCAAGCATAAAGGGACCAAAATGAGAAAATCTCAGTTCAAGGCTATTGGATCATCTAGGCAGCCCCTAAATGACCAAAACAAGCTTTGAGAATGATCAAAACCCAAAAAAACCAGACCCAACCTGATTTGGGTCAAAAAAGTGGCAAAATTAAGCCAGAATCAAGCATAAAGGGACCAAAATGAGAAAATCTCAGTTCAAGGCTATTGGATCATCTAGGCAGCCCCTAAATGACCAAAACAAGCTTTGAGAATGATCAAAACCCAAAAAAACCAGACCCAACCTGATTTGGGTCAAAAAAGTGGCAAAATTAAGCCAGAATCAAGCATAAAGGGACCAAAATGAGAAAATCTCAGTTCAAGGCTATTGGATCATCTAGGCAGCCCCTAAATGACCAAAACAAGCTTTGAGAATGATCAAAACCCAAAAAAACCAGACCCAACCTGATTTGGGTCAAAAAAGTGGCAAAATTAAGCCAGAATCAAGCATAAAGGGACCAAAATGAGAAAATCTCAGTTCAAGGCATATTCGATCATCTAGGCAGCCCCTAAATGACCAAAACAAGCTTTGAGAATGATCAAAACCCAAAAAAACCAGACCCAACCTGATTTGGGTCAAAAAAGTGGCAAAACTAAGCCAGAATCAAGCATAAAGGGACCAAAATGAGAAAATCTCAGTTCAAGGCTATTGGATCATCTAGGCAGCCCCTAAATGACCAAAACAAGCTTTGAGAATGATCAAAACCCAAAAAAACCAGACCCAACCTGATTTGGGTCAAAAAAGTGGCAAAATAAGCCAGAATCAAGCATAAAGGGACCAAAATGAGAAAATCTCAGTTCAAGGCTATTGGATCATCTAGGCAGCCCCTAAATGACCAAAACAAGCTTTGAGAATGATCAAAACCCAAAAAAACCAGACCCAACCTGATTTGGGTCAAAAAAGTGGCAAAACTAAGCCAGAATCAAGCATAAAGGGACCAAAATGAGAAAATCTCAGTTCAAGGCATATTGGATCATCTAGGCAGCCCCTAAATGACCAAAACAAGCTTTGAGAATGATCAAAACCCAAAAAAACCAGACCCAACCTGATTTGGGTCAAAAAAGTGGCAAAACTAAGCCAGAATCAAGCATAAAGGGACCAAAATGAGAAAATCTCAGTTCAAGGCTTATTGGATCATCTAGGCAGCCCCTAAATGACCAAAACAAACTTTGAGAATGATCAAAACCCAAAAAAACCAGACCCAACCTGATTTGGGTCAAAAAAGTGGCAAAATAAGCCAGAATCAAGCATAAAGGGACCAAAATGAGAAAATCTCAGTTCAAGGCTTATTGGATCATCTAGGCAGTCCCTAAATGACCAAAACAAGCTTTGAGAATGATCAAAACCCAAAAAAACCAGACCCAACCTGATTTGGGTCAAAAAAGTGGCAAAATAAGCCAGAATCAAGCATAAAGGGACCAAAATGAGAAAATCTCAGTTCAAGGCTTATTGGATCATCTAGGCAGCCCCTAAATGACCAAAACAAGCTTTGAGAATGATCAAAACCCAAAAAAACCAGACCCAACCTGATTTGGGTCAAAAAAGTGGCAAATTAAGCCAGAATCAAGCATAAAGGGACCAAAATGAGAAAATCTCAGTTCAAGGCTTATTGGATCATCTAGGCAGCCCCTAAATGACCAAAACAAACTTTGAGAATGATCAAAACCCAAAAAAACCAGACCCAACCTGATTTGGGTCAAAAAAGTGGCAAAATTAAGCCAGAATCAAGCATAAAGGGACCAAAATGAGAAAATCTCAGTTCAAGGCTTATTGGATCATCTAGGCAGCCCCTAAATGACCAAAACAAACTTTGAGAATGATCAAAACCCAAAAAAACCAGACCCAACCTGATTTGGGTCAAAAAAGTGGCAAAAGTAAGCCAGAATCAAGCATAAAGGGACCAAAATGAGAAAATCTCAGTTCAAGGCTTATTGGATCATCTAGGCAGCCCCTAAATGACCAAAACAAACTTTGAGAATGATCAAAACCCAAAAAAACCAGACCCAACCTGATTTGGGTCAAAAAAGTGGCAAAAGTAAGCCAGAATCAAGCATAAAGGGACCAAAATGAGAAAATCTCAGTTCAAGGCTTATTGGATCATCTAGGCAGCCCCTAAATGACCAAAACAAACTTTGAGAATGATCAAAACCCAAAAAAACCAGACCCAACCTGATTTGGGTCAAAAAAGTGGCAAAAGTAAGCCAGAATCAAGCATAAAGGGACCAAAATGAGAAAATCTCAGTTCAAGGCTTATTGGATCATCTAGGCAGCCCCTAAATGACCAAAACAACTTTGAGAATGATCAAAACCCAAAAAAACCAGACCCAACCTGATTTGGGTCAAAAAAGTGGCAAAATTAAGCCAGAATCAAGCATAAAGGGACCAAAATGAGAAAATCTCAGTTCAAGGCATATTGGATCATCTAGGCAGCCCCTAAATGACCAAAACAAACTTTGAGAATGATCAAAACCCAAAAAAACCAGACCCAACCTGATTTGGGTCAAAAAAGTGGCAAAAGTAAGCCAGAATCAAGCATAAAGGGACCAAAATGAGAAAATCTCAGTTCAAGGCTTATTGGATCATCTAGGCAGCCCCTAAATGACCAAAACAAACTTTGAGAATGATCAAAACCCAAAAAAACCAGACCCAACCTGATTTGGGTCAAAAAAGTGGCAAAAGTAAGCCAGAATCAAGCATAAAGGGACCAAAATGAGAAAATCTCAGTTCAAGGCTTATTGGATCATCTAGGCAGCCCCTAAATGACCAAAACAAACTTTGAGAATGATCAAAACCCAAAAAAACCAGACCCAACCTGATTTGGGTCAAAAAAGTGGCAAAAGTAAGCCAGAATCAAGCATAAAGGGACCAAAATGAGAAAATCTCAGTTCAAGGCTTATTGGATCATCTAGGCAGCCCCTAAATGACCAAAACAAACTTTGAGAATGATCAAAACCCAAAAAAACCAGACCCAACCTGATTTGGGTCAAAAAAGTGGCAAAAGTAAGCCAGAATCAAGCATAAAGGGACCAAAATGAGAAAATCTCAGTTCAAGGCTTATTGGATCATCTAGGCAGCCCCTAAATGACCAAAACAAACTTTGAGAATGATCAAAACCCAAAAAAACCAGACCCAACCTGATTTGGGTCAAAAAAGTGGCAAAAGTAAGCCAGAATCAAGCATAAAGGGACCAAAATGAGAAAATCTCAGTTCAAGGCTTATTGGATCATCTAGGCAGCCCCTAAATGACCAAAACAAACTTTGAGAATGATCAAAACCCAAAAAAACCAGACCCAACCTGATTTGGGTCAAAAAAGTGGCAAAAGTAAGCCAGAATCAAGCATAAAGGGACCAAAATGAGAAAATCTCAGTTCAAGGCTTATTGGATCATCTAGGCAGCCCCTAAATGACCAAAACAAACTTTGAGAATGATCAAAACCCAAAAAAACCAGACCCAACCTGATTTGGGTCAAAAAAGTGGCAAAAGTAAGCCAGAATCAAGCATAAAGGGACCAAAATGAGAAAATCTCAGTTCAAGGCTTATTGGATCATCTAGGCAGCCCCTAAATGACCAAAACAAACTTTGAGAATGATCAAAACCCAAAAAAACCAGACCCAACCTGATTTGGGTCAAAAAAGTGGCAAAAGTAAGCCAGAATCAAGCATAAAGGGACCAAAATGAGAAAATCTCAGTTCAAGGCTTATTGGATCATCTAGGCAGCCCCTAAATGACCAAAACAAACTTTGAGAATGATCAAAACCCAAAAAAACCAGACCCAACCTGATTTGGGTCAAAAAAGTGGCAAAAGTAAGCCAGAATCAAGCATAAAGGGACCAAAATGAGAAAATCTCAGTTCAAGGCTTATTGGATCATCTAGGCAGCCCCTAAATGACCAAAACAAACTTTGAGAATGATCAAAACCCAAAAAAACCAGACCCAACCTGATTTGGGTCAAAAAAGTGGCAAAAGTAAGCCAGAATCAAGCATAAAGGGACCAAAATGAGAAAATCTCAGTTCAAGGCTTATTGGATCATCTAGGCAGCCCCTAAATGACCAAAACAAACTTTGAGAATGATCAAAACCCAAAAAAACCAGACCCAACCTGATTTGGGTCAAAAAAGTGGCAAAAGTAAGCCAGAATCAAGCATAAAGGGACCAAAATGAGAAAATCTCAGTTCAAGGCTTATTGGATCATCTAGGCAGCCCCTAAATGACCAAAACAAACTTTGAGAATGATCAAAACCCAAAAAAACCAGACCCAACCTGATTTGGGTCAAAAAAGTGGCAAAAGTAAGCCAGAATCAAGCATAAAGGGACCAAAATGAGAAAATCTCAGTTCAAGGCTTATTGGATCATCTAGGCAGCCCCTAAATGACCAAAACAAACTTTGAGAATGATCAAAACCCAAAAAAACCAGACCCAACCTGATTTGGGTCAAAAAAGTGGCAAAAGTAAGCCAGAATCAAGCATAAAGGGACCAAAATGAGAAAATCTCAGTTCAAGGCTTATTGGATCATCTAGGCAGCCCCTAAATGACCAAAACAAACTTTGAGAATGATCAAAACCCAAAAAAACCAGACCCAACCTGATTTGGGTCAAAAAAGTGGCAAAAGTAAGCCAGAATCAAGCATAAAGGGACCAAAATGAGAAAATCTCAGTTCAAGGCTTATTGGATCATCTAGGCAGCCCCTAAATGACCAAAACAAACTTTGAGAATGATCAAAACCCAAAAAAACCAGACCCAACCTGATTTGGGTCAAAAAAGTGGCAAAAGTAAGCCAGAATCAAGCATAAAGGGACCAAAATGAGAAAATCTCAGTTCAAGGCTTATTGGATCATCTAGGCAGCCCCTAAATGACCAAAACAAACTTTGAGAATGATCAAAACCCAAAAAAACCAGACCCAACCTGATTTGGGTCAAAAAAGTGGCAAAAGTAAGCCAGAATCAAGCATAAAGGGACCAAAATGAGAAAATCTCAGTTCAAGGCTTATTGGATCATCTAGGCAGCCCCTAAATGACCAAAACAAACTTTGAGAATGATCAAAACCCAAAAAAACCAGACCCAACCTGATTTGGGTCAAAAAAGTGGCAAAAGTAAGCCAGAATCAAGCATAAAGGGACCAAAATGAGAAAATCTCAGTTCAAGGCTTATTGGATCATCTAGGCAGCCCCTAAATGACCAAAACAAACTTTGAGAATGATCAAAACCCAAAAAAACCAGACCCAACCTGATTTGGGTCAAAAAAGTGGCAAAAGTAAGCCAGAATCAAGCATAAAGGGACCAAAATGAGAAAATCTCAGTTCAAGGCTTATTGGATCATCTAGGCAGCCCCTAAATGACCAAAACAAACTTTGAGAATGATCAAAACCCAAAAAAACCAGACCCAACCTGATTTGGGTCAAAAAAGTGGCAAAAGTAAGCCAGAATCAAGCATAAAGGGACCAAAATGAGAAAATCTCAGTTCAAGGCTTATTGGATCATCTAGGCAGCCCCTAAATGACCAAAACAAACTTTGAGAATGATCAAAACCCAAAAAAACCAGACCCAACCTGATTTGGGTCAAAAAAGTGGCAAAAGTAAGCCAGAATCAAGCATAAAGGGACCAAAATGAGAAAATCTCAGTTCAAGGCTTATTGGATCATCTAGGCAGCCCCTAAATGACCAAAACAAACTTTGAGAATGATCAAAACCCAAAAAAACCAGACCCAACCTGATTTGGGTCAAAAAAGTGGCAAAAGTAAGCCAGAATCAAGCATAAAGGGACCAAAATGAGAAAATCTCAGTTCAAGGCTTATTGGATCATCTAGGCAGCCCCTAAATGACCAAAACAAACTTTGAGAATGATCAAAACCCAAAAAAACCAGACCCAACCTGATT
Source organism: Ficus hispida (assembly GCA_025413025.1). Classification (NCBI taxonomy): domain Eukaryota; kingdom Viridiplantae; phylum Streptophyta; class Magnoliopsida; order Rosales; family Moraceae; genus Ficus; species Ficus hispida. Next base: position 20,833,571 of record CM046368.1, on the reverse strand, counting down.
TGGGTCAAAAAAGTGGCAAAAGTAAGCCAGAATCAAGCATAAAGGGACCAAAATGAGAAAATCTCAGTTCAAGGCTTATTGGATCATCTAGGCAGCCCCTAAATGACCAAAACAAACTTTGAGAATGATCAAAACCCAAAAAAACCAGACCCAACCTGATTTGGGTCAAAAAAGTGGCAAAAGTAAGCCAGAATCAAGCATAAAGGGACCAAAATGAGAAAATCTCAGTTCAAGGCTTATTGGATCATCTAGGCAGCCCCTAAATGACCAAAACAAACTTTGAGAATGATCAAAACCCAAAAAAACCAGACCCAACCTGATTTGGGTCAAAAAAGTGGCAAAAGTAAGCCAGAATCAAGCATAAAGGGACCAAAATGAGAAAATCTCAGTTCAAGGCTTATTGGATCATCTAGGCAGCCCCTAAATGACCAAAACAAACTTTGAGAATGATCAAAACCCAAAAAAACCAGACCCAACCTGATTTGGGTCAAAAAAGTGGCAAAAGTAAGCCAGAATCAAGCATAAAGGGACCAAAATGAGAAAATCTCAGTTCAAGGCTTATTGGATCATCTAGGCAGCCCCTAAATGACCAAAACAAACTTTGAGAATGATCAAAACCCAAAAAAACCAGACCCAACCTGATTTGGGTCAAAAAAGTGGCAAAAGTAAGCCAGAATCAAGCATAAAGGGACCAAAATGAGAAAATCTCAGTTCAAGGCTTATTGGATCATCTAGGCAGCCCCTAAATGACCAAAACAAACTTTGAGAATGATCAAAACCCAAAAAAACCAGACCCAACCTGATTTGGGTCAAAAAAGTGGCAAAAGTAAGCCAGAATCAAGCATAAAGGGACCAAAATGAGAAAATCTCAGTTCAAGGCTTATTGGATCATCTAGGCAGCCCCTAAATGACCAAAACAAACTTTGAGAATGATCAAAACCCAAAAAAACCAGACCCAACCTGATTTGGGTCAAAAAAGTGGCAAAAGTAAGCCAGAATCAAGCATAAAGGGACCAAAATGAGAAAATCTCAGTTCAAGGCTTATTGGATCATCTAGGCAGCCCCTAAATGACCAAAACAAACTTTGAGAATGATCAAAACCCAAAAAAACCAGACCCAACCTGATTTGGGTCAAAAAAGTGGCAAAAGTAAGCCAGAATCAAGCATAAAGGGACCAAAATGAGAAAATCTCAGTTCAAGGCTTATTGGATCATCTAGGCAGCCCCTAAATGACCAAAACAAACTTTGAGAATGATCAAAACCCAAAAAAACCAGACCCAACCTGATTTGGGTCAAAAAAGTGGCAAAAGTAAGCCAGAATCAAGCATAAAGGGACCAAAATGAGAAAATCTCAGTTCAAGGCTTATTGGATCATCTAGGCAGCCCCTAAATGACCAAAACAAACTTTGAGAATGATCAAAACCCAAAAAAACCAGACCCAACCTGATTTGGGTCAAAAAAGTGGCAAAAGTAAGCCAGAATCAAGCATAAAGGGACCAAAATGAGAAAATCTCAGTTCAAGGCTTATTGGATCATCTAGGCAGCCCCTAAATGACCAAAACAAACTTTGAGAATGATCAAAACCCAAAAAAACCAGACCCAACCTGATTTGGGTCAAAAAAGTGGCAAAAGTAAGCCAGAATCAAGCATAAAGGGACCAAAATGAGAAAATCTCAGTTCAAGGCTTATTGGATCATCTAGGCAGCCCCTAAATGACCAAAACAAACTTTGAGAATGATCAAAACCCAAAAAAACCAGACCCAACCTGATTTGGGTCAAAAAAGTGGCAAAAGTAAGCCAGAATCAAGCATAAAGGGACCAAAATGAGAAAATCTCAGTTCAAGGCTTATTGGATCATCTAGGCAGCCCCTAAATGACCAAAACAAACTTTGAGAATGATCAAAACCCAAAAAAACCAGACCCAACCTGATTTGGGTCAAAAAAGTGGCAAAAGTAAGCCAGAATCAAGCATAAAGGGACCAAAATGAGAAAATCTCAGTTCAAGGCTTATTGGATCATCTAGGCAGCCCCTAAATGACCAAAACAAACTTTGAGAATGATCAAAACCCAAAAAAACCAGACCCAACCTGATTTGGGTCAAAAAAGTGGCAAAAGTAAGCCAGAATCAAGCATAAAGGGACCAAAATGAGAAAATCTCAGTTCAAGGCTTATTGGATCATCTAGGCAGCCCTAAATGACCAAAACAAACTTTGAGAATGATCAAAACCCAAAAAAACCAGACCCAACCTGATTTGGGTCAAAAAAGTGGCAAAAGTAAGCCAGAATCAAGCATAAAGGGACCAAAATGAGAAAATCTCAGTTCAAGGCTTATTGGATCATCTAGGCAGCCCCTAAATGACCAAAACAAACTTTGAGAATGATCAAAACCCAAAAAAACCAGACCCAACCTGATTTGGGTCAAAAAAGTGGCAAAAGTAAGCCAGAATCAAGCATAAAGGGACCAAAATGAGAAAATCTCAGTTCAAGGCTTATTGGATCATCTAGGCAGCCCCTAAATGACCAAAACAAACTTTGAGAATGATCAAAACCCAAAAAAACCAGACCCAACCTGATTTGGGTCAAAAAAGTGGCAAAAGTAAGCCAGAATCAAGCATAAAGGGACCAAAATGAGAAAATCTCAGTTCAAGGCTTATTGGATCATCTAGGCAGCCCCTAAATGACCAAAACAAACTTTGAGAATGATCAAAACCCAAAAAAACCAGACCCAACCTGATTTGGGTCAAAAAAGTGGCAAAAGTAAGCCAGAATCAAGCATAAAGGGACCAAAATGAGAAAATCTCAGTTCAAGGCTTATTGGATCATCTAGGCAGCCCCTAAATGACCAAAACAAACTTTGAGAATGATCAAAACCCAAAAAAACCAGACCCAACCTGATTTGGGTCAAAAAAGTGGCAAAAGTAAGCCAGAATCAAGCATAAAGGGACCAAAATGAGAAAATCTCAGTTCAAGGCTTATTGGATCATCTAGGCAGCCCCTAAATGACCAAAACAAACTTTGAGAATGATCAAAACCCAAAAAAACCAGACCCAACCTGATTTGGGTCAAAAAAGTGGCAAAAGTAAGCCAGAATCAAGCATAAAGGGACCAAAATGAGAAAATCTCAGTTCAAGGCTTATTGGATCATCTAGGCAGCCCCTAAATGACCAAAACAAACTTTGAGAATGATCAAAACCCAAAAAAACCAGACCCAACCTGATTTGGGTCAAAAAAGTGGCAAAAGTAAGCCAGAATCAAGCATAAAGGGACCAAAATGAGAAAATCTCAGTTCAAGGCTTATTGGATCATCTAGGCAGCCCCTAAATGACCAAAACAAACTTTGAGAATGATCAAAACCCAAAAAAACCAGACCCAACCTGATTTGGGTCAAAAAAGTGGCAAAAGTAAGCCAGAATCAAGCATAAAGGGACCAAAATGAGAAAATCTCAGTTCAAGGCTTATTGGATCATCTAGGCAGCCCCTAAATGACCAAAACAAACTTTGAGAATGATCAAAACCCAAAAAAACCAGACCCAACCTGATTTGGGTCAAAAAAGTGGCAAAAGTAAGCCAGAATCAAGCATAAAGGGACCAAAATGAGAAAATCTCAGTTCAAGGCTTATTGGATCATCTAGGCAGCCCCTAAATGACCAAAACAAACTTTGAGAATGATCAAAACCCAAAAAAACCAGACCCAACCTGATTTGGGTCAAAAAAGTGGCAAAAGTAAGCCAGAATCAAGCATAAAGGGACCAAAATGAGAAAATCTCAGTTCAAGGCTTATTGGATCATCTAGGCAGCCCCTAAATGACCAAAACAAACTTTGAGAATGATCAAAACCCAAAAAAACCAGACCCAACCTGATTTGGGTCAAAAAAGTGGCAAAAGTAAGCCAGAATCAAGCATAAAGGGACCAAAATGAGAAAATCTCAGTTCAAGGCTTATTGGATCATCTAGGCAGCCCCTAAATGACCAAAACAAACTTTGAGAATGATCAAAACCCAAAAAAACCAGACCCAACCTGATTTGGGTCAAAAAAGTGGCAAAAGTAAGCCAGAATCAAGCATAAAGGGACCAAAATGAGAAAATCTCAGTTCAAGGCTTATTGGATCATCTAGGCAGCCCCTAAATGACCAAAACAAACTTTGAGAATGATCAAAACCCAAAAAAACCAGACCCAACCTGATTTGGGTCAAAAAAGTGGCAAAAGTAAGCCAGAATCAAGCATAAAGGGACCAAAATGAGAAAATCTCAGTTCAAGGCTTATTGGATCATCTAGGCAGCCCCTAAATGACCAAAACAAACTTTGAGAATGATCAAAACCCAAAAAAACCAGACCCAACCTGATTTGGGTCAAAAAAGTGGCAAAAGTAAGCCAGAATCAAGCATAAAGGGACCAAAATGAGAAAATCTCAGTTCAAGGCTTATTGGATCATCTAGGCAGCCCCTAAATGACCAAAACAAACTTTGAGAATGATCAAAACCCAAAAAAACCAGACCCAACCTGATTTGGGTCAAAAAAGTGGCAAAAGTAAGCCAGAATCAAGCATAAAGGGACCAAAATGAGAAAATCTCAGTTCAAGGCTTATTGGATCATCTAGGCAGCCCCTAAATGACCAAAACAAACTTTGAGAATGATCAAAACCCAAAAAAACCAGACCCAACCTGATTTGGGTCAAAAAAGTGGCAAAAGTAAGCCAGAATCAAGCATAAAGGGACCAAAATGAGAAAATCTCAGTTCAAGGCTATTGGATCATCTAGGCAGCCCCTAAATGACCAAAACAAACTTTGAGAATGATCAAAACCCAAAAAAACCAGACCCAACCTGATTTGGGTCAAAAAAGTGGCAAAAGTAAGCCAGAATCAAGCATAAAGGGACCAAAATGAGAAAATCTCAGTTCAAGGCTATTGGATCATCTAGGCAGCCCCTAAATGACCAAAACAAACTTTGAGAATGATCAAAACCCAAAAAAACCAGACCCAACCTGATTTGGGTCAAAAAAGTGGCAAAAGTAAGCCAGAATCAAGCATAAAGGGACCAAAATGAGAAAATCTCAGTTCAAGGCTTATTGGATCATCTAGGCAGCCCCTAAATGACCAAAACAAACTTTGAGAATGATCAAAACCCAAAAAAACCAGACCCAACCTGATTTGGGTCAAAAAAGTGGCAAAAGTAAGCCAGAATCAAGCATAAAGGGACCAAAATGAGAAAATCTCAGTTCAAGGCTTATTGGATCATCTAGGCAGCCCCTAAATGACCAAAACAAACTTTGAGAATGATCAAAACCCAAAAAAACCAGACCCAACCTGATTTGGGTCAAAAAAGTGGCAAAAGTAAGCCAGAATCAAGCATAAAGGGACCAAAATGAGAAAATCTCAGTTCAAGGCTTATTGGATCATCTAGGCAGCCCCTAAATGACCAAAACAAACTTTGAGAATGATCAAAACCCAAAAAAACCAGACCCAACCTGATTTGGGTCAAAAAAGTGGCAAAAGTAAGCCAGAATCAAGCATAAAGGGACCAAAATGAGAAAATCTCAGTTCAAGGCTTATTGGATCATCTAGGCAGCCCCTAAATGACCAAAACAAACTTTGAGAATGATCAAAACCCAAAAAAACCAGACCCAACCTGATTTGGGTCAAAAAAGTGGCAAAAGTAAGCCAGAATCAAGCATAAAGGGACCAAAATGAGAAAATCTCAGTTCAAGGCTTATTGGATCATCTAGGCAGCCCCTAAATGACCAAAACAAACTTTGAGAATGATCAAAACCCAAAAAAACCAGACCCAACCTGATTTGGGTCAAAAAAGTGGCAAAAGTAAGCCAGAATCAAGCATAAAGGGACCAAAATGAGAAAATCTCAGTTCAAGGCTTATTGGATCATCTAGGCAGCCCCTAAATGACCAAAACAAACTTTGAGAATGATCAAAACCCAAAAAAACCAGACCCAACCTGATTTGGGTCAAAAAAGTGGCAAAAGTAAGCCAGAATCAAGCATAAAGGGACCAAAATGAGAAAATCTCAGTTCAAGGCTTATTGGATCATCTAGGCAGCCCCTAAATGACCAAAACAAACTTTGAGAATGATCAAAACCCAAAAAAACCAGACCCAACCTGATTTGGGTCAAAAAAGTGGCAAAAGTAAGCCAGAATCAAGCATAAAGGGACCAAAATGAGAAAATCTCAGTTCAAGGCTTATTGGATCATCTAGGCAGCCCCTAAATGACCAAAACAAACTTTGAGAATGATCAAAACCCAAAAAAACCAGACCCAACCTGATTTGGGTCAAAAAAGTGGCAAAAGTAAGCCAGAATCAAGCATAAAGGGACCAAAATGAGAAAATCTCAGTTCAAGGCTTATTGGATCATCTAGGCAGCCCCTAAATGACCAAAACAAACTTTGAGAATGATCAAAACCCAAAAAAACCAGACCCAACCTGATTTGGGTCAAAAAAGTGGCAAAAGTAAGCCAGAATCAAGCATAAAGGGACCAAAATGAGAAAATCTCAGTTCAAGGCTTATTGGATCATCTAGGCAGCCCCTAAATGACCAAAACAAACTTTGAGAATGATCAAAACCCAAAAAAACCAGACCCAACCTGATTTGGGTCAAAAAAGTGGCAAAAGTAAGCCAGAATCAAGCATAAAGGGACCAAAATGAGAAAATCTCAGTTCAAGGCTTATTGGATCATCTAGGCAGCCCCTAAATGACCAAAACAAACTTTGAGAATGATCAAAACCCAAAAAAACCAGACCCAACCTGATTTGGGTCAAAAAAGTGGCAAAAGTAAGCCAGAATCAAGCATAAAGGGACCAAAATGAGAAAATCTCAGTTCAAGGCTTATTGGATCATCTAGGCAGCCCCTAAATGACCAAAACAAACTTTGAGAATGATCAAAACCCAAAAAAACCAGACCCAACCTGATTTGGGTCAAAAAAGTGGCAAAAGTAAGCCAGAATCAAGCATAAAGGGACCAAAATGAGAAAATCTCAGTTCAAGGCTATTGGATCATCTAGGCAGCCCCTAAATGACCAAAACAAACTTTGAGAATGATCAAAACCCAAAAAAACCAGACCCAACCTGATTTGGGTCAAAAAAGTGGCAAAAGTAAGCCAGAATCAAGCATAAAGGGACCAAAATGAGAAAATCTCAGTTCAAGGCTTATTGGATCATCTAGGCAGCCCCTAAATGACCAAAACAAACTTTGAGAATGATCAAAACCCAAAAAAACCAGACCCAACCTGATTTGGGTCAAAAAAGTGGCAAAAGTAAGCCAGAATCAAGCATAAAGGGACCAAAATGAGAAAATCTCAGTTCAAGGCTTATTGGATCATCTAGGCAGCCCCTAAATGACCAAAACAAACTTTGAGAATGATCAAAACCCAAAAAAACCAGACCCAACCTGATTTGGGTCAAAAAAGTGGCAAAAGTAAGCCAGAATCAAGCATAAAGGGACCAAAATGAGAAAATCTCAGTTCAAGGCTTATTGGATCATCTAGGCAGCCCCTAAATGACCAAAACAAACTTTGAGAATGATCAAAACCCAAAAAAACCAGACCCAACCTGATTTGGGTCAAAAAAGTGGCAAAAGTAAGCCAGAATCAAGCATAAAGGGACCAAAATGAGAAAATCTCAGTTCAAGGCTTATTGGATCATCTAGGCAGCCCCTAAATGACCAAAACAAACTTTGAGAATGATCAAAACCCAAAAAAACCAGACCCAACCTGATTTGGGTCAAAAAGTGGCAAAAGTAAGCCAGAATCAAGCATAAAGGGACCAAAATGAGAAAATCTCAGTTCAAGGCTATTGGATCATCTAGGCAGCCCCTAAATGACCAAAACAAACTTTGAGAATGATCAAAACCCAAAAAAACCAGACCCAACCTGATTTGGGTCAAAAAAGTGGCAAAAGTAAGCCAGAATCAAGCATAAAGGGACCAAAATGAGAAAATCTCAGTTCAAGGCTATTGGATCATCTAGGCAGCCCTAAATGACCAAAACAAACTTTGAGAATGATCAAAACCCAAAAAAACCAGACCCAACCTGATTTGGGTCAAAAAAGTGGCAAAAGTAAG
>CM046368.1:20810729-20825403 GCA_025413025.1 Ficus hispida | reverse complement strand
GAAATTAGCCCGGATCAAAATTTCTATAATTTTAAATCATTAAATCTTGCTCTAAATAGCAATCAAACGGTCCACTTCACATTGAAAAATGCCTTCTGCATGGTTATTCTATATATTCTAAATATTTACTCCATTTTTCGAAGGCTATAGCCTACTCCGTCGAGCCAAAACTGGGCTGGATTAGAATTTTATGCAACTTCGAAAATTTAAAAATGGTTATAGTCGTAATCCAACGGTCTAAGTCGGATCTAAAACCGACTTCTGTATAACGAGTTATGTTCGTTTCAATATTTACTACATTTTCTTAAACCTATAGCCTTCTCTGGCAACATAAAATTTGTCAATCTCAAAGTTTCTAGAATTTTGGATCAATAAAACATGCTTTCAATATAATTCCACTAATCCAATTCGTGTCAAAAAATGCCTTTCGGATTATGATTTAAGGTATTCTCAATATCTACTTCATTTTCAAAAGGCTATAATCTCCTTTGTCAACCAAAATTGTCCCGGATTAAATTTGTATAATTTTAAATCATTAAATTTTGCTCTAATTAACATTCAAACAGTTAAGTTCACGTCGAAAAATGCCTTTCAGATGGTGATTTAAGGTATTCTAAATATTTACTCCGTTTTTTAAGTATATTTAACCTACTCCGTCAAGCCAAAATTGGTCTGGATCTAAATTTAATGCAATTTGATAATTAAAAATGCTTTTAATAGTAATCAAACGGTCTCTTTCGGGTCTAAAACCGACTTCTATATAACGAATTATGGTTGTTTCAACATTTGTTATATTTTCCTAAGCTATAGCTTTTCTGGCAATATAAAATTTGTCAGACTCAAAATTTCTAGAATTTTGGATCATTAATACATGCTTTCAATAGAATTCTACTGATTTAATTCGTGTCAAAAACATCATCCGGATTATGATTTAAGGTATTCTCAATATCTACTATGTGTTTCAAAAGCTATAGCCTTCTCCGTCGACCAAAATTAGCCCGGATCAAAATTTATATAATTTTAAATTATTAAATCTTGCACTAAATAGCATTTAAACGGTCCACTTCTCGTTGAAAAGTGCCTTCCAGATGGTCATTAAAGGTGTTCTAAATATTTGCTCTGTTTTTCGAAGGCTATAGCCTATTCTGTCGAGCCAAAACTGGGCTAGATCAGAATTTTATCAGCTTCGAAAATTTAAAAATAGTCTTAATCGTAATCCAACGGTCTAATTCGGTCTAAAACCGACTTCTATATAACGAGTTATGGTCATTTCAACATTTATTATATTTTCCCAAGCTTATAGCCTTCTCTGGCAACAAAAAATTTTCAGGGTTAAAATTTCTAGAACTATGGATAATTAAAATATTCTTTCAATATAATTCCACTGATCTAATTTGTGTCGAAAACCGTCTTCCAGATTATGATTTAAGGTATTCTCAATATCTACATCGATTTTCAAAGGCTATAGCCTTCTCCGTCGAACGAAAATTAGCCCGGATCAAAATTTCTATAATTTTAAATCATTAAATCTTGCTCTAAATAGCAATCAAACGGTCCACTTCACATTGAAAAATGCCTTCTGCATGGTTATTCTATATATTCTAAATATTTACTCCATTTTTCGAAGGCTATAGCCTACTCCGTCGAGCCAAAACTGGGCTGGATTAGAATTTTATGCAACTTCGAAAATTTAAAAATGGTTATAGTCGTAATCCAACGGTCTAAGTCGGATCTAAAACCGACTTCTGTATAACGAGTTATGTTCGTTTCAATATTTACTACATTTTCTTAAACCTATAGCCTTCTCTGGCAACATAAAATTTGTCAATCTCAAAGTTTCTAGAATTTTGGATCAATAAAACATGCTTTCAATATAATTCCACTAATCCAATTCGTGTCAAAAAATGCCTTTCGGATTATGATTTAAGGTATTCTCAATATCTACTTCATTTTCAAAAGGCTATAATCTCCTTTGTCAACCAAAATTGTCCCGGATTAAAATTTGTATAATTTTAAATCATTAAATTTTGCTCTAATTAACATTCAAACAGTTAAGTTCACGTCGAAAAATGCCTTTCAGATGGTGATTTAAGGTATTCTAAATATTTACTCCGTTTTTTAAGTATATTTAACCTACTCCGTCAACCAAAATTGGTCTGGATCTAAATTTAATGCAATTTGATAATTAAAAATGCTTTTAATAGTAATCAAACGGTCTCTTTCGGGTCTAAAACCGACTTCTATATAACAATTATGGTTGTTTCAACATTTGTTATATTTTCCTAAGCTATAGCTTTTCTGGCAATATAAAATTTGTCAGACTCAAAATTTCTAGAATTTTGGATCATTAATACATGCTTTCAATAGAATTCTACTGATTTAATTCGTGTCGAAAAACATCATCCGGATTATGATTTAAGGTATTCTCAATATCTACTATGTGTTTCAAAAGCTATAGCCTTCTCCGTCGACCAAAATTAGCCCGGATCAAAATTTATATAATTTTAAATTATTAAATCTTGCACTAAATAGTATTTAAACGGTCCACTTCTCGTTGAAAAGTGCCTTCCAGATGGTCATTAAAGGTGTTCTAAATATTTGCTCTGTTTTTCGAAGGCTATAGCCTATTCTGTCGAGCCAAAACTGGGCTAGATCAGAATTTTATACAGCTTCGAAAATTTAAAAATAGTCTTAATCGTAATCCAACGGTCTAATTCGGGTCTAAAACCGACTTCTATATAACGAGTTATGGTCATTTCAACATTTATTATATTTTCCCAAGCTTATAGCCTTCTCTGGCAACAAAAAATTTTCAGGGTTAAAATTTCTAGAACTATGGATAATTAAAATATTCTTTCAATATAATTCCACTGATCTAAGTTGTGTCGAAAACCGTCTTCCAGTTTATGATTTAAGGTATTCTCAATATCTACATCGATTTTCAAAGCTATAGCCTTCTCCGTCGAACGAAAATTAGCCCGGATCAAAATTTCTATAATTTTAAATCATTAAATCTTGCTCTAAATAGCAATCAAACGGTCCACTTCACATTGAAAAATGCCTTCTGCATGGTTATTCTATATATTCTAAATATTTACTCCATTTTTCGAAGGCTATAGCCTACTCCGTCGAGCCAAAACTGGGCTGGATTAGAATTTTATGCAACTTCGAAAATTTAAAAATGGTTATAGTCGTAATCCAACGGTCTAATTCGGATCTAAAACCGACTTCTGTATAACGAGTTATGTTCGTTTCAATATTTACTACATTTTCTTAAACCTATAGCCTTCTCTGGCAACATAAAATTTGTCAATCTCAAAGTTTCTAGAATTTTGGATCAATAAAACATGCTTTCAATATAATTCCACTAATCCAATTCGTGTCAAAAAATGCCTTTCGGATTATGATTTAAGGTATTCTCAATATCTACTTCATTTTCAAAAGGCTATAATCTCCTTTGTCAACCAAAATTGTCCCGGATTAAAATTTGTATAATTTTAAATCATTAAATTTTGCTCTAATTAACATTCAAACAGTTAAGTTCACGTCGAAAAATGCCTTTCAGATGGTGATTTAAGGTATTCTAAATATTTACTCCGTTTTTTAAGTATATTTAACCTACTCCGTCAAGCCAAAATTGGTCTGGATCTAAATTTAATGCAATTTGATAATTAAAAATGCTTTTAATAGTAATCAAACGGTCTCTTTCGGGTCTAAAACCGACTTCTATATAACGAATATGGTTGTTTCAACATTTGTTATATTTTCCTAAGCTATAGCTTTTCTGGCAATATAAAATTTGTCAGACTCAAAATTTCTAGAATTTTGGATCATTAATACATGCTTTCAATAGAATTCTACTGATTTAATTCGTGTCAAAAACATCATCCGGATTATGATTTAAGGTATTCTCAATATCTACTATGTGTTTCAAAAGCTATAGCATTCTCCGTCGACCAAAATTAGCCCGGATCAAAATTTATATAATTTTAAATTATTAAATCTTGCACTAAATAGTATTTAAACGGTCCACTTCTCGTTGAAAAGTGCCTTCCAGATGGTCATTAAAGGTGTTCTAAATATTTGCTCTGTTTTTCGAAGGCTATAGCCTATTCTGTCGAGCCAAAATTGGGCTAGATCAGAATTTTATGCAGCTTCGAAAATTTAAAAATAGTCTTAATCGTAATCCAACGGTCTAATTCGGGTCTAAAACCGACTTCTATATAACGAGTTATGGTCATTTCAACATTTATTATATTTTCCCAAGCTTATAGCCTTCTCTGGCAACAAAAAATTTTCAGGGTTAAAATTTCTAGAACTATGGATAATTAAAATATTCTTTCAATATAATTCCACTGATCTAAGTTGTGTCGAAAACCGTCTTCCAGTTTATGATTTAAGGTATTCTCAATATCTACATCGATTTTCAAATGCTATAGCCTTCTCCGTCGAACGAAAATTAGCCCGGATCAAAATTTCTATAATTTTAAATCATTAAATCTTGCTCTAAATAGCAATCAAACGGTCCACTTCACATTGAAAAATGCCTTCTGCATGGTTATTCTATATATTCTAAATATTTACTCCATTTTTCGAAGGCTATAGCCTACTCCGTCGAGCCAAAACTGGGCTGGATTAGAATTTTATGCAACTTCGAAAATTTAAAAATGGTTATAGTCGTAATCCAACGGTCTAAGTCGGATCTAAAACCGACTTCTGTATAACGAGTTATGTTCGTTTCAATATTTACTACATTTTCTTAAACCTATAGCCTTCTCTGGCAACATAAAATTTGTCAATCTCAAAGTTTCTAGAATTTTGGATCAATAAAACATGCTTTCAATATAATTCCACTAATCCAATTCGTGTCAAAAAATGCCTTTCGGATTATGATTTAAGGTATTCTCAATATCTACTTCATTTTCAAAAGGCTATAATCTCCTTTGTCAACCAAAATTGTCCCGGATTAAAATTTGTATAATTTTAAATAATTAAATTTTGCTCTAATTAACATTCAAACAGTTAAGTTCACGTCGAAAAATGCCTTTCAGATGGTGATTTAAGGTATTCTAAATATTTACTCCGTTTTTTAAGTATATTTAACCTACTCTGTCAAGCCAAAATTGGTCTGGATCTAAATTTAATCAATTTGATAATTAAAAATGCTTTTAATAGTAATCAAACGGTCTCTTTCGGGTCAAAACCGACTTCTATATAACGAACTATGGTTGTTTCAACATTTGTTATATTTTCCTAAGCCTATAGCCTTTTCGGCAATATAAAATTTGTCAGCTCAAAATTTCTAGAATTTTGGATCATTAATACATGCTTTCAATAGAATTCTACAGATTTAATTCGTGTCGAAAAACATCATCCGGATTATGATTTAAGGTATTCTCAATATCTACTATGTGTTTCAAAAGCTATAGCCTTCTCCGTCGACCAAAATTAGCCCGGATCAAAATTTATATAATTTTAAATTATTAAATCTTGCACTAAATAGCATTTAGACGGTCCACTTCTCGTTGAAAAGTGCCTTCCAGATGGTCATTAAAGGTGTTCTAAATATTTGCTCTGTTTTTCGAAGGCTATAACCTATTCTGTCGAGCCAAAATTGGGCTAGATCAGAATTTTATGCAGCTTCGAAAATTTAAAAATAGTCTTAATCGTAATCCGACGGTCTAATTCGGGTCTAAAACCGACTTCTATATAACGAGTTATGGTCATTTCAACATTTATTATATTTTCCCAAGCTTATAGCCTTCTCTGGCAACAAAAAATTTTCAGGGTTAAAATTTCTAGAACTATGGATAATTAAAATATTCTTTCAATATAATTCCACTGATCTAATTTGTGTCGAAAACCGCCTTCCAGATTAGGGTTTAAGGTATTCTCAATATCTACATCGATTTTCAAAGGCTATAGCCTTCTCCGTCGAATGAAAATTAGCCCGAATCAAAATTTTATAATTTTAAATCATTAAATCTTGCTCTAAATGGCAATTAAACGGTCCACTTCACATTGAAAAATGCCTTCTGGATGGTTATTCTATATATTCTAAATATTTACTTCATTTTTCGAAGGCTATAGCCTACTCCGTCGAGCCAAAACTGGGCTGGATTAGAATTTTATGCAACTTCGAAAATTTAAAAATGGTTATAGTCGTAATCCAAAGGTCTAATTCGGATCTAAAACCGACTTCTGTATAACGAGTTATGGTCGTTCCAATATTTACTACATTTTCTTAAACCTATAGCCTTCTCTGGCAACATAAAATTTGTCAATCTCAAAGTTTCTAGAATTTTGGATCAATAAAACATGCTTTCAATATTATTCCACTAATCCAATTCGTGCCAAAAAATGCCTTTCGGATTATGATTTAAGGTATTCTCAATATCTACTTCATTTTCAAAAGGCTATAATCTCCTTTGTCAACCAAAATTGTCCCGGATTAAAATTTGTATAATTTTAAATCATTAAATTTTGCTCTAATTAACATTCACACAGTTAAGTTCACGTCGAAAAATGCCTTTCAGATGGTGATTTAAGGTATTCTAAATATTTACTCCGTTTTTTAAGTATATTTAACCTACTCTGTCAAGCCAAAATTGGTCTGGATCTAAATTTAATTAATTTGATAATTAAAAGATGCTTTTAATAGTAATCAAACGGTCTCTTTCGGGTCCAAAACCGACTTCTATATAACGAACTATGGTTGTTTCAACATTTGTTATATTTTCCTAAGCCTATAGCTTTTCGGCAATATAAAATTTGTCAGGCTCAAAATTTCTAGAATTTTGGATCATTAATACATGCTTTCAATAGAATTCTACAGATTTAATTCGTGTCGAAAAACATCATCCGGATTATGATTTAAGGTATTCTCAATATCTACTATGTGTTTCAAAAGCTATAGCCTTCTCCGTCGACCAAAATTAGCCCGGATCAAAATTTATATAATTTTAAATTATTAAATCTTGCACTAAATAGCATTTAAACGGTCCACTTCTCGTTGAAAAGTGCCTTCCAGATGGTCATTAAAGGTGTTCTAAATATTTGCTCTGTTTTTCGAAGGCTATAGCCTATTCTGTCGAGCCAAAATTGGGCTAGATCAGAATTTTATGCAGCTTCGAAAATTTAAAAATAGTCTTAATCGTAATCCGACGGTCTAATTCGGGTCTAAAACCGACTTCTATATAACGAGTTATGGTCATTTCAACATTTATTATATTTTCCCAAGCTTATAGCCTTCTCTGGCAACAAAAAATTTTCAGGGTTAAAATTTCTAGAACTATGGATAATTAAAATATTCTTTCAATATAATTCCACTGATCTAATTTGTGTCGAAAACCGCCTTCCAGATTAGGGTTTAAGGTATTCTCAATATCTACATCGATTTTCAAAGGCTATAGCCTTCTCCGTCGAATGAAAATTAGCCCGAATCAAAATTTTTATAATTTTAAATCATTAAATCTTGCTCTAAATGGCAATTAAACGGTCCACTTCACATTGAAAAATGCCTTCTGGATGGTTATTCTATATATTCTAAATATTTACTTCATTTTTCGAAGGCTATAGCCTACTCCGTCGAGCCAAAACTGGGCTGGATTAGAATTTTATGCAACTTCGAAAATTTAAAAATGGTTATAGTCGTAATCCAAGGTCTAATTCGGATCTAAAACCGACTTCTGTATAACGAGTTATGTTCGTTTCAATATTTACTACATTTTCTTAAACCTATAGCCTTCTCTGGCAACATAAAATTTGTCAATCTCAAAGTTTCTAGAATTTTGGATCAATAAAACATGCTTTCAATATTATTCCACTAATCCAATTCGTGCCAAAAAATGCCTTTCGGATTATGAATTAAGGTATTCTCAATATCTACTTCATTTTCAAAAGGCTATAATCTCCTTTGTCAACCAAAATTGTCCCGGATTAAAATTTGTATAATTTTAAATCATTAAATTTTGCTCTAATTAACATTCACACAGTTAAGTTCACGTCAAAAAATGCCTTTCAGATGGTGATTTAAGGTATTCTAAATATTTACTCCGTTTTTTAAGTATATTTAACCTACTCTGTCAAGCCAAAATTGGTCTGGATCTAAATTTAATTAATTTGGATAATAAAAATGCTTTTAATAGTAATCAAACGGACTCTTTCGGGTCCAAAACCGACTTCTATATAACGAACTATGGTTGTTTCAACATTTGTTATATTTTCCTAAGCTATAGCTTTTCGGCAATATAAAATTTGTCAGCTCAAAATTTCTAGAATTTTGGATCATTAATACATGCTTTCAATAGAATTCTACAGATTTAATTCGTGTCGAAAAACATCATCCGGATTATGATTTAAGGTATTCTCAATATCTACTATGTGTTTCAAAAGCTATAGCCTTCTCCGTCGACCAAAATTAGCCCGGATCAAAATTTATATAATTTTAAATTATTAAATCTTGCACTAAATAGCATTTAGACGGTCCACTTCTCGTTGAAAAGTGCCTTCCAGATGGTCATTAAAGGTGTTCTAAATATTTGCTCTGTTTTTCGAAGGCTATAGCCTATTCTGTCGAGCCAAAACTGGGCTAGATCAGAATTTTATGCAGCTTCGAAAATTTAAAAATAGTCTTAATCGTAATCCAACGGTCTAATTCGGGTCTAAAACCGACTTCTATATAACGAGTTATGGTCATTTCAACATTTATTATATTTTCCCAAGCTTATAGCCTTCTCTGGCAACAAAAAATTTTCAGGGTTAAAATTTCTAGAACTATGGATAATTAAAATATTCTTTCAATATAATTCCACTGATCTAATTTGTGTCGAAAACCGCCTTCCAGATTATGGTTTAAGGTATTCTCAATATCTACATCGATTTTCAAAGGCTATAGCCTTCTCCGTCGAATGAAAATTAGCCCGAATCAAAATTTTTATAATTTTAAATCATTAAATCTTGCTCTAAATGGCAATCAAACGGTCCACTTCACATTGAAAAATGCCTTCTGGATGGTTATTCTATATATTCTAAATATTTACTCCATTTTTCGAAGGCTATAGCCTACTCCGTAGAGCCAAAACTGGGCTGGATTAGAATTTTATGCAACTTCGAAAATTTAAAAATGGTTATAGTCGTAATCCAACGGTCTAATTCGGATCTAAAACCGACTTCTGTATAACGAGTTATGTTCGTTTCAATATTTACTACATTTTCTTAAACCTATAGCCTTCTCTGGCAACATCAAATTTGTCAATCTCAAAGTTTATAGAATTTTGGATCAATAAAACATGCTTTGAATATAATTCCACTAATCCAATTCGTGTCAAAAAATGCCTTTCGGATTATGATTTAAGGTATTCTCAATATCTACTTCATTTTCGAAAGGCTATAATCTCCTTTGTCAACCAAAATTGTCCCGGATTAAAATTTATATAATTTTAAATCATTAAATTTTGCTCTAATTAACATTCAAACAGTTAAGTTCACGTCGAAAAATGCCTTTCAGATGGCGATTTAAGGTATTCTAAATATTTACTCCGTTTTTTATGTATATTTAACCTACTCCGTGAACCCAAAATTGGTCTGGATCTAAATTTAATGCAATTTAGATAACTAAAAATTGCTTTTAATAGTAATCAAACGGTCTCTTTCGGGTCTAAAACCGACTTCTATATAACAAATTATGGTTGTTTCAATATTTGTTATATTTTCCTAAGCATATAGACTTTTCTGGCAATATAAAATTTTTCAGACTCAAAATTTCTAGAATTTTGGATCATTAATACATGCTTTCAATAGAATTCTGCTGATTTAATTCGTGTCAAAAAACATCATCCGGATTATGATTTAAGGTATTATCAATATCTACTATGTGTTTCAAAAGTTATAGCCTTCTCCGTCGACCAAAATTAGCCCGGATCAAAATTTATATAATTTTAAATTATTAAATCTTGCACTAAATAGTATTTAAACGGTCCACTTCTCGTTGAAAAGTGCCTTCCAGATGGTCATTAAAGGTGTTCTAAATATTTGCTCTGTTTTTCGATGGCTATAGCCTATTCTGTCGAGCCAAAACTGGGCTAGATCAGAATTTTATACAACTTCGAAAATTTAAAAATAGTCTTAATCGTAATCCAACGGTCTAATTCGGGTCTAAAACCGACTTCTATATAACGAGTTATGGTCATTTCAACATTTATTATATTTTTCCAAGCTTATAGCCTTCTCCGGCAACA
The DNA here is from genome assembly GCA_025413025.1 of Ficus hispida. Classification (NCBI taxonomy): domain Eukaryota; kingdom Viridiplantae; phylum Streptophyta; class Magnoliopsida; order Rosales; family Moraceae; genus Ficus; species Ficus hispida. Next base: position 20,815,165 of record CM046368.1, on the reverse strand, counting down.
AAATAGTTTTTGGGTTAAAATTTCTAGAACTATGGATAATTAAAATATTCTTTCAATATAATTCCACTGATCTAATTTGTGTCGAAAACCGCCTTCCAGATTGTGCTTTAAGGTATTTTCAATATCTATTTCGATTTTCAAAGGCTATAGCCTTCTCCGTCGAATGAAAATTGGCCCGGATCAAAATTTTTATAATTTTAAATCATTAAATCTTGCTCTAAATGGCAATCAAACGGTCCACTTCACATTGAAAAATGCCTTCTGCATGGTTATTCCATATATTCTAAATATTTACTCCATTTTTCGAAGGCTATAGCCTACTCCGGCGAGCCAAAACTGGGCTGGATTAGAATTTTATGCAACTTCGAAAATTTAAAAATGGTTATAGTCGTAATCCAACGGTCTAATTCGGATCTAAACCCGACTTCTGTATAACGAGTTATGTTCGTTTCAATATTTACTACATTTTCTTAAGCCTATAGCCTTCTCTGGCAACATAAAATTTGTCAATCTCAAAGTTTCTAGAATTTTGGATCAATAAAACATGCTTTCAATATAATTCCACTAATCCAATTCGTGTCAAAAAATGCCTTTCGGATTCTGATTTAAGGTATTCTCAATATCTACTTCATTTTCAAAAGGCTATAATATCCTTTGCCAACCAAAATTGTCCCGGATTAAAATTTGTATAATTTTAAATCATTAAATTTTGCTCTAATTAACATTCAAACAGTTAAGTTCACGTCGAAAAATGCCTTTCAGATGGCGATTTAAGGTATTCTAAATATTTACTCCGTTTTTTAAGTATATTTAACCTACTCCGTGTAATGACCAGCTTGTTTACAAATTTTGATTTCTGTTGTGAACAATCAAAGTTTGTAATTAGAAATGTTTATGTGCTATGAATGTGAATGTGTTATGTTTTATCGGTGAAATTATCAAATTCTTGATTGAAAGATTCGATAATTTATCTATGAAAGTCCCTTTTTGCAGTAAAAGGCAAATTTATGAATTATGATTCTCTGTTAGTAGTTTCTAATTTTAAGAGAACCCTATACGCAGTTCAGACAAAATCTGGATAATGGACCAGTGCAAGTATACTGTTTTTAGTCGAAAACAGTATCTGAGTATGTATGCTAATATGAAAATGAACTGTGTTTAGGAAATAAGCCAAGTAAGGTCTTAAAAGGTGACACTTCGCCTTTAAAAAGAATGACAAATGTCACTTTGAGAACCGGCCACCCTATAGGGACTAAAGTGCAAATGTTTTGCCTTTAGGGGCCAAAGTGTAATTTTGTGAAAAATTGTGATTTGATAGATAAATTTGTAAATTTATGGAACCATGGATTTTTCTAGTTAGATTTCCTAGTTCAATTTAGTTTATGATGATTTTTAAATTTGGTTAACCTAGTTGGAAACCAAGAAATCAAGTTAGGTTTAGATTGGTTCAAAATTGACCAATCATTTGCCTACACTTGTACTTAAGGGAACCGGCCACATTAAGGGTTAATGAGCTGATATTTTGCTCTTAAGGACCAATAGGCAAGGTATGAAAAATTTGAAGTTCATTAGAATTGGATACCACACAATTTTAACCTTGCCTAGTAAGCAAAGTAGTTTTGCATACTAAGCTATGTTGCATTTTGCAACTTTCACACTTAGCAAGGTATGGCCGGCCACCTTATGAAGAATTTCAAGAAAATTATGATAGATTTTCTTACTAAGCATTCAAATTCAACTAAGCCAAGGATTGGTTACAAAATTTAGTTACCATAATTATGTTAAACCAAGGAAGTAACTAGGTTTGCTAACTTAGTTAGTCTAACTATTTTCTTCCATTTGGTTGCCACATATGGCCGGCCATCACAAGGAAAAGCACATCAAATTTCTAGCCTTGATGAGTCATCCATTTAGCTTTCTTCTTTGGCAAGCCAAGGCTTGCAAATTTCAGCACCAAAACCGGCCAATGGATGTAAGACACACCATGGTTTTGTTAGATATTGACCAATCAAATTTTGCCTCCTAGACTAGCTAGAATTGTGACACATCAACACCTATCACTTGCTTCATCATGGACGGCCACCATATGAAACCATTGAGTAAATATGTTACTCTTGGGGATTAATATGCAGCTTAGAGTTATTAGTTTCTCAAGATTGTTGAGAGAATGACAAGTGTTGTGAATAGCTTAAGTGAGCAAGCTATTAGCTTTGCTTGCTTGGTTAGTAATCAAGCTAGAGCTGCCACCTAATGGCCGACCAACACAAGGAAGAGACACTTCATGTGTCTAGCTATGATGAGTCAATACTTAGCCATGGTTATGTGGCCATCTAGTGCATTCCTAACCGGCCACCTCATGGGATTTGGAAGCAAATATGCTGTCTAGAGGAGCTAATAAGCAATTCTAGGATTAAAAGAAATTTTAAACAAATTTCTTTTCACTCTCCTATAAATAGACGGTGGCATGATCAAGGGTAAGTCTTTAGACAATAAACCATAGATTGGTAGCTTATTATCTGATTCTTCTCTTTCTTAGGAGCCGAACAAAAATTGAGAGGAAGCTGCAAATAGTTTCGGTTTGTGGTGTTGGTCTAGTGAGAAAGAAAACCTCCAAAATCCTAAGCTAGAATTTGTTTTGTGAAGCTTGAGGTAAAACTCTTTAACCTCTAGTTTTCATTCACGTTTTTGATAAGAAGATTATGAGTGTGATGTTATGTATAAGCATGAGTTTATGAAAAGTAAATTCAAGTACTATGCTTTATGTGTAGTTGATAGTTTTCGGTTTCGATATGCTAGTTTCGAAATAGGTTTTTTATGCAAGTTTAGGATTTTTGTTTTAAAAAAAAATTATATGAGTAAGATTTGATTGTATGAGTATGAAATGGTTAGGTAACGCCTGCATGCTTGATATAGGCTCACGGGGTATCCGTTTGAGGTAGTGTGCACGTTAGTTACCTAAAAACCAAACCGAACAAAAAACTGCCAGTTTCGGGTCAAACTGGACAGTAATTTTAAAAGCGAATTTCGAGGCCTTTAGAGGCCGAATTATGAAAAAGTTAAAACTACAAAGTTGTAGAGAAGGGAAAATACTAGGGGCTAACGCGGACAGTTTTTGAAAATAAGGCCTTTAAGACCTTTGTTTTTACAAAAACCCGAGACCTATTTCAAGATTAAGAAAAATGGTCGAAGAATTTTCAAAGGCAGAAACAAGCATGTTTAAGTCAGATTTGGATTTTAAGTTTAAAACGGAAGTTGTAGGAATCTTCAAGGTCTACAACTTTCATGAAGGAAATGTTTTCAAATTCAAAACAGAAAAGGATCAAATTTAAGGATTGATTTCAAATACAGTTTTCAGAATACAAGATTTTAAAAAAATAGTAAAGTTTTAAAGTTTATACTATGTTTTGATATTTTTATACTAAGATAAGTTAATAACTAGGGTTACGTTAGAATGTTGGTTAAATTCCCCAACATCTTTAATTCTTATTTATGTCCTTTATTATATTATAGCAGGGGATAACCTGCTATTGTGTCCGGACTTGGAACGACACATTAGTAAACATAGTAATCGAGGTAAGTACAAACCTCACCTGCAGTATGGAAAGTAGTAAGCTATTTTCGAATTTAAGACATAATTACATGTTATGCGATGTCATGCAATGTTATGATATGTTATGTCATGTTATGATACGATAAGTTATGATAAGCTATACTAAGTCATGTTAAGCCATGATACATCAAGTATGCTATGTCTGATCTCATATGCATCATGACTATTAAGATCACATGTAAAGATTCTTAGTCTTGGAAATATAACGAGACTAAGACTAAACCGAGACAAGTAAGGTGTCGTACCAACCTCCTGTTGATGCAGGAGGATCATGTATGTTACAAGTTCAAGTTTATGATTATCAACCTCTCGTTGATGCGTGAGGGTAAAGTGATAATCAACCTTCCGTTGATGCGTGAAGGGTTATGTTCATGTTTTCCAGAATTGTTAAGGGCCTTGCAAACCCTGACGTTCTGAGGCTTGCGCGCATTTGGTACGTACACTAAGGGCCCACATGTTAAGCAAGATGATAAGTTCAAGTCAATAACTGGTCATAAAAGATTCATAAATGATTCATGCATAAGTTGCACGATATTTGTTAAGTGTTGTGAGATTATGTTTGTACTTGCTGAGCGAAAGCTCATCAGTATATTTCATACTGCAGGAAAGAGGCCTGCAGCTTAAATTGGTGGGCCAAGTGGATGATGCGGAGGGTGAAGGGCGGTGTGGGATACCACTACGCAAAATTTGCCGCAAGTTTTATGAAGTTTAAATATATATGTATATTAAAGTAAGTTACGTTGTACAAAGTTATGAGGATTTCAAGACTCAATCGAGTTGTAATAATTATGTATGCATAATACCTTCTATACAAGCAACCCTATTT
>CM046368.1:20753223-20810629 GCA_025413025.1 Ficus hispida | reverse complement strand
GCTCCGTTTTCGAAGGCTATAGCCTACTCCGTCGAGCCAAAATTGTGATCCGCATCAAAATTTCACTCAACACAGATAATTTGAAAATGCTTTAATTATAATCCAACGACTACTTTGTGTCTCAAATTGACATCTATTTAACGAGTTACGGTTCGTTTCAATATTTGTTATACTTTTAGAAGCCTATAGCCTTCTCTGGCAACAGAAATTTGTCTGGCTCAAAATTTTTAGAACTTTGGAGTATTGAAAACTTGCTTTCAATAGAATTTCACTGATCTAATTCGTGTCGAAAAATACTTTCCGGATATTATTTAAGGAGTTCTCTATATGTACTCCGTTTTTTCGAAAGCTATAGCCTTCTTTGTCGAGCCAAAATTGTCTGAATCAAAATTTTTAGAATTTTTAAATCATTAAATCTTGCTCTAAATCGCATTCTAACGGTACACTTCTTATTCTAAAAATACCTTCCGGATGGTAATTTAAGCTATTATAAATATTTACTCCGTTTTTCGAAAGCTATAGCCTACTCCGTCGAGCTAAAATTTATCTGGATCAAAATTTTCTTTCAACTTTTGATAATTTAAAAATGCTTTTTATCATAATCCAACGGTTCTAATTCATGTCTAAAATCACTTCTATATCACGATTTATGGTCGTTTCAACATTTGCTATATTTTTCAAAGCCTATTGCCTTCTCTGGCAAAAGGAAATGTGTCTGGCTCAAAATTTATAGAACTTTAGATCATTGAAACACGCTTTGAGTAGAATTCCACTGTTCCAAATTCGTGTCGAAAAGTACCTCCAGATTATTATTGAAGGTATTCTCAATATTTATCCCGTTTTCCAAAGCATTAGCCTTCTCTGTCAACAAAAATTGACCCGGATCAAAATTTCTCATATTTTAAATCATTAAATCTTACTCTAAATAGCATTTCAATTGTGTACTTCATGTCTAAAAATTCATTCCAAAAGGTGATCTAAGGTATTTTAAATATTTGCCCCGTTATTCAAAGGCGATAGCCTACTTCGTCGAGTCAAAATTGATCTACATCAAAATTTCATTCAACATAGATAATTTGAAAATGCTTTTAATTGTAATCCAATGGTCTACTTTGTGTCTCGAATTGACATCTATTTAACGAGTTACAGTCGTTTCAACATTTGTTATACTTTTCGAAGCCTATAGCCTTCTCTGGCAACAGAAAATTTGTCTGGCTCAAAATTTTTAGAACTTTGGAGTATTGAAACTTGCTTTCAATAGAATTCCACTAACTAATTCGTGTCAAAAAATGCCTCCCGGATAATTATTTATGGTATTCTCAATATCTACTCCGTTTTCCGAAAGCTATAGCCTTCTCTGTCGAACTAAAATTGACCCGGATCAAAATTTCTAGAATTTTAAATAATTAAATCTTGCTCTAAATAACATTCAAATGGAGCAATTCATGTCTAAAAATGCCTTCCGGATTGTGATTTAAGGTATTCTAAATATTTGCTTCATTTTTCAAAGGCTATAGCCTACTCCGTCGAGCCAAAATTTATCTGGATCAAAATTTCATTCAACTTTGATAATTTAAAAATACCTTTAATCGTAATTTAACGGTCTACTTCGTGTCTAAAATCGACTGCTATATAACGATTTATGGTCGTTTTAACATTTACTACATTTTTCGAAGCCTATAGCCTTATCTGACAACAGAAAATTTGTCTGGCTCAAAATTTTTAGAACTTTGGCGTATTAAAACTAGCTTTCAATATAATTCCACTGATCCAATTCGTGTCGAAAAATGCTTTCCGGATTATTATTTAAGGTATTCTCTATATCTACTCCGTTTTCCGAAGGCTATAGCCTTCTTCGTCGAATCAAAATTGGCCTGAATAAAAAATTTTAGAATTTTAAATTATTAAATCTTGCTCCTGAGGCATGTCAAATCAACATTAAGCAGTGGAAGTCATGCTAAAATGGAGGTAAAATAGAAATTACGCACCAAAACGAGCAACTAGTGCAGCAATCAAGCATAATCAGTGGAAATCCGACTGAAATGGAGCTGTAAACTGACATTAGGCACCAAATGAACATCGTAGTGCATCTTCATCCATTAAGCAATGCAACCCAAGCTCAAATGGAGCAAAAAACAGAAAATAGGGCCCAAAAGGACCAACTAGTGCATCAATCAATATTAAGCAGTGGAAATCATGCTCAAGTGGAGATACGTATTGAAATTACGCACCAATGCAACTCGATTGAGGGAAGGGACGAAATTGAAAGTCGAAGTAGAGTGTGGAGATTCGGCGAAGTCATAGGTAATACATAAAACCAACACAATTAAACAATGCAACTATAAAATCAAGAATTAGGGCAAGGATTTTTACTAGGGTTTCGGAATTGGAGGCCGAAGATGAGTATACAGTAGAAGTTGTCGGATTAGGATAGGAATTGTCGGGTCGGCAAGCTTTTTTCCGAACTTGGAAATATTTGGTAATCCGCCCAAAGGTTCGCCGTCATTTCCCAAGCTTCACCCGGTGCCACATGTGCTTAACGGGAGTGGGCGAGGGCAATACCAGGCAAGTTTGAACCCGACGAGGAGGGAGGGCCACAAACCAGAGCTCCTGCTACGCAGCAGATGCTCGATGGGATAGGGGTACAGCCAACAGACCCACTGACACCAGTACATGGGCGCCGGAGTGGAGGTGAGAGATTCGAACACAGGTGCCAGGCACGGGCAAGCCAGAGAAGGCAGAAGAGACTCGATGAACAGTAAACCCCATTGTGGTTACTGTATAACAGTTCAAAGGGCCATTGAAGATGAACTAATTTGTCAAACAAGCTTAGTTCAACTTAGACTAGGAAAACATAGTTTCAACTAGTGTTCCAAACATACACTTAAATTTTAAATGCTCATACTTTATTTGGGTTAGATTTCGTCTTCCATTCATATTTATCCACGTGAGAAGTGAGCAACAGAATTTACCATGTTGTACTAATGATCACAACACCATATGAGAAGTCGACATTCGACTAGCCATTAATCGAATTAATTTCGATTTAAATATAAAATATTGTATGAGAATTGTATTATATAGGTCCGAATAATACCCAAACACCCCCATTTACAGCAAAATTGAAGGATCAACGTAACTATCACAAATTATAGATCACAAGAAGTTTAAAGCATTATATTCTTTATGTTATTATTTAGGGTTGTGATTTCAACTTTACCCACTAATAATAAAGTAATGCGTAGATTTTCCTTGGACTATATTGATGCAGGGATCTGATGTCGTTTGAAGACCCTGTTGCTATGAGACCTGCTGTTTGGCTTCCTCTTGTGAAACGCTAGTCGTTTTCACGCTTTTATATGCCCATCTTAAGTTTCTGTCGTTTTTGCTTTGGTTCGTAATACTGTTGTATTATATGTCCATGCACCCTTTGATCATAATAACTAAAGCTTGTCATATTAATTAAACACATATGAATCACGAACTTTGTCAATATGACATGACAGTAACTAAAAGATGTTATCACGAGCTTAGTCTATATGACATGACAGTAACTAAAAGATGTTATCACGAATTTAGTCTAACTGTAAATCTACATTTCTCACCATATATAATGCAGACATCTAGTACTTGTTTATATATTCGTTCAAACTCCTCTCCCAAATTTAAGGAAATAAAAGTTTTGGCAAAGTACAGTCATACATATATACAAAACAAATATACCCTTTGGAGCCGGAAGGGCAAAACAAAAATCTGAAATCGATAGAAGTTATGAAAAGTACAAGTCAGAGAAAGACATATATATAAATGAAGTTAGAAGTCCAACAGCCCATTATCTTATTCTTTTCATGGAATAACTTTCTCTTCATCCAAACAGCGAGAGATAAGAGAAAATGAATAACGTCTTTTGGAGTGCCTAAACTTCACCTCAAATAAACTTATATAAAAGAAGGAGAAGTGGAAAGTCTTTTCAACGTAAAGGACTCTATAAAAGCTACCGAGAGAAGAACAAAAGGTTAGTCTTCCAGATTTCCTTTCTTTTTTTTTTTTCTTTTTAAATTAATAAATTGTCCCTTGTCGTTCGAAGAAAGAGAGAAAAGTTTCTTTTTGGATTTTGTTTCGTAGATGACTATAGTAGTTTGTTTGGTTTAGGAAATAAAATGATACGTAAAAATTGTTTTTATGGTATATATTGGATTGTGCACAATTATTATTATTACTATTCTTATTGTTATTATTATTGTTATTATTTTTATCTCTGAGAATCGCTTATTATCAAATTTGAAGTTGAAACAGTAAGGTGCATGATTTTTCTTTTTTGTTTTATGGTTTTTTTTTTTTTTCCTTTTTTTGAGGCATTGATATGTTAAACGTGTGTGTCTGCGTGTTTATAAATAAATAAATATATGTATACATGTATACACACACGTATGTTAAATGTTAGGCACGTAACAGGGTTGGATTTTTCATTTTGAGAAGATTTCTTTAGTAGCAATACTAATACTGCATCATAAGCATCATATGATTTCAATCGTACGGTTATGGTCAATGACTGCATCCGTGTAATGTTTAATTTAGGAATACATTCTTTTGTAAACCAGGTTCTCCTTTTCCCCTTTAATGGGGAATGAGTGCATCCGTACACTTGTACAGATAATGAAATGAGCAATCTAAAAAGAATAATAGACGGAGGGAATTATGACATGGTTTTTTTTTTTTTTTTGATTGACTTAAATATAAATAAAGTTTACAATACAATACTTTATAATGAAATCCTAATTTGAGAAAGCTTGAAAAACTAAAACTGGAAACTAGATAAAAGGAAACTAACTAGAATACATAAAGATCTAATTACAAAATATTTACAAACTGGCTATTTCCTTATTATAGACTACTTCCTTCAATATGCCCCCGTAAAATAAGCTCCAGAAGGAGATTCCAATCTTGGACTTAAGTGTGAAGAAACGAGCATGCAGTAGAGGCTTTGTGAGAGTATCTGCTAACTAATCATCAAAGGACACATGGACGGCACGGAGAGCACCACTTTGAACTCGCTCATGAATGAAGTGATAATCTAATGCAACATGTTTCATACGGGAGTGAAAAACAAGATTCGAACATAGAATTGTAGCACCGATATTATCACATTAGATTACTGGTTGAGTGGATAAACGAACACTAAGCTCAAATAAAAGAGAGCATATCCAACTCAATTCCAAAGTAATGGTTGCTGCAACGGATCAGTACTCAACTTCCGTCGACAAATGGGCAACCGTTTGTTGCTTCTTTGAACCAGGAAATAGGATTACAACGAATATACACAAGATAAACACTTGTAGAAGTGTAATCATCCTTATTATACCAGCCCGGTCAGCATCGGAAAAAGCATGGAGTGTTAAAAGAAACTGCCGGTAGAGAAAAAGACCATCATCAGTTGTTCCACAAAGGTATCACAATAGTCACTTTACAGCATCCGGGTAGTCACTAGTAGGTCGGTACATAAACTGTGACAACTTATTCACCGTATAGGTAACATTAGGTCGTGTAAGCGACAAGTACTGCAAACTACCAACAATATATTCCGGTATTCAGATGGATCAGAGAAGGCCGTATCAGAGTAAAGATCAAGAGTTGGGGTAGTAGCAAGTGGGGAAGTCACTGGTTTTACATCCGTCATATGAGTTCGAGCAAGAAGATCCGCAATATAGCGGCGTTGAGACAAAGCAAACCATGGTAGTTCCTTCAACTCCAAGAAAGTAAGTTAAGAGGCCCAAGATCCTTTTAGAGAGAAGTGCTTAGTAAGTAAGGCAATAAATTACTATACAGCCCCATCATTGGCACATGTAATAATAATGTCATCGACATAGATAAGAATATAGTTAAAAGTACTATGAGAGTTGAACACAGAGTGAAGAGTTTGCATGTGAGTTGATAAAGCCAGGGGTGACGAGAAACTGGCGCAACTAATTATACCAAGCTCGAAGACCATGTTTGAGACTATAGATAGCTTTGCGAAGCTTGCAGACATGATAAGGATGATCTTGATCAATAAATCCCTGTGGCTGAGCCATAAGTACATCCTCAGTGAGATTACCATGGAAAAAGACATTGTTCACATCAAGTTACCGAAGTGACCAACCACGAGTAACAGTAAGACTAAGAACCAAACGAACTGTGGTAGGTTTGATAATAGGACTGAATGTATCATGATAATCAACATCAGGGCATTGATGAAATCCCTTGACAACTAAGCGAGCCTTGTACCTATCAACTGTGCCATCAGGTAGACGTTTAGTGTGACAAAACCACTTACAACTAACAAGATTCTAAGTTAAGTTCGAGCGAACAAGTTCCCATGTTCCATTCCAAACAAGAGCATCATATTCTTCTGACATAGCTTGATGCCATTTAGGATCTTTGATGGCTTGGGTAATGGTGGTTGGTTCAAGGTTAGAAGCAGAGGCAAGTTCAGCACTGAGATTGAGCTTGTTAATTGGTTTGTAAATATTGTTCTTAGAGCAGGTAACAATAACTCATGTAGTTGAGTTAATAGGCATGAGAGGAGGAAGGTTGGAGGAATGGGAAGTAGATGTTGAGGTGATGGGATTAGGGTATTCGAAATGAGGTGGCCGAAACACTGAGTTCGGAGGGTGGGAAAGGGAGGTCAGGTAAGTGGGCCTAGGAAGTGGTATTGGGCAATCAGGTAGGGTGGGTGTAATGGATGGACGCTACAGTGTAGGCCTGAGAGGGTGCAGCATTGAAGGTCAGGTTGAGGTAGAGAGGGCTGGCGAGGCGACGTTTTGAGGGGGGGAGGGCTGCATCGTTGGGATGAGGGGCTGTGATGGTGTTTGGCTGGGTGAATTGAGAAGAAAAAAAAGGAAGAAATGAAGAACCATCACACAGATAAGGCACAGTGGACGAACCTGGAGAAGGTATGGGAGTAGCCGAGGTGTGAGACGAGGCAGGTAGATAGTTAGATAATGTGTCAAGATGAGGATAAGGCAAGTGAGAGATAAGAGAGAAGAAGGGAAAAATGATTTCTACAAACTTGACATGACGTGATATATATATTTTAGAGGAAGATGGATCAAGACACAAATACGCATTTCGAGTGAGAGAATAGCCAAGGAAGACACATGGTGTAGAACGAGATGCTAATTTCTGAAAGGAATAAGGACGTAACCAGGGATAATAGAGACACCCAAAAACACATAATTGGAGTAGTTAGGAGAGGATCGAAATATTTAGACATATGGTGAGGAAAGACGAAGTGTGGGAGTGGATAGACGATTGATAAGATAGACAGTCATATCAAAGGCATAAGATCAGTAAGAGAGAGGCATGGAGGCATGAGAGAGAAGAGTTAAATTAGTTTCAATTATATATCAATGACGACATTTAGAGTACCCATTATATTCTAGTGTGTGTAGAGGTGAAGTGAGGTGAGAAATTCTTCCCAAATAAGATGAAAGAGCTTGTTATTCCCTATCATTATTAGAATATAATGTTATGATTTTGCGATCGAAAAAATTTTTAACAAGAGTTCGAAATCAGATGAAAACATCATGAACCTAAGATTTTCGTTTGAGAGGATAAAGCCAAATATAATTAGTGAAATGATCAACAAAGATGACATAATATTTAAGAAGAGGAGAAGTAAAGACAAAAGATGAGACTAAAAAGGTAATTTATGAATTTTATTGCATTAGAAAGCATTACAATTAAAGGATAAAGATAAGGGACTCCAAATTTCTAATTGAAAACTAGAAATAATATCTAAAAATTGAGGAAGATGGATGTCCTAATCTTTGATGTCACTTGGACGAAGTGGTCTTGACACTAGAAAAGGCAACTAATGGAGAGGACTTGATAGGGAACACCGGCTACTTGTACACACCATCTTTATTTTGTCCCCGCAAAAGGATTACCCCCATGCGAAGATTCTTCACCTAAAGGAAGAAGTAAAAATTCAATTGACGTGTTATTAGATGTACAAAACTGAGAGATAGAAATAATATTCTTTTTCATTGTGGGTACACAGAGGATGTTTTGTAAAGAAAAATTATGAGAGGGAATTAAGAGAGATGTGGAACCGGCGTGAGTGATAGGGAAACTAGTAACATCACCGATCATGATGTTGTCAGAACCGTCATAGGGAGTATGAATAGAGAGATTGCTCAAGTCAGGGGTAACATGGTATGATGATCCACTATCAAGGAGCCAATTAGAGTTGTCGAGAACGTTGGTGGTTGCATTGTTGGCTCTCGGTTGCCATTCTTGTTGGGGACGAGGTTGCCATGGTTGTGGAGGACGAGGAGCCGGAGTTGAATTCAGTGTCGATGGCAATAATTGAAGTAACAGACACTATTGGATTGTGCGGCCTTGAGCGCGGTATCCCTGACATTTACCAAGATAGGGTGGTGAAGTACGATCACATCTAGAGGGGGCCGGCGGTGCTAGATTGGCTGGAAGGGAAATAAGCCGGTTATGGAGAGGAAGGCACCCATAGAGGTCGATTAGAGCTGGTTCTGAGATTGCTGGAATTGGTTCATGTGTTTGTTGGATTTACAGTAACGGGTAATGGCGAAGAGGACTAGGAGAGCCTTAGTGATAATTCTTTATTAATAAATTTTTCATGAAGTTCATCAAAAGAAATCAGTGTGTCCCTACCATTAATAATATCAACAATCGATTTGTAGTCGTCGTCGAGACCATCAAGAACCTTTTCAATAAGGTCTTCATCATCCAGAGGCTTCCCAAGGGCAGCGAGTTCATTGACATGACTTTTGATGAGTTGCATGTATTCAAAGATAGTCTGTGATCCTTTGGTGGCATGCTTGATCTATTCCTTGATTTGCTTAATATGACCGTGAGAGGGACGAGCATAGGTGTTGGCAAGAATGGTCCAGGCTTCATGAGAGGTTTTGGTTTGTTGGATTATCGGAATCAACGTTGGAGTAAAAGAGCCGACAAGAGCACCAAAGATTAATTTATCTTGACGAAGCCATGTGTGATGCGCTTGGTTGGGTGCTGAGGCATTATTCTCCGTGATTGTTGTAGGAGGATATGGATGTGTACTGTCAATGAATTTGAGAAGATCATAATCAAAGATAAGTGCTTCCATCTACAGTTTCCATCATACATAATTAATAGATATTGTGTTTGAACCAGAGATGTTGATAACGGTGAAAGGCTTCATTGTTATTGGGCATTAGATAGAGTGATTTGGTTGTTATAAGTGGTCATTGGAGAGGGTTGGTGGGTGGATGCACGGCGATGATGGCAGGGAGTAGACGGCAACTAAAGTACAAATATTAGGATTTTGTGCGAGACAGTCCCAAAATAGGAGAGCTCTGATATCATAAAGAGAATAATAGATTGAGAAAATTATGGTATAACCTTTTTCATTGATTGACTTGAATATAAATAGAGTTTAAAAAATACAATGTTTTACAATGCAATCCTAATTTGAGAAAGTTTGAAAAACAAAAACCGGAAACTAGATAAAAGAAAACTAACTAGAGTACATAAAAAATATAATTACAAAATATTTATGAACGAGCTGTTTCCTTATTATGGATTACTTCCTTCGATACAATTTTTTTTTTTCTTTTATAGATTTTTTTTTTTTTTTTTTTTTTTGCCATCTTTATTTATTGTTTGTTTGTTTGCGATCACAGATAATGAAATGACTTTTTTTTCCCCTTATATAAATATATATAAAAAGATAGAAAAGATATGTCTACCACAGGTGAAACAGATAAAGAAGTGAATTCTGAATGTGATGAGGAACAAGAATTAAATCACAAGAAAGCAGTGACCAGCATTGCCAATCTGATTTACACTTCCGAGGTTTCCTGTTTGATGATCCGTAGTGATAGCTTTAAGATGTTTGTGACCGCACTAAATCCCCAATTTCGTGTTGATTCACATACCGTCGAGGCAGAGTGCTTGGCGATTTACAATAAAGAAAAGGCGAACATGAAGAGCACATTAGAGAAATTTTGACGGTGTGATTAGCCTTTCGGCGGATCTAATGGGGATGGATTTCGATTTTGTGTGCATTTCACTGCAGTTCATTGATGAAAGTTGGAGCTTGAAGAAATGGGTTATCAAATTTTATTCACTTGACGAACTGGTTGATATTTCACCTTGGGACGCCATTGTTGAGTCACTCGAAGATTAGGGCAGCATCACGGACAAGATTTCCACTTGTCCTATGAGGATGGGACCTCAGAATGCGATGAAGACAATCTTCTAGAAAAGAAACTCATTGAAACTCCAAGTTTTCCAAATCTCTTGCTGTGCTGATATTATTAGCCAAATGGTGGCGTTTACAGCTGAGGAGATACAAAGCATTCTGAACAAGACTCAGTGCATTGTACAAACCAAAAGCACAACCTCTTTGGTACAAGCCGATAGATCTTGCACACGAGGTTATTGAGATGTGGTTGAATGGGAAACTCTCTTCCGAAGATATGATAGCCAACAGTGATGTACCATCTGTAAGTAATTTGAGCAAAAAGAAGAATGACGTCCAATCTCTATTTATATCATCTCCATGAGATTCTGAGTGAAACTAGTGGGACTGAAAGTTTTATAGGAACTGTGGCTAAAGGAATGCTAGAGAAGTTGGGCAAATATTGGAACAACATGTTTGACATGCCGGCGGCATTTGCAATGGTGCTGGATCCTCGATTCAAGATGAAGTACAAAGAGTTCATTTGCTCAAAAGTTGGTAGTTTAGAGGCTTATAAAGCTGTTAAATATTTCATTCACAACTTGTACGATGCTTGCGTGATTGGAAATCATACTTCCTGTCCGGGCAATAATTTGGAAAATGCAGGGTCTTTCACTGTGTCGCAAGAGTACCACCAGTTTAGGCAATTGAAGTCTGAACTGGACAGGTATTTGCCTGTCTTGGCTATTCCTATGTATCTTGGTACATATCCATTTGAAGGAAAGCAAGTGAATGAACATTTAACTGAATTGCATCCGGAGTTTATGAATGCCTTGTTCTGTTCTTTAAGCTGGTTCGAAGAGGCTTGAGGAAATACTTGACAGGCTTTTCTTATGTACACACACATACACACACATATGTGTCTATATATATATATATAGAAGAGAGAGGCTCTTTATTTTGTAGCTCATCTTTGCTGTTTTATTTTAATATATGAAATTGATATTTTTACTCATTGTCTACATGATGCTTTCAGTACTTTTTTTTGTCCGTTATTTGTTCATTTGTCTACGACGACACGTAAGAAGCATCAATATTAGCTATCAAGAGCAGCTAGGTATATAGTAATAGACATTATTATCATGCTAGTTACTTATAATACAAAATAAAACTTATTACTTTCATGAGCAATTCGGCTAATTGATCTTTGTCTAATATGCAAAGAGTATGAAGAGATTCACCAAAAAAAAAAAAAACAGTGAAGAGACTTCTTTAGCAAGACATGTTTTGTTTCTTTAATGATTTTTGTTGATTATTTCATGTCCAATCCGTTGATCAATGTAATTATTATCATCGTATAGACTATGACCTGCGTCTTATCTGTCGATTAGAATACGTTTAGAAATTCAAAAAATAGAGCAATTGTAAATAGAATCATCAAAAAAAAAGACGAATTCTATATCATAGTATTCACCATTTTTCATATATTAACTAAGCAGAGGTAATTTGAATGACTTCAAGTAGAAGCTGCTAATTAGCACAGTAATGAAGTGAAAATCCAGTGATAGAGAATAGCACTATAATCGTCAAACTTAATCATCATATATCGTCAAAATTGATAGTCATTAATATGAATAATTTATCCTAATAATGACATAACCATCATCCTAATAACCACGATGTGAGTCATTATAAACAAACGAACGAATAGAACTATCATACCCATCAACTGAAACAAACGTCAGTCAGTCCACGATTAAAAAAGCAAATAAAATTCAATCCACAAATCAAACAAACCCATAAAAGTAGAATTACTTTTTAAAAAAAAGCCTGATTTTGTTAGATAACGATAGTAATCCTGTCTCCAATTCATATAAATCATAGAACTTGGAAGGGGGGGGAAAAAAAAACCCCACAAAATCCGTAAAGATTAATAAACAAGTAAACAGAATAAATAAAATTTGTAACAATGTGTTGATTTGCTTACCATTATACCATTTCTTGATCTTGAGAAACGTATGCGCTGATTTTTCTTGGAACAAAATCTTTCTGAGTTGACCAATCTTCCATGATTATCGACCTAATTAATTACCTGATTACGACAAAATCATGATCTGGAATATGACCAACGTACTTAATTCTAGAATGGCCTCCTTTTATTAACTTTTTACTTACAAGAAATACTGTACATATACAAAATAAACTGATACAAGGAAATAGGAATGTCAAAAACTTGTACAATGTTTACGAGCCGCTGGTAAATGAACAATACAGAAGGATTCTATGCAAGGTTTTTTTTATTTACAAACAGGAACAAGTTGATGTGCATTTGTAGATAATGCTATATTCACATTTTAATCTATCTTCTAAGCTCTGGCCAGCCAGTCGGACCGTCGCAATGGTTTCAGTTGGAAAAAAGAATGAACAGAGGTAAGAAACAACCAAGAAAAAAAGAAAAAAAAAAAAAAAAAAGCAATCTTGTTTAAATAAAGGTACATGAAAAAGTTACTCTGCTATGGGTCATACAATCACTACACTAGTGAAATTTCAGTAAACAATGAACCAAAAATGAGTTCACCTTTTGACCTTAGAACAGCTCCCGAAAGTCACTAGCAGCTTGGGTTATCATACGAGTGGAAAGGACCAGGAGGGCAAGGAGTAAGGATTTTCCACCGGGAGGCAGCTTCCATATTCAATTGGCACCGCTACCGAAAGTTGAACTTTGAGGAACCGATGCTGGTACCTGTGGGGGAGACCAGACACTAAGCCCTTCTTTTGGGACACTTTCAGTGCTAGCACCCTCAGTGAGTGGTGAATACGGTTTTGTCACTTTCTTTTTAAGCGTATCCTAAACAACAAAACCCCATTAATTAGATGTTTATATGGATACCACAACGAAAACACTACTAAGGACAATATTTTGGTTTAGTTCTAGTAGCATCAAAGTTCTCTTTTGAACACAAGTGAATGAATATTGATATGGCACCAGAGACTAACCTTCGCTTGGTTTGGTCCGTAAGTGTGCAATGCTAGCTCAATTGAAGAATAAACTTCAAGAGCCTGACGGGTTTCAGGGATGCATTTTATAATACGAACTTGTTCCTTCGGCTCCGTTGATCTAGTCCTTAAATAAAGAATCAGGCGTGAAGGTGAAGCTTTTGGATGGTCTTTCTTTCCATGTGTCAGTTCCATAAATGCCAGGTCATCCCACAGGACGTCCCATATTACCGAACATGGATCCTTTGCCGGGCTGAACTTCCTCTGACCAATGATATTGGAGGGTTGCTGAAAATGACAGACATTAATGTTGTTTTACTCTGCATCTTTTGAGTATGGTTAAAGCGGACATGGTGCCCTAATATTTTTTTGTCCAAGCTAACTTACCTGCAACAATATCACTCTTCGATGAGTGACCACAAGAATCTTTCCTTTAGGGAGCAAAAAGTGGTCTTCATAAGCATCGGTTAACGCAAACTTTCCACGTACTTTAAACAGATCCACCTGGCCTAAAAACGAACCTGATTCTGCCAGCTGCAGTATTATCTTCATGACAAAACAAAAAGATTTAGAAACGGTAATCAGAACACAAGCAGGTCATCCAACAAAATGGGTATCAATTAATAAAGATGATTAGAAAATGTGGAAGAACATAGTAATGTTCCCGTCTCGTTTTTTCTTACTCAAAGGAAACAAACGAAAGGGCATTTTCTTTCTGTTACGTTCACTAATGTCCTGACCAAACAATTCAATGTAGTGCATATAAACTGGAATCATTGGATGGATTTTCCAGGTCACATTGCAATCAAATTATTCAATCTAAGGGGCCTTTGTTACAACCAAAGAAAAAAAAAAAAGATGTATTAATATAATAAGGTAAAACTTATTACCTGTCCTTGTGCTTTATGCTCATTGTAAGGCCGAAGCAAATTATCACCGCTAATTACACGAGGCAGTCTCCTGCGGAGTAGTTGTTCATCAGAAGTTATAGCCGACGCTATCTTCATTCTCATAGCATTGGCACCTTCGGTGGTTTTTGACAAAAGATCTAGAACCCCACTAACTGGTTGCGCAGCTGCACCGATTATTCCTCTCCCAACACCTTGAACAAAACCCTCAACACCAGAAGTTTTTGCGCCTTCGAGAGGCTTTGTTAATATTCCAGTGACTCCTCTAAATAGGCCTTTTGCTAGTGCCCCACCTCCCTCTCTGATTACATCACCAAAGTCCTCTATGCCCTTGTTTTCCTGCCATATTAATTGATATAGAGCACGTTAGAAAGTTGGGACTTATTAGGACTTTATTTGGCTTTGGTTTAAGTTTTTCAGATTAGGATTCTTTATTATCTCTTATTTTAGGATTATGATGTTCATCTATATAGTATTTTATTTGAATTAGGACTCATAATGAGATTAGGATTGATTGCTCAATAAATAAAGCTTTAGGCTGATAATTTCATATAGGCCTTTGACCATAAATAATTCTATTTGAATATCTTTCACATGATAATCTGATTTTGTTTATCCTAACTTCGGCAGCGTCAATAAGTAATTTTAAATATTTGAACCTTCCAGCCTATAACCAAGCAGATAACCAATGATAAACAAAAAGACATTGACTAGAACTTCTTTTTTTATGTTTTTGTTTTTTTTTTTTATTTTGAGGGGCGAACCTGTTTTTGCCGGCTTTGGATGAACTTCTTATCCATTGATAAGGCAGCCATACCCTTACTCATATGTCCAAGTGCGCTACTCGCATTACCCAATATATCGACACCTGAAAGCAATTGAAGAGGTTGGCCAAGGAGATCCTTTCGGATGTTCGATATAGCAATGCTTATCATTGAACTCTGCCTCATGCGCACATTCTCGTTAAACCTTTGGTTTATCCTAACCTGAATACCAAATAGGAAATGGTGTTAAAAACATTACAGTACTCAATAGAAATGTCAACACCGAAGGCAAGTATGAAGTTTCTAGAAAGCAGGATTGTTTCTAAGTATTAACTTTCTAGTGGTTTGTGCTCCAAAAAGTTAAATGGCAGAGAATAAACCACAAGCAAATTAAGGTAAAAAGTTGGAAATCCAATCTGATACAAAGTATATTTCCATGGTTAGAAAATGATGGTCTCATAAATGGACCGACTCTGAGTGCATAGTTAGACATAGGTAAAAGACAACATATATTATAATGGACAAACTTGTTCTAAATATTACATTGAGTAGGAACTCCTGGTAAGTGGATTATGATCTAGCCATATCACAAGATTTAAATTCACAGGGAGGAAAAAAAAGAAAAGAAAAACATTACACAACAAAGTCAGAACACTCACTGGCATATTTTCAGTGTTGCCCAATGCAGTCATCAAGGATGCCCAAAAGCCAAGTACGCCTCTCGGCCGTTGACTGGGTGACATAGCCATCGACACTTTGAATCGAACTTCTGAGATGTTTAGGACTCTGCAAGTTCAAGAAAAATTGGCTTTGAAATTCAAGGACGTTACCAAAGTTTCAAATTATGGACATAAATGTAGATACACAACAGTCACTAACTTCAAATATCTCTTACATACCCAATTTGGATAATTGGATCAACTGAAACTGAAACAGCAGTAGTTCGACTATCGAATAAGCGATTGAGGTTGACCTGCTGGATCATTTCATGAAGACGCCACATAATGGGTTCGTGAATATTTATCAGAAAG
Source organism: Ficus hispida (assembly GCA_025413025.1). Classification (NCBI taxonomy): domain Eukaryota; kingdom Viridiplantae; phylum Streptophyta; class Magnoliopsida; order Rosales; family Moraceae; genus Ficus; species Ficus hispida. The sequence goes on along the minus strand of CM046368.1, from coordinate 20,794,749 downwards.
GCGGAACTTTCAGGACCCTGAATGATCAGTAGAAAAATAATTAATATAGATTTAAAAAAAAAAAAATAATAAATAATAATAATAATAATAATGATAAACCTTCCACCTCGCACTAGTTACTGAGACAACAATGGACTTACATTGAAACCAATATATGGATAGACACAAAGATCCATTGACCCATTTGATTGCATGGTCACAGAAAATTTCAAGTCATACTCGCTCTCCTCCCCAACTTTCTGTGGTCTGAAAAGAACTGGCATTGGAGTTAATGGCAACTGGTTATCAACCTGTATCCTGTGCATTTTTATTTTGAACCTACAACGCAGGAAGCAACCGAAGTTTTTGAACTCAGTAACAGTGGATCACCAGAAAACTGTACGAAGAACAAACATGCTTGCATGGCCTGACCAATAAACTGAAAAAATTCACTCTCAACCACGAAACATTCATGAAAAGCAACTTGCCTACTGAATCCAGAGCCTAGGCCAGTGGAATATGCAAGAAGAAGATTCTGAACTGAGAGATACAATATTTCTTCAGGTGTGTGGTCAATGATGGATACTCCAAGCTCAGCTAGCTCAAAAGTTACATGAAATTCAGAGTTGAAGGTGGAAGGCGCTTGCTGCTGTCGTGGGTCTTTTAAAGATATTTGCGATAAAGGAGATGCATTACTTCTAGTCAACGTTCCAGCAGTTTCAATTTCTGGCATCCAGTCACTGATCTTAACAACGTTGATTTTCTCTTCCTTGGCAATTGTAACACGGAGGGCCCTAGAAGACCCACTTACCACATGAATGGGCTGATGATCAGAAATTTCATCAATATCAAATTTCTGTGGCTTTGACAGTTCGGCCCCATCTACCAGGAGTTCCAACAATCGTCTTCTACCAAGATCTTCCCAAAAGAAAGAAGCTGCCGAACTAGGAAGAAGAAACTGCCATGACTCGTTGGTACCATCCACTTGCCGAAAACGAATGGGTAAAAACATGGAGCGATTTTCAATCCTGTTGTTAGAAACTTGGTCATCATTGCCGGATGAACTATGGAATAATATATGCACGACCAAGCAAGAAAAAATATAAAAAGAAATTGAAAAAAAAAAAAAAAAAAAAAAAAAAAAAAAAGAGGATGAAGAAAGAAACAAAATGAAGAATACTAATTTACTTCCTTCAAAAGTGAAAAAAGTTATCAACATAAATTGGCTCACAACAGTTTGAAACAAGTTCATCAAGGACAGAACAAATGGGAGAAGATTGTTTATATATCTTGTACCAAGGACAATTGCATTAGTACATTTGCTCTATTCTTTCACAAACTTGTCACAGATTCGCAAGCAATTAAGAACAGAACGATAAACTAAAAAGTAAAACTGTAACCTGTAAGGACTTGATGATGAGTTTGGCCGGAAAATAACTTCATAGCTTGAGCTCTTTGCACCACTTCTAACTGCTATTCTTAATTGCAGTTGATCGTTTCCAGTATCTTTCTTCAAGCATATTCGCATGACACCTTCATTCTGGACACTGAATGGAGTACTCCATTTATATCCTTCAACCCGCAACTGAAAAGCATTACAAAACTCAATCAAAAATCATAAAAATAGAACATATTAATCTACAACGGTACAAAAATATACAGATATATATATATGGGGGGGGGGGGGGGGGGGGGGGGGGGTTTAGTGGTGGGGAAGAAGGAAGAAGAAGAAGAGCTGCATGGACCTTCAACATTTCAACTTTGGAAGACTGCCAACAAAAGGGTTTTGGAGAATCAGAAGGATGAATCCACGTTACTGATTGAGATTCACACTGCTGCAGGCAAAGACTGTAACCAACCCGATTAATAAATAAGGTGTGGGGCTGAAAATGGAGAACCTGAATACAAGCAATTCAGTAATTGTTAATTACTAATAACGTAGCATATAAGCAAACAAAGATTCACAATTCACAGCTTCATGTTCATATTCGTGAAAAACAGCATAACATTGCCATTGACCTTCCATATAAAAGTTGTGAAAGTCACCTCTAAAAATTCAGGTCTTTAGCATTAAGATTCAGGTAAAGAATTGAAAACGTGTTCTGTGTTAGTATTCAAAAAACAAGTACAAGGTACCAAAATTTTAGGATCAAACCTTTGTTCTGTCTGAGGTTAAGTTTAGTCGAGCTGAAAGCTTGTAGTAAGATCCATTTGAACTGAATGCTTTTACATCAACTCGTTCCTACAAGTTTGCCAAAAAAGAGAACTTTAGGCAACTCCGAAGTAACATTAGAGGGAAGGGGGAAATCAACTCTAAAGGCTTTACAATCTTGCTCACCTTCTTTTCCAGATCAAGAAGAGATATCCCTGGACTGAAAATTTCTGAACGGTGCATAGCAACTGCAATGCCCACCCGTGGGGATACATATGAATCTTTTTGAGATTGAAACAGTGCAACCCCACTGCGGCTTGCATTGTCTTGCGGAGAGAGCATACTAGGAAATGGACTAGTATCCTCAATTACTTCAAGCACTTGGATGTTTCTTCTTGGGGCAGAAAGCTTCCTCTCCGTTAAGTTTGTGGGACTTTTCAGGGCCATCTTTGCAGATTTGACTGCTCTTGAAAGTATTTGGGAATCCATATCCACATTGTCCAAAGGTTCCACTTCCACCACTCGATATGCCAGAAACAGAGATGAATCATTGACAATCCAATATGGAACAAAAAACCTAATTATTTTTGGTGCAGCAGTGGTTCCTCCCATGTCGTGTTCAATTCTCACACGCAGTCTCCTGCAAACATGATGGTAGGACAAAACAAAAAACACTTTAAGGACAACAAGTGACTCAAAACACTCTTCAACTTAAATTGTTCAGATATGGCAGGAATCCTTGAATGCTTTATCTGTCCAAACTCGTAATGATGCTTAAAAAGATTTAAAAACTAAGTATAATGCAAAGCATACAAAATGAAAATAAATTATTCCATATAATGTTTACCCTAATTGCATAAAAAGAAACAGTTGATGAATATCTTGTATTGCATTGAAAGATATAAAATCTCAGTCGTATTACAGAAACAGAATTTATTTAAAACATATATAAAGATGACAAATTCAAAATTAGCTTCAACCTCCCAAATTAATGAATCATAAATTTAGGAGAAAAACCTTTGCTTGCCCTAGTCAACTATACCTATCCTAGATTATTGGTTTCTACCATCACGAAAAATTAAAACAAACAGGAGGGACAAAAATTCCTTCAGAATCACAAACCTTTTACTCTGCTGGTGAACAATCCAAAACGATGTGGCATGATCATTGGATGAAATGTTCAAAACAAGAACAGGGTCCTGAACGAAAAACAAAAGTTCAAAAATCTATGATGCTATTATTTGCTCATTATTATCTATATATTTATTTTCTCCCCAAAGGAGAAGAGTATTAACACTTAAACTGCTTACCTTCTCCATAACCCATCCACCCTGAACAATCCACGTAAGATAAATAGGTTTCTGAATGTCCACTGAATATACATGTACACTCCCACGTGAAGAGATCATTCCGTGTTGTCGCTCAATGCAATTTCCTCCTTTTGTTTTCTCCCAAATTGTGAATTCAGCTGGACATGGAAACCGGTTTTCTAACTTCACAGGAGAATTAACAGATATTCTCCAATCATAAATAGGAACATTCAGTTCAGTATGAAGGACCGAGGCATCTGATCCGACACTTAGCCAAATCTGCTTACTTCCTGCACCAGAACAACACAGAAGTATATCCTTCTTCTCGAGATTATCTAACTTGAAAGTAAAATTTGACAGTTTGTTCTCCAGCTTTGCTGTATGTTGTCTCGACAGTGAAACTTGTTCTACAAGGGCCTGATCTTTTCCACATGCATAGCCAGAACCAACTGCCATTGCATACCCCCAAGAGTATGGAGCATGGGGTTCATCAACTGAAGGACGGAGTTGCAAGCATTGGTTGGAATCCCGGCATGTACTTCTCCATGGTAAAACCATGGAGTCTCCAGGATCTATGACAGGGAATTCACTTTTCAGTATTTGCTGCCTTGAACGAGTCCAACGTCTACGGCGCACAAAATCAGAAGATGATTTCATGCATGACTTCGAGGAAGTTGGAGGCCATGTTAAAGTGTGAAAGTCGGGACCATAAGCCCAGCCATCCTTATCAACAGATTGAGATTTATCAATAGTCCATGTTGATGCCCAACGCCATCCAGGGGGAAGGAGAGGTTCAGAGAAATCCTTGATGATTACATAAAGCAAGAGAAAAGTTTAAATACATAAAATAGGAAGTTAAGGAAATGAACACTCGTCTTGATGAAGCATCATCCTGTCAATACACTCACCTTAGAGGAATTTGTGAAGTCTCGGGAGCTCCAAGGCCCTGGTTCAACATTGCCAAAACCAGACCAACTGTTACCCCAACCAGAACCTGGTTGAAAACGTTGATTTTGAAATCTCTCTTCAACCACAACATTACTGTTTGCTCCCAAAAGAAGAGACACATGACATATCGAAATATCCAATTTGACATCTGACTCATTAACTAACGTTGCAAGACTTCTGAATATCGCATGCTTCTTTCCATTTTTCATGACAACTTCCATGGCAACAAAATCGTTCTGCAGTGGTTTAGGGACGACAGACAATGGAAGCAATGACCGAATACCCTCCCAAGTAGCCTGTGGCCCGAGACCGATCCAGAAACCAATATCTCTATCCACAACATTCTCAGCTCCCATATCTCTTTGATAATTTGGAGTTGTTTTCCGCTCAAAACAAGCAGTAGAAACCAACAAGCATCCACAGTCATGAACTTCGTCTACGTTGTTATGCTGAACCTGTGAAATACACAAAAGATACGTTAGAAAACATAATCCCACAACAGCAAATGCGTGTGTAGCCAATTCGCCAAAAACAAAAATGTTAACAAGACAAGCAGGAAAAAAGATGGATGAAAAATCACCTTTCTCTTCAGAGGATACGAGACAAGGTTTTGACTTTCATGGGCTTGGTGAAACATCCTTACTGAAGCTACCTTCCTCAGCATATTTGCACCATGTCCAACCGAAAATGAGAGTGCACCAACAACTTCCCCTGTATTATTACAAAACTGTTTTAAGTGCATAACAAAGTTAAACGTGACAAGTTTCTGTCTAGGCAAAAATAATGTTTTGTGCCAAGTTTACTAGATCAAAACTCCAGAAAACTATCAATCCATTTGGTGCATAAGGTATGAGAACATAATAAAGTGGGAAAAAAAAAACACAGCAACAAAACAAATTGGGAATTGAAGCTGGCTCCAGAGTTTTGGGTGAGCAGACAAGTAAAATACGCAAGCAATAACCAAGAGAATTGCTTCTATTCATCAGAAGAATACTCTTGATATGTTACAAAATACTTTTTGAAGCAATAAAAAAGGATGCTTGTATGCAGAACATTGCCAGTAGATTAGTCAGAAGACGTTCACAAGAAGATTATTCTAGCCCTAGAAAAGATTAAAAGTTAAAAGATGAATGGGAATCACAAATGCACATTCAGGAATCAGAAAACCCAAAAAGTGCAATACATAGACGCATATGCAACTTATCGTAATACACCAAGAGGAAAATGTATGAAAGACCTACCTTTTCCAGCTTTTGCTGCAAGGTTTGTTACCTCCACTTCCAATTTAGCTGCGGCCTGCAACTATCACATTCAACAGAATCATATAGGAAACACACACGCACACAAAAGAAAGAAACAGAAACTATCCAAAATAACTTCTTTTCTTCATTTTTTTTCCTTTTTGGGGATAAGAAACAACACATTTTACTGTATGTGCAGGTATATTATTGTTGTCATTATTTCTATTACCCAAAAAGGCATACACAAAGGAGAACACAAGAAGTCCTCCAGCAGAAGAGAATAAAAAGTGGAAGAAAACAAAAAAACAGGCTTACTACAGGTTTGCAAAAAAGACTACGTTAAAGAAAACATATTATTTCACACTAGAGCATTACCACGTGGCAATACAAGCCTAAGCATGTCAGGATACAATTTGAAGAAAAGAAACAGAGAAACAGATAAAAAGGGTTTTGGGGGGGGGGGGGGGGGGGGGGGGGGGGGGGTTTTGTGGTGGGTGGGTGAGGACAAAGGAAGATGAAAAAAATTGTCACACACCTTTCGAGGAATTTCAAAAATGAAGAGCTCATTCCACTTTGTAGTGCCTTCATTCAGATCATTGTTTCTTGAAATAAAAGGCTTGACACATTTTGTTCTTGCGCTCTGAGGAAAAAACTTTTGCTGGTCGGTCGCCTGACTTTCAACCACAAGACGCAGAGCACAGAAGAAGTTTTGACCATTGCCATCATCTGTAATAGGTAAACCCTGCAATAAAAATTAAAGAACAATATAATTCTGTAAGAAAAAAGCAGTGGGTATTTATGGAATTTGGTGGAAGTACTTTTTTTTTTTTTCCTTGAGAAACAAAAGACTTTAAAAAGTGGAAGAACAAAAAATTATAAAGGATAGAGAACCAGAGATCATCCGAAAACCAATATCTCTAGAGGAAGAAAGTAAACAACCTGGGCTTCAAGGATCTGAATTGCAATATAGTAGCGTGCTTCTCTAGATTCATCAGCAACATTCAATCTGTCTGAAAACCGTGGAGGAGGAATTGACACAGAAGCACAATCACCATGATGCAGCTGATCGACTATGTCTGAATTATGTTCAGTTCTTTTTACATAAATATCACACCCGAGTCTATTTTCTATTCTTAGCGTCTGAAAGTCATCCTCATCCAAGGCAGAAACAGATGGATCTTCTCCATCCCTATGCAAACTACGAGCTTCCTGAAAAGATAGTAACATGGTGCAAGGATTTAAAAGGCTTCCGTGTACAGAAAAACATACAATAAAAGAAACTAACCTCATCTAGCTTGGTTGCTTTCTGTTTGAGGTCTAACTGTCGCCTCCACGAAAGAATGCTCCCAACAAAATTCTCCAAGCTTGCAGCACTGACATTTACATTTACAATATTGGTAGCAGCAATGCGCACTCTCTTCCCAAGTTTGGATGGTGGATTTGCATTAGTATCATAAGTTTCAAACCTTGAAATAAAAAATAATCATGCTTCATGAAGGACACAACCTCTAATAAATAGATAAAGCAACACAATTTACAGTAAAATACCCGTAAATAAGGCAAATTGAAATAGCAGAAGAAAGATTAGAGAGGAATGAAAAATATGATACTTGAAAATTCCATCGAAAGGCTCCACAAGTGGCTCCCATGCTTCTAACTGAGTGTTGAAGGTTGATGCGGCAATAGAGGAAATAAGAACTGCATTCATAGCATCTACTTGACCATGCGTTGCAAGCTTAATATTTGTTATTGTCACATCAAATAGTGGTGTCATCTGAAAAAGTTAAAATATATCACAAGCAGAAAGTGAAAAGAAGTGACTTCACATAAGATTCTTTTGTACAGGAATTTTTCTATTAAGAACACAAACCATTCCACATAAGCTGTCTAGAACAGTCAAAGAGAAGCGACTCAGCTTCATCTCAGCGGTTATGTTTTCCCGAGTCTTCGGCTTCACAGAGTCACCGATAGCATAAGCCAACCGGCTAGATGGTTTCTTCAGATCACCACGAACAAGAAAAGTACAGGCCTACAGACATATTTGTCAATCTTACGTCTTGTTAAGCAAAAAAGTCTTCTGAAGTTAGTTGAGCTTGTAGGTATTTAAGCTTGCAATGATTGTAGTTAGCTGGATAATAAGTACTTTAGCAACTTCTAAATGGATCAGTACAAGTGCCATTGAATTAGTGCGCACATCTACAATCTAATACAAGAAGTCGTTTTTTCACATAACATATCATTTCGTTCTTTTCTTTAGATTGTTAGCACGTCTTATATCCCTCTCTTAAGTGAATAAGAGATGATGTGAGGTATAAACTAAACAAACAAATATCTGAACTGAAGACAGGTAAAAAACACTTAAAATAGGGGAAGGGTGGAAGAACTCTAAAAGTGTTTCTAACAACATGCCAATATGGGAACCACAACCATAAGCTGATGAACTCAAAACCAATAGCCAAGTGAACATGTTAACCTGATTTTCAACTTTCCAAATGCTCCAACACTGAGAAGCCTTCGAACTGGAAGATCTTGAGATGGGTGCCTCAAGAATATTAGCTTGGTTAACAAGATCCATCCTCGGGCAACAAAGAGTGTCAATTGATGGGGCTTCATCTGTCCTGGAGACCATGCATCCGAGAGAAGCATAACCGGGCGGAGCTATCGGGTACCAAAAGAAAACTTCATCGAAACCCTTTCCAACAATATGGGCAACTTTAGTAAACTGCACAGGCTTTGCAGAGACTTCGGGATTATCAGTCTTGAAAATTATGCCAAGAGCCGGTGGTTCCAAGCTGAAAGGAAGAATAATACAGAAAAAATTACACATGCTAGTTCATGAGAAATACTTAAAAAGATTCATAAGACGTGAACATATCGGGAAAAGACACTGCAAAATGAACAATTCTAACCCTTCAGTTATGCAATCGCCCAATATGGCATAACCTGGACGTGCAATGGGTCGCCATATTGAGACTGGTCGGCGGAGGTCACTACCCTTGTCCCACCAAATTCTCTCAAAGTTGGGGGTTGACATGTAATAATTAGTTCCTTTCGAAATAGATCTGACAATGTCCAATCCAGATGAATTAACACTCTGGTTGCTAGTTTCCTGACCTCCATACTCACTATCAACAGTAAGATCTGATGCAGATTCTTTAGAAGGAGAAAGCTGCCTATTTGAGTTCCAAAGAAGAAGGTGATTCAGGTCCCAACTATTAACAACAGAAGGACATTCAGTAGAAGAATGTCCAGCAAATGATCCGAGGACATTGTCTAGGCGCCAGATACTAAATCCAGATGGAAACTGGGGATTTGGTGAATTACTGAATATGCACTCCGAATATGTTGTCAATGCCACAAGATCAGAGCGTATGCAGTACACAACATGATTAGACGGTGCTTTGTTTCCTATGTTTACCACACATCCCAATGCTGTGTATCCTGGTGGTGCAACAGGCTCCCAAAGAGAACAATCACAGTCAACGTGAGGTTTGGCTTCATCTCCACCAAGTCCTAGAATACCTGAGAACAAGCCAATGAGATTGAAACCAACTGCTTTTCGAACCCGCCCATACGTGTTGCTCACTGCCATTGCTGCCTGAGATGGAGGAATCGGCCTGAAAATACATTAGAAGCAAACCATGATAAGGTTCACTATTTATAAATAAAGGACAATTGAAGAAGCGCATAACAAAAGGGCCAATATTCTTTTTCTTTCTTTTCTCATAATACAATTCATCATTGTTTGTAACAAGATCACTCTATTTTTGTCTGTCTTGAAAGTAGGAAGATGTAAGTAGAAACAATGTTCTTCAGAGAACACCAAAAAACGTAATGTCATGATTGATAAAAGCTACCACATGCAATGAGTTTGCACTTTTTTCCTTTCCGAGTAGATTTCTCTCATCTTTGATACTACTGTATTGCCATATCAGTAAATTTTTTCTGAAGTACCTTGATGTCACGCAATCTCCCAATATGACGTAATTCGACGGAGCTCGAGGCCTCCAAAAGGTAAGGTTGTAACCGGGACCATTTTCTGCATAATGGCTCACAAAAGAATCAATTAATACCCAAAACAAAAGTATGCATAACATGGATAAGTTATGTAAAAATAAACTGATTAATGACTAATAAATAGGTCTTGCTGACAAGGAAACTTATGGAAAAGACCTTTAGACGACACCCAAATGCGATCAAAGTGTGTACAAGGAGCCAAGGGTATCATGTTTCCAAATTGCAATGCCGCAAATGCCTGATTTTGCAAACTAAGTATGAGGGAAATAGCACTCAGAGAAAGATGGATGCATATATTGGTTGATATTAGAGACATATTTGTTTTGTCCTTCAAAGAAGTGTATCCCCCTGAAATGTCCACTGGGTCAAGAACAATAAGACCAGATCCAGCCTCAACAGTGAGATCCTTTACCAAGGCTCGGATCCAGGTATCATTTTCTTTTGATGCATACCTGCACATATCCGGAAGTTCTACAGTTAGAATAGTACGAAGCTTCTTTATGATAAAACCAATATGATGATTGTTTAACGGGGTCAAATTCATCAATTGGAAGAAGGGAAATAAATTAAACTAAACATAAACATAAAAACAAATCGAGAGGAAAAAAAAATCCATCTTAGAATGCCAAAAATCTCTGTGGAACTCCAATTTTGACTGACAAATTATTAAAATAAATAAGCTGCCTAACTCTGCAATCCTCACTCTTTGGTCAGTAAGATAAAGTCCTCATTATGCAGAGAAAAAAATTATACTCTGAACAGAGAGAAACACTGTTAGATAAACATTATAATATGTCTTTTCTTTGAAGTTAGGCATACATGTGGACAAACCCTGCCAACTTCACTAAACATTTAAATTATAATATCTAATTATGGCCATGCTTACATGAAGTTTAAATCCAATTTTGCTCGAAGAAGCTTTTCCCCCAAAGATGAATCATCCAGAGAAGATTTTGTGCCGTCATAGAAGGTAAACTCAGGAGAAACAACCTAAAAGTTAAACAAGCAATGTCACTAAGAGGACAATAGATACAGTTGAAAAGAAAAAAAGATGCCCTACATGATTCATTGATCTTTCCCATAATTAAGGAAAAGCAAACTAACCTAGAGAATGAAAAATTAAAGAGAATTATGTCTAAAAGAGAACCTTGTAAGAGAAGCAAGTACCTGGGTTTCAAAAGTGAAACTTGGAACCGGATCTGGGTTGTCTTGAGAAAGTGAAAAAATTTTTGCAGTTTCTGATGATTCACGTGTATGCTCCAAACTCTTTTTGTCATCGTCATCAGATGAGTAACGATCAAACAGTGTAATCTCTACACCATCCTCATATGATACCGAGTAGCTGCTATCATTACTTAAATATGTACACTTCCTCAAAAGAGAACCATTCTGATGGATGTATGATATCAAAAATACATATATATCAGCCAAAAGGTGGGGGGAGACGGAAAAAAAATGTCTAGAAGAATGTTTCTTAACACCTACGTGTAACCATTAAACTAGCATTCTCTGTTTCCCATTAAAACAAATAAACCAAACACATAAAAAAGACAAACGACCAGAGGAAAGTCATATGATCACAAATGAAATAATAAATGCAAACACCTATACTACAGTTCAATTTCCTTATTCTCGTTATGCTACAGATTATAGGTTTCAATAAAGTTCTGCTTCCTGCAAAATATAAAATGATAAAAATAATTTTTCTCAACTTAAATAATCTGAAAAATAATTACACAGTAGATTTTAATCATGTCTAAACTAGCAAGTCAAAACACCCAAACAAAGAAACATGGAAGTACAGCTAGACTCTGCATGCAATCACAATCCCCAACGTTGTGGAGACTAGATCCATTCGTAGTGGTTTCCTTTTTCAAGCATGTTGAATCTAAACACGAATCAGACAATAAATTGTGTAGCAGATTGAGGGGAACTGGGAAGCTCAATTACCTCAATTTTGACATTTACAAACCGCAAAGTCTTTCCACGTCCAATAACTATAATTGGCTGAGACCTTGCCCAATGAGATTCTTTAACATCTGCTTCCTCAGTCAAGCAGATAGTCTTTCCACAACCATCGTATGTGTACTCATCAATGCTTGGACAATTTGCCACTAATTGTCTACTGGGAGAGAGGTGAATCACATCTTCCCTTTGTTTGTAAACAGGTTCAGACAGTACAATGCCACTGTATCTACAAAGGGGATCATTCTTAGGATCTGCAATTTCCTCTCTTCCAGTTATTTCTCCTAAAGCTGGCACAAAGAACTCAGTCACAGCAAGAAGAAAATCCGGTACAACAAGAACTCGAGGCTGTTGAACCCGAACCACAAATGATTGGGAAGATTTTCTCCATCTGTAATCCATCAGGAACATTGTCGAAATTGGTAAATCAGCATAATGAGCAGCTGCAGACTCAGTTCTTCCAAAGCTCCCCTTGTTTAAGGAAAAGGTCGTGTTAGAAACTTGTTTTGAAACATCCGTGGATGATCCAAGCATAAGACACATTTCAGGTTTTGTGTCGGGGCGAACATCAAGAACAGAGAATTTCGGTATGGTAATGTAGAGATCTGTCTCAGAAAATGAAGTCATCCGATATGATACCCAAAGACCTTCTAGCTGCAATACAGAAAAAGCGCCATGTAATTTGTAAGTCGACTACCCTAACACAAGAAACAAAAATAGTATAAAAGATGGCTGATCTTCAAAATATGAATCCTAACAGCAGAGCCAACTCAAAAATGTTAGAAAAACAACAACAGAAGAAATAAGAAAACAAAAAAGTAGGTTAAAAAAAAAAGGTACATATACTCACAGCAATATGAGCTAAAGGCGAGTCATCGTGAATGCCGTTATACAGCTCCAACAAGGCATGATCAATCACGACCGTAGATATGGTAACAGTACGTGATAGAAGAAGTTGACTATTCATGTTGACCTTGTCAACGAACAGCCGCATAGTGTCCTTTGAACCATATTTGTCACCACGAAAACTAGGAGGAAGCCTGGGCTCTTCACACAAGTTCATGTATGCGCAATCAATAATGACTTTATATTCTTTACTGGTCATCACACCATGCAACAAGGCAACCTGGTTAAATTAAAATCTGTAAGAAAACACTACAACATCATGCATATGCATGACAGGATGTCAAAACAATCAAAGAAAACAGTACATGGAGCACTGCAAAAGTCAAAACCAACAAATATACTAATTTCTTTTATAAGAGACAAAATTAATTGATAAAATCATAAATCTTACAACCAAACTAAACCAAGGAGAAGTCTTCATCAGACTGACCAAAAGAGAGAAACAAGATCAAAGCCAAAATAGGAATTTATCAATTATCCATAACGTTCTTCCAATTTAAAAGTTACCTTCACTTCAAGAGAAAACGTTGGTACTTTTTTGAAAACATCCCTCAAACTTCTCCTCACATAAATGTCAATTCCATTGCCTTCCCGAATCATTGGTTTACCTATAAAGCCATCAATTCCTACGAACATGTTGATACCCAAAATCTGCAATTTGATACCAGAGTAAAACATAGCTGGTAATATCAGTCATCTTGCCTAAGACAGTAAGATTGGACGAATATGCAATATGGACAATATGAGTCTGCAATATAATGATATCTGTTAAAATATAAAACTATTGTTGGCCCACCTCCTAACAGCTTAAGCTTTTGGGAGAATTGGTAAATTAACATGGTATCAGAGTAGGAGGTCCTCAGTTCGAACCCCTGTAATTTTACTATTTAACCCTTTTTATTATCATTGCGTGTTAGGCCTTTAATATGTTTCGGGTTTCTTATAATTTGTGTTGGACTTTCAAATTAATATTTGTCCGCACGTTTGCCCATTGTCTGGCCTGCACGTAAGGGGGAGTGTTGAAATATAAAACTATTGTTGGCCCACCTCCTAACAGCTTAAGCTTTTGGGAGAATTGGTAAACTAATAATATCAATCATCTACCTCAGCATGCAAAACATCAAGGTGGACAGCTGAAGGATCTTCATCTGCAGAACCATACCACCTAAATGAATTTGTCACTTGCAGATGGCCCACATCAAGTTGAATAAAACTGCAAAGTGCACAATAAATAAAGTTAATAAACAAAATTAATTAAAAAAACAAAAACCATTATCAACCTCAAATGCCTTAAGAAAAAAAAAATTAAAATAAAAATAAAACAACAACAACAACATCCACGGATCATGCAACAAAATCAGAGAGGAGTAGCAGAGTTGGTCCTTTTCTCATTGTTTCAGGAGTCTTTTCTTTTTCTTTAATAATCAATCACAAACAAGCATTCACTTTTATTTCTTCAACCTTACAACTCTAATTCAATTTTCTTATTCTTTTAATTTCACTGCAGCAAACCTCCTGTAGAAATCCCTCAAGTAATTTCCAATTTCCTGTCCCAGTTTAACCTCATCACTAATTCATCTGAAAGGATAACATAGAGAAGAACAATGGTTGTATCTACGTACTCTTTGCTTATAGAATTCCGTGGAACAATGATTATTGGAGTGTCCAGTGAGAGATCCAGTTTCAATGCTGTCGCTCCGTCAATCTCATATTTCTGAATAAACCGTTCAAAACCTCCAACTTTGTCAACAAGTTTTATAGCTTCTTCAGTCTGTGGGGTAGCAAGTTCCATAAAATATACCATAATCTGCATAAGAATGTCCATAAATTTGGATTAAATTTAAAACAAAAGAATTATCCAACTCATATTAGATTGCAAAATTTAGCAAGGAAGAAATGAGAGAGAGAAACCACAAAAAATCCAATGAGTATAAAATAATGACATCTTAGACATATAGAAAATCATGGAGCATCTCTCATACCTCCTGAACAAACCTATAGAGGAAAACAATACGAACAGCAGAAAGTCGGCCTTGCAAGCTATAATCATAACCTTCGTAATCATCATCTTCAGCACTATAAGAATTAAATTTAAACTGGAAAAAATGAAACAGAGATTTAATCATTTGAACGCCAGCAAAAAACACCAAAAAAATAAAAAAGCAAAAGGAATAGAGTACATACCTTTATAAGGGACTCCACGCCAGGATTGCGTATATCACAAAGCCAATCCCAGCAATGCTCTGTTCCAAGAGACGTATCACACAGTCGAAAATTTCCTAATGTCCCTTCAATGGAAAGAGAACTAGGATGGACCTTCAAAAAAAAAAAAAAAAAAAAAGCACTAACGTAAGTAAAGTTACCTAGGTGAGTATCAGTCCAGCAACTACAGATGAAATTTACATTCAACAAAATTAAATATAATAAATAAACAAGATAATAGTTGATAGTACGAGAAAGATAAAGGCTTAAAATAAATAAATAAATAAATAAAATACTTAAAAAATATTGAACACGATTTCAGCACCTTAAGATCCAACAGGAACCTTTCCTGCACCAGCATTGCAAGTGGAGAATCATCCTCCTTATTAAGAAAAACAGACACGCTGTCGACATCCATGTTTAAATAAAATACTACTCGATTTTTACCATATCCCAGCAACCCTTTAACACGCCCACTTTCTTCGGTCTTTTCTTTGTTCACCACTGATTTATCTTCTGAAATTGTTTCTGTGTCAGAACTTGTTGCTGCGTAATGCACAGAGCTGATATCCAGACCAAAACCAATTAAAGCAACAAGGGTGGGTCTGTTGCAAAAAAACTCCAGCTTGGACATGCGAACACTCATCTGAAAATATTCAAAGTGAATCATAACTTACTGTAAGTACAAATCGGCTATGTAGAATCTTTAACTCATAGATAGTGATGAGCAAGCTAAATACCTGCGTATCTATACCATCATAATCATGCGAACTAGGACTCCTTGTTGAAAATATAACAGAAACAAAATCCGAACTATCTCCACCTTCTGCCTCGTAAAATATCTCCCCAGAAATGCCTCTTCCCAGAGCTAGATCTTGTTCATGAATTAAGGCTTCAGCAGATTCAAATCCAGCCACACCACTGATTTCTCCAGTTGTTCCCCATGAACTGGTATCCAAATTTTGAAAATAACCTCCAGCATCCGCTAGAGACACGAAGTCGGGCAAAGCATCCGTAAACGTGTCATCATCTTCATTAAGTACAACAGGCATCTCTTTCCCATAAGGATCAGTTACATTAGGGGAAGAATATATACTGCCATTTCTCAGCACGGAGCAAGCCAAGTACTGTGGGCTAGCAGATAGACGACCTTGAAGCTCATCCCTAATCTTTAAAGAATGTAGCTTCGTCCTGATAGTCAGATCACCTTCATAATAAATCATGTGAACCTGTAACCAAAAAATACTTATAAATCTTAACAGCAAAAGAATACACAAGTTCCCAAGCCCCACCTGTAACTGCTCAATAATCACCCAAAAGAAATAGAAGAGGGGTCAACCTAGTGCTTTTGGTACACAACAAGAACGATCTTTGTCAAATTTTATTTGAACCACACTTTTAATATGATGATGATGATGTAACACATTGACAACAAAATTAACAACCGTATATCTAAACCTATCTCATCGCCATTTTCTTTAGCAAAAAAAAATTATTCTCATCCTCGTTCCTCCGGACAGAGGGAGATGAGTGGTGAACTGTCATCTTCATGTTTGGATACAACTCTGTTAAGAGGAAATCTATACAGCTGAATTAAATTGAAGTAAGAAATCTCAGATATTGTTCCAATTCAAAACTAGCATTTCAGAAAGGTAAAATATAACGTAATAAAATAAAATAGCCGCACAAACCTTCCCCCCACCAGCATGCACATCAAGAATAAGAGTCTCATCAAGTTTGTCATCAACTTCATCGCCCGCCTGCACAATATTACAGAAGGATAAATAAATCTCAATGAATAACCCTCGGAAAAAGAATTTATATTTTGCCATGAATTACTTCAACAATGGTGCTGCAGATATATTGGCAAGATGAAGCCACTGTATATTTTTCCAACCACAAACATAAAAGGGAAAAAACGATTGCATCTAACCTTTCCATATAAAAATAACTTTGTTTCCACCAGGGCTCCATTAATGACAAGTTCAGCTGTTTTTAAATTTGTGGTTTGAGGGTCACTAAGCTCAGAAGAGTCATCACTTGTTTCTCCCAGTAAATCAACAGATGGAGGTGCCTATTTTAAGCCCAAAAAAAAAATTAAATAGATATAATAATAATAATAAAACAGTGGTGTGATAAAGAATATGGAGAATGAGAAGACTGAACAAACAAGATACTTATGCCATACAGAAGCTTGATATGTGGCCAGTATAAGGCCCTTCAACCAGGTGGCCTTTTCATTCTCATCTCGAAATGCAAGTATCCAGGTGCTAGAAGATTCCAGAGCCTGGAAACAGAAAAAGAGGGCAAAATAAAAAGAGATATAAAGTACTGACCCTAAGAAAAGAAAATTCCTGCCCCATACACAAGGCCATAATCCTAGAACAAAAAGAAGATGTAACTACTTTGGTATTCAACTTGCCTTTTGAGTCTCCAACCCCCTATAACTAATCGCAACACAAAACGGCAAGCCACCAATGTTTGTTGGAGGAACATCAAATACTTGTCGACCGGCCATGCTGCAACATCCCACAATGAAAATTTTCAGTTAAGAATGTTAAATCACTCTATTACAATACTTTCACCGAGTAAACGGACCATAAAGAGAACAGAAAAAGAACGAATGAAATATCAGAGAAACAAATAAATGTAAACCTCGAGTATCGCTGGTAAGTTGGAGACTTTTCAGACTCCAAAAGATAAAGATACAATCCTGATAATACAAGAAAACAAGGTTGCCATGTAGCCACAGAATTGCCAATCCCCTGGGTCCGAAAAACAGAGGACTACCAGTCAGTTGCATAATAAATGCTAATCATTTTTTCTTTTTCTTTTTTTTCCTACTGCACCAACTATTTGAAGACACTCTTTCCAACAAGAGAGAGAGAGAGAGAAGAAGAAGAAGAAGATGAAGAAGAAGAAGAGTTGAAAACACACCCCCCAGACTAGGATTTTAGCATCAGAAGCAAGGTCCACAGAACTCCATGGAGTAAGCTCATCTTGAAAATTATCACCAGCAGGCAAATTACAAGTCTCCATCGTTCCGTACAAAATATTTAGTAGTTCCATAAGTCTGCGATATCTAGATGGTGAAAAGTGAACCCCAAGGTTTGGCACTTGAACAGAAATGCGTGTTGATGGGTAACTCGGGTGAGGTACTTTGATCTTCAATAGAAAATACAAATAAATACATAATCCTTTTCAAAATAAACCGTAGACAATTATTAAAAAAATAAAATAAAAAGTTCACCTGATCAACAAGTACTGCCATTCCACACCTATCTATCAGTGAATAAAAATTGTCAACTTTATCTGGTGTAGGAGATATGCTTGGATTCGATTCATAATTTGCCACAACTAAATTGCACTTTTGATAGTCAGAGCCACAGTCTGTGAAAAAAGCAGCAATGTCTCTTCCGGATATAAAAAATTGAGAATAGAGATTCTGCCTCTGTTCATCAGACTGGCTCTCCTGCAGCATTTAAATTACTCAATTCAGGAAGATGCAGAACCAATTACAAACAAACAAACTCGTCGTGTAATAGAACATACCACAGTGTGCACTGTGAAGTGCCCAAAGTCCAAAAGGAAATGACAATCACATTTCAAAGAGCCAGTCGTTCTGATAGGGACTCTTACTTTTGGAGCATCAAAATCAATATCAAGAGCAAATCTGAAATTTTAGGGGGACAAAGGGAAGTGTGATATTCAAAATTTATTTGTATGAAGACCTAGAAACATAAAATTAAGGAATAAAACACAGTTGAAAATAGCACATTTACCTGCTTTGTTCTTCTAGTACCATTTGAAACTGTTCTTGTGCCCTACGTGTTACTTTCTCAATTTTCATCTACTCATAAGAATTTTAAAAAAATAAAAATATGAGTTAGGCCAACATTACCATAAACACCAAAGCCACGCAAAATTTTGATATTACCTGCAAAGCGGTCGCAGTTTCTAAAGCAATAGTGGGACTGACTGCCTTACTTCTCTTCACAAACTCCATGAAGCGGTCATAACTATCAATCAAAACCTGAGAATATGTAAAGACGGATCATACTCTAGCTTGTAAGGTTCCAAGTCTTGCAAAAGATTAAAAGCTGCCATAAGACGGACCAATACTAGCTTCACTGTTCTAAAATACCCTGTTTTTTGTTAAATACCTTGTTTTCTCTTGTTAAATACCTTGTTTTCTCTTGTTAAATACCTTGTTTTTTCTTTTCTTTGAGGACGTCTCATCCTCTATTATCCTTGCAATTGATTATTTTATCAATGAAAAGGAGCTTTTCTTATAAATAAATAAAATGAAAATAAAACAGTTCCCCATAATTGATGGGCTCTGATGATGTGCAAATGTGTGGCAGATATTATTAGAGAGGCACAATGGGAGATTATTAGAAAGTGAAAAAGGCCCAACAACTAGTGACAAACTCGAGAATCAAATGAAGGGTTTGGACTCAGAACCACATAGTGTTCTCAACAATGCATTCCTTTTAGGCAGGATAAGACAACAAATTAAGAAACCATTAGAGTGGCAAAAAACAAAGAATGTCAACTTAAGTGTCCAACTGTTGTTGCTTATAATTATATGCCAAGATGAGGAGAAGCTGAACTTTTTATTACAAAGCTCTGATAGCTGTATGAATACCACTAAATGTAAAACTTCCCCTCTCTCTCTCTACCTTCCCGTCTCTCTCATGTCCTAATGAGTAAGGAATTACCGTAACATGGCAAGGAGAAATTGTAGCCGACAGCTTCCAATCAACGTTCTCCCCAACTGGTGAGTGTATAAAGCTAGCAGCCAATGCATTCAACTTCTGCTCACTACAAACACTCTGCAAAACGAACTATGATCATTAGACGACTAAAGCCACACACATGCAAAGTAAATTTAAACCTTGGGAAATGGCTCGTGCTTGGTTTGTGAATTGAATATCAATATATGGATGCATACGTGCATAGTATAGATGAGCATTTACATGTGTGTGTGTTCTGTGCATGTGTGTTTACTTTCAATTCTGAGCTTCCCTTGGAGCCCTTCAACAAAGAAGCTAAGTATTCTATGTTCTTTATGATTTTCCACAATTTTCAGGGGAAAAAAGTTAACGATTCATTTTATAAGTTTTTTTTTTCTCTCTTTTTGAAACAGAAATGAGATTCTAAAATTAATAATCAAAGAATTATATACAAAATTAGAGAGGAAGATCCATTTTATGTCTTCAGAACATATCATGATGAATAACACAACCTAGAATCATATGTGAACTAGACAAACCTCAGCAAGTGAGCCTTCAGGTGCAGATAAACCATAAAATTTCAATGACACATCACATTGTGTACTACGATTTTTTAACTTGGTTGTCACTTGAAGTTCCTCAAATCTACCACAAACAATTTCAGTCTGATTTATGCTGATGATCCTGGCAGCAGCATGACTAATTGACACAGTAACCAAAAACTGGACCATATTCTGCATGTCCCTTCCAGAGAGTGATGCAAACTCATCCTCATGTTGGTAACTTAATAACTTATTGATCGCCTGCCATTCTTCTTTAGTCAGTCTTTCCTCCAGTAATTGTGGTCCCTTAGGAGTATCTCCAGCAGGGTCTTCTTCTGAGGGTGTGCGCCTGACATAAAAAGGAAACCAAGTTTTTCTCTTTTCGTTTTTCTAATACTAACATTTTTTAACGCTTTATCAAAAAAGAGGAAGCTACAACGTAAATATCATTTTGAGGACAAAAAGTTCCAAAATGAAAGGCCAATGAAACTTAAAATAAACAAGACACGCCAGTGACTCAAAACACTCTTCCAACTTAACATGATCATGGATAATGGGAAATTCTTGAATGTTTATCTGTCTAAGCCCATATTATTTCTAGATATCTGGCTCTTTCAAAGAGTAAACTACCAATACCATCTTGTTCTATCTCCTATAAAATCCTCCCATTCCTTCCATCCAAATAAGCCACAAAGTAGCCAGGACCACACACTTTCACATCACCTTTGCCATCTTACTGAAGCCAAAAGCAACAAGTTTTTCCACCATAAGAGAGCCACAATTTCCAGTCAATTACCAGGAAGAAACAGACAAAATCTACATCCAGGAGATCTTGGGCAGTTATATGAAATATCAAGCAGTAGTACAGTACTAACCAAACATGAAATAAAAAACCAATAAAAAAATTAAAAAAAAGGGTAGAAGAAATGGAACTTTGACAAACCAACTAAAAGAAAGCCAGCCTCTCTTTTTTAACCTCCTCTGCTCAGCTGCTTCCTTTGATTTTGCAGATTCGACCTTAGCATGCGCAAGTAGCCTAAAATGAAAAAAACCATCTAATCATGAAGACTCCAAATAGACTCTCTTCTTTCTTTTTTCTTTTTTCTTTTTTCTTTTTTCTTTTTTCTTTTTTCTTTTTTAAATCAATATAAAAGAAATGAGATTAAAAAATTCACGTACCTCCATAAGAGGATTACTTTAGAATCCAAATCTCTCTCAATTTTTCTAATTTCTGAAATGTCAGTATTGGCTAAATGTTGTAATGAGCCAGCATACAACTGAATGTATCGTCGACGAAGCTGACAAAGATGCCTAATGCGTTCCCACGAGAATCGATAACTGAATCAGGGAAGCATAAATTGAAGAGTCAGTCAAAATGGAGATTGTTTCCGTTTCGATCTGCAATATGGACTCCAAAATCAAAAAGGAAAAAAATGGGTACCAAATCTCTTACCAAAAAGAAGAACTATATTACAATTTACAGGTTTTCCATATCATCACGTTATTCAACTAAAACATAAGATTTCTAATGATTAATAACTCATATTATTTCTATACGGACATGAACTTTACCACATTTTCCTTTGTTGCAAGCCTGCTTGAGCAGCATAACGCCACCACAAAATAGGATTCCGTGAAATTGGAACCATCGGCCTTAAATGGGAGACTTCAACATATGTCCTGTATCTGGAAACAACTTCCAATAGTTTTATCCAGTCATGATATTGTGCCTGGCAGTAAAACAGATAGTTATACAATCAGTCATAGAACGTTAGTTTCTTATCAACAAACGAGAATCTGCTGACCCCCCACCCTGAACCAAACAAGCAACCAAGAATGTTCCAAAGTTATAAAACAAGACAGAGACAGAGACAGAGAAAGAGAGATGCAACAAGCAAAAGGCCTTAAAACTAATCAACTCTTTCTTTATTCCCCAAAATAAGAGTCTGCTAAACTCGTTTTAATGATCAAACTCCTTTCCTTACACCACCACACACCCCCCCCCCCCCCAAAAAAACCAGATTCTTGATCCGTTTTACTACTGTTCAACAACTATATAGACGGGAGATTTGAATAAATCGGTAAAATTAAAATGATTACAAAAGTGAATAGGATGAGAATCCTTCAGCAAAAGAAAAAGGGATGAGATTTGAAACCTCTGTAACAGTTAAAGATACGTCACTTAGGTCAAGAGACGCCTTCTCAAAGGGAACTTCTGGGTCATTTCTTTCCTGATTTCCAAGGCGGTGATATTTTAGTCCTCCATTTATAGGTGACACCAAGTACTTGCGATTTACAGCCCATTTAGACACCACTTCACTTGCGGCAACAGGCTCGTTTATACCGGCTTCAAAAATCTGGTGTATTAATCCAGAGAAAAAGAAGAGAGTGATATTCAGTAGAAGTAGTGGATATATGCAATATTTTGGCTGAGGTGCTTAACATTACTAAAAAAATGCTTAAAACACAAAACAAGGCCAAATGATACCAGAACTAAAGGATAGAAACAAACCTCAACCCATTCCTCTGGACTAAGATCTTCCCATCCCTTTTCTATCTTCCAGGGAAGACTATCGGAATCATGGTACACGGCAAGCCTCTCAAGTTGCAATGACTGTAATATGAACAAGAGTAAGTAAAAACCCGAACACTACAACTCACAAATTTACCAATGAACGAAATAAGCAAGCAAACAAAACAGCCGAAAATGTAACTAAACAATGATTAATCTCAACAATGTAAAAGTAAGGAATAAAACACTGACCTTCCGCAATTTGTCAAGAGCACCACTGGTATCGAAGGTTTCATTCCCTTGTTCGTCCATTGTAACTGCAGCAAGCTTAGCCAAAGTAATCCCCGAACAAAACGGATGCTCTGGATTACTGCATGAGAAAAAATAAAGTAAAAAAGATAATTTAGAACCATCCAAAAACAGTAACTTCAGATAATAAGAGAAACTACAAGAAGTGCATCTCCCCTAACCTGACTGAATCTTCATATCTGACATGTACATTGCTGATTGTTATCTTAAGATTCCCGATAATAGTAGCAATAAGAGAACCTAGCCATGAATTTCCAGGAGGTTGCTGCAAAGTAATCAGCATTTAATTAAGCATACAATTCCATGTTTACTGACAAACAACAGGAACAAAGATAACTACAATATCTAATTTACTAATTTATTTATGCCATAGCACAAAAGGTGGATAAACAATAACAACTCTCTATGGAAAAACACAGGGCAAATAACTGCTAAAAGGATCGGCGATGACTAAAAATCGAAGGTAACTTCATTAGAAAGACACTTATTTCTCAGCGAAAGAGTATTAGATTGAAAACCATACATTTCCTTTCTTTGACTTTGATGTTGCTTCAAGGGTTGCCGACTCTGCTTCCTGTTTTCATACAAGAAATAAATATGTAAACATTTTTATTTCGAAAACAGCTGTAAAATTGTCTGTAAATCCAATAGACTCAATAAACGTGCTTTTTTTTTTTTTTTTCAAACAACAGAACTCCTTTGATTGATAAGGAGTCAAACACAAAGGATTCACCATAAGCATGTCATAAATTCAGTATCTGAAGTATATATGTAAATGTCGATTATTGAGTGGCCCACAATATTTTCCTTCTTTCCCTTAAACTTTTGAAAATGTCTGAACCATTCCTTAAATTGAACACATCACGAAACTTTAGTCCAAACTTTAAAAAGTCATGCATGCAAAGAATACCTCAATCTGTTGGAGTTTGGCTTCAAATAGTTTTTCCCTGTCTTCCTCCTACAAAATAGTGGTATGTTTAAAAGAAATGACAAAGAAAAAATGGTAGACCATGGGAAATGAGCCTTCAAAATAGCTTGTTTATAAAAGCACCTTCAACAAAAGGAAAAATCTTCCTACCTTAAGTGTCCGGCCATCAGATGCAGGATGAGCAAGAACAAAGACACGATCAGCAAGAACAATCACAGGTTCTTTGCCCAAACTTTTCCAGGGAACCTATGATTTAAAATCACAGAATTAAAGACATCTGGAAAGAAGTGAGCAGCGATGAAAGGTCTTAAGTCATGCATAAAAATGAAAGAAATTATGTATCAAACTAATCAGGAAAAGAAATAGGGATAAAGAATGAAAAGACAACCAATGAGAAGATCCTGAAACAATTGCACTACCTTCAATGTTATTGTACCGACAAAACCAGCCTTGACAGTGACTGGAAGGTTCAGAGAATTTAGTGCTTCTGCCTTCAATTTCAAATCTTTAAGAACTACATCACCTGCTCAAAATTTGAAGAACCAATTGCATAGAAATTCAATAACCAGTATGTCATTATTGTGGTGGTGAAGGTTCACAGTGCTTGGAGTGCAAAAACATGAACAAGTATCGTTCACATTGTCCAATAAGTAGATTTCGCCCTCAGGAAACAATGCTTAAAAGTTACTAATTTTTGAAGAATTAAGAAGGCAGGTTGAATTCAATTCGCTTTGCGAAAGAGCCAAATATTCAGCTCGTTACTGATAAAAGTTTTTAAAGAGTTCCTACTTTTCTTTAATTATATTGAATTGGAAATATGTAATGACCAGTTATGTCTGGAGGCTCATTTTGTTCTTTGTTTAAGACCTTTTCTTTTCTTTCTTCTTTTTAAGTACCCTGTTCTCCTTTATTAAATTCATTTTTTGTTTTAATTAAGTTCTGTTTCCTCTCACCTAAAAAATAATAGTAAAAAAATAAAGCGAACCTTTCCAGACACTGATTCTTAAAGCCTCTGCTGAGAGTCCATGGACATATTCGCCCAAATATCTTCGAAGCAGATGTAAAACCTACCACACACACCCCCAAAAAAAAATCCATTAATTAAAAAAACAAATCATGATTTCTAAATTGATTAACTTGCTAATTCATCATAAGCACAATAGCATCGTCAATTCGTCATCATTTTCATCTCAATTTATCAAACCATATTTGAATTCAAAAAAAACAATGCAATTCGAGCAAGGAACAACCAAATTTTGGAGAAATGATCAGAAAGAGGAGGCAAAATATTTTAGGACGTCGATCAAAAGGTGTGGAATTTATGCCGAGATTACGAAAATGGAAGGAAGAAAATAAACGGAGATAGAAAGAGGCATACGTGAGCTTCAAACATGGCTGCGAATAATCTGAGAGGGAAGAATAATCAGGCAGAATTGCAAGTCCGATCGAGGAGAGGTGACCGGCGCCGGAGGAGGCGGAGCATTGCCATTGGAGACGGCGAGAGAGATGTTGCAGAGGAGATCGGTCAATGGAGGCGAAGAAGATGATGAAGAAGGAAAAGGTGTTTGATGAAATGTCTGAATGAATGATATGAATGAAACCCTCTGCCTAGAGAGAAACGAATTTATTTGTACACGCAGATAGAGAGAGAGACAGTGAGAACAGGACGGTTTGAAAAGAAAGAATAAGAATATGTTTTTTTTTTTTTTTTGGCAGAAAGAAAATTGAAGTTTGTGCCAATTTTTTTCTTATGAAAAAAAATTTTTGATTTAAAAAATTATAATTGGTACAAAATTATGTTAAAATTAAAAATTATAATTGGTACAAAATTATGTTAAAATTAAAAATTATAACATATTTAACATTACTTAATTAACATTTAATTTGTTGGTTCATAATTAATGAAGTCCTCTTTTTTGTTCTTTGTTCTTTGTTCTTTGCCGAAGTCAAAAAAATTGGAAAATGAAAATACGAGAAAGAATAAGAATGAAAGGATGCTATCAGAAAAACAGACCATATAATATGAATAGGAGGATGGTTAAAAGGAAAATAAGAATAAGAATAATATAAATGAGATAATGAAGGTTTTTTTTTTTCTTTTATAAAGCTCTTTGTTAAAGGTAGAAAATTATTTTTTGATAATACATATATTTTCATTTTTCAATATAACTTATAGTTTTAGAGAGCCAAATAACTCTAGAATTCTTCCAAAACAATAACTCTAGCGTTTTATTAAAATGAAATAATATATAAAGTTTGAAAAGAAAAAAAATAATAGTTAGATAGAACAACAATGATGATACTATTTTTTTCGTAAATTAGTACGAAAAAAAAAATTTTCTTTTTTTTTTTTTTGAAATGTCGAGCATTGCCCTTGGGAAAAATAATTCGGCGCCCTACTCTCTAAATCCTGTTTTCCTAGTCAGTACCGTGGTGGTTTTTTTTTTTTTTTATACGCTATGAAGTACTATCCAAAGATTGTAGGATTTGTCTCGCTTCTTGTCTTTTTTTTTTTTTTTTTCCTTCTTCTTCTTCTTTTCCCTTTTCTTTCTCTCTTGTTTTCTTCTCCTACAGGCTATAACTAGCTGTAACTTTCAGTTGCCTCTTCCGGACCAACAATTGTTTTAGGTAGTGCTATTTATTTATATTCAAATGCAGCTTTCCCTCCTTATTAACCAAAAAAAATTGCAGCTTTCACACATTTGTGCATTTAAAGTTGTTACAGGTTTGTTTGTTTTAATCACTCAACCCATTAAACTCAAACTTTTTTTTGTCTTTTTCTCAAAAAGTTTTTTGTCTTTTCTGAAAATTCAAAAAAATTTACTATTCAAACTTAGGGCCTGTTTGGTGCACACGTTAGAGTTAAGATTTTTAAGTTCAGTTTGAGTTGAGATAAGTTTAGTTTAAATGGTAGGTGTTTGGTAAAAAGTTTAAGTTGAAAAGTTTAAGTTGAGTTGAGTGTTTGGTGAAAAAGTTTAAGTTGAGTGGAAATTTAAAAAAACAAGGGTCTTGTTTGGCTGTTAAGAAAAGTGATGGGAATCAATTTTTTGGATTTTTTTTAGGCTGATATCGTATGTTTTAGTAAATAAAATTAGGATAAGCTGACTGTATGCCAAAATAATAAGGTTCAACTTGAAAAATTGAGAATGTGAAATATTTGCCATTACTATTTTTTTGCTACTCCAATTACTGTGCAACGGTTTAGTGGACTGTTTGAGTTGGACTCAAACACCAAACGACACCAACTTGGATTGAACTCGAAAATTTGAGTTCGAACGGTTGCACCAAACGGGCTATAAGTTAAAAAGTTGAAGTTGAGTTGTGTTTGGTAAAAAAATTTGAG
Source organism: Ficus hispida (assembly GCA_025413025.1). Classification (NCBI taxonomy): domain Eukaryota; kingdom Viridiplantae; phylum Streptophyta; class Magnoliopsida; order Rosales; family Moraceae; genus Ficus; species Ficus hispida. Next base: position 20,767,659 of record CM046368.1, on the reverse strand, counting down.
TTGAAAAGTTTAACTTGAGTTAGGATCCTGTTTTGATGTAAAAAATTTGAGTTAAAAATTTTAAATTAAATTTAACATTCCATTGTAGATTTCTGATCAGAAAAATACAAAAATTTATGAAATTAAAATAAGCTGAATTAATAACACACATCAACTTGGGACATCAAAAGATTTTATAAAATTTCTTACATAGTTATAAAATACATCAATAAAAAGCACATAGTTGGTCAGTAAAAATTGGTAAAACAAAATTAATAATTATAATCCTAATATGGCAAAACTATATAAAATTGAACTTATTTTTACGTGAATTTATATTATATAAATGATTAATATCTGTCTCACATATCATCAGTTATCATATCAAAATTTTTATAATATTTTTTTATAACCATAAAATACAATAACATTTTAAATGCACCAAAACTTCGACACTCCCTCCACTTAATTCTCTCTCCTCTTAATTATCTCTCTTTCACTGTCCTTTTCTTTTCTCTCTCTACCCACTGAAAACTGAAGCACCAAAAAGTGGAAAACAACTCTCTCTCTCTTGCTCAGCTTTTTTCAAAGAACCCACAAAACAGAGCTCACCACACACATCTCTTTCTCGCACAAACACTCTCTCCCCTCAAGAACATTCCGACTATGGGGCCATACGAGTCTGCCAACTCCGGCTGCGGAAGCAACAGCAGCGGCAGCTCATCGTCGTCATTGGGAAAGCCGGCGAACGACATCGATTGGCTTCTCGCTGGCGCCGGCTACAAGGTCTGCTCCTCCGACCTGCGACATGTCGCTCAACGCCTTGAACATCTCGAGACCGCCATGGCCGTCAACGCCCCCGCCGTCGACATCTTCCAGCTCGCCTCCGACGGCGTCCACTACAACCCCTCCAACGTGCGTTGGTAAACAGTAAACCCATTTGGGTTTACTGTATAACTGGTCAATGGGAGGTTCAAGTTGAACCAAAACACCAAACACCGTGAGTTTAACTTGAACTAGAAAATCTCAGTTTGAACCGGAGGTCCAAACAGGCTGTTAAAAATCTCAACTCAAACCACTACACCAAATACCCCATACATTTGATTTGATGTGTACTGCCTAATTATTTATGTATCCCAATTTTCAATTCAATCCAATAAAATCAAAATCTCATCCAATTAAATGGTAAATACGAGAATTTTGCATCATGGCCTTGGACTTTTTTAACCATTAGATCACACCAATCATATTATAGGAGAAGGTTACGGTAGAGACCCTCTGAGGGGCTCTACCGGTAAAGCCTCTTTTTTTACCGTTAAAATTTAATCGAACGGTTCAAACATTGATGGTGTACGATATTTATCATACACCTAACCTCACATAATCATTCTCACCTAAAATCTTCTCCGTCACCGGCGATCTTTCTGCCGCCGGCGACTGATGCCGCCGGCTCATTCCCGACGCCGGCGACCCAACTCAGGCTACCTCCGGCCCCCAGCCCCGGACGACGGCCGTCGCCGCCAGCACCCTATTTTCTCTCTCTTCCCCTCCCTCCCGCCGGCCCCCACCCTCAGCTTCCCCCACCCCTTGCAGGCACCCTCCCCCGGCACCCCCCCCCCGACGACCCCCCTCTCTCTTCCCCTTCTCTCTCTTCCCTCCCTCCCGCCGCCCTCACCCCCCCTCCCCCCCCCCGCAGCCACCCTCCCCGACGACCCCCCCTCTCCCCCCTCTCTCTCTTCCTCTCTCTTCCCCTCTCTCTTCCCCTTTCTCTCTCTTCTCTTCTCTCTCTCTTCCCCTTTCTCTCTCTTCCCCTCCCTCCCGCCGCCCCTACCCTCGGCCTCCCCCCACCCCCTGCCGCCACCCTCCCCGGCCCCACCCCCCCGCACCCCCTCCCCGACGACCCCCCCTCTCTCTTCCCCTTTCTCTCTCTTCTCTTCTCTCTATCTTCCCCTTTCTCTCTCTTCCCCTCCCTCCGCCAGCCCCACCCCCGGCCTCCCCCCACCCCCGCAGCCACCCTCCCCCGGCCGCCACCATCCCCGACGACCCCCCTCTCTCTTCCCCTTTCTCTCTCTTCTCTTCTCTCTTTCTTCCCCTCTCTCTTCCCCTTTCTCTCTTTTCCCCTCCCTCCCGCCGACCCCACCCCTGGCCTCCCCCACCACCGACGACCCACCTCCCCCAGGCTGCCACCCTCTCCGGCCGCCCCACCCCCGGTGCCCCCATCCCCCGTCGATTTCGGGAATTGCGATTTCACAATTCTCGCGAAATCGCCGGGGGATGGGGACGCCGAGGGTGGGGGCGGTCGGGGGGCGGGGAGGGGGGTCGTCGGGGGTGGGGGGAGGCTGGGGTGGGGCCGGCGGGAGGGAGAGAAAGAGAGAGAAAGGGGAAGAGAGAGAGGGGTCGTCGGGGAGGGTGACGGGCGAGGGAGGGTAACTGCCGGGGGTGGGGGCTGGCGGGAGGGAGGGGAAGAGAGAGAAAGGGGAAGAGAGGGGGGGTCGTCGGGGGGGGGGGGCGGTGCCGGGGGAGGGTGGCGGTAGGGGGTGGGGGGAGGCCGAGGGTAGGGGCCGGCGGGAGGGAGGGGAAGAGAGAGAAAATGGGGTGCCGGCGGCGACGGCCGGTGTCCGGGGCTGAGGGTCGGAGGTGGCCGGAGTTGGGTCGACGGCGTCGGGGATGAGCCGCCGGGGGCGGAAAGATCTCCGACGATGGAGAAGATTTTAGGTGGGAATGATTATGTGAGGTTAGGTGTATGATAAATATCGTACACCATCAATGTTTGAACCGTTCGATTAAATCTTAACGGTCAAAAATGAGGTTTTACCGGTAGAGCCCCTCAGAGGGTCTCTACCGTAACCTTCCCCCATATTATAACCCAAAATAATAATAATAATAATAATATACATTTGGTAAAATTTTGACAATACAAAAATGTGCAGTCACGGTGTTAGTAGGGTTTTTTTTTTCCTTTTAACCCCTTATTTGGATTCACTTAGTAAATTAAATGTTCATTTATATCGTTACTTACAGTTAAAATTTTTAAATTAGAATTTGTTGACTATTTAAAAATGAATTATAATTTTTATTAATATTTCATGAAAAAAAAATTCAATGAAAAAATACAGTTTAATTAAAGTTAAACTAATATATCAAATAAAGCATAAACTTAAAATTTGGCTACTACCTCTGATAAATTGTAAGGCCCTTTTTCTAAATTCTAACCAATCATGAAATGTGGCCAAAGAGGGTGATTAGTAGCCAAATCAAACACACTCCAAGAAGATACTGTCCAAAAAATTGTTTGAATGTTCTTGTAAATTTTTCTTTGTTGTTTTCTAAACATTCATCATCGTACTACTCATCCTATTTTTTTAAGGAGTAATTAACTCAAATAGCCATGAACTCTTTAAAAATAACAGTTTGATTTCTATATTTTTTTTTTAGCTAAAAAAACTCTTAATCTTAAAATTTTGGCCATGATAGTCTTTTTGTCCAAATTCGTTAAATTTATAACCGAATAAATTATATATAATGCATGTGATCAAATTTTAAAGGGTATTTTAATAATTTAAAAATAATTAGTTTAACAAAAAAAAAGTCATGTTCATCTCTCAAGGGCACCGTCTAGCTCGCCGGAACCAACGGTGAGACCACCACTTAGGGCTTTCATTCCCTTGGCGCCAGGTGCAGCCAGTAGTACTACAAGGCCGACGCTCGCTTCGCCAAGTGGCATGTTGTCCTTAAGATCGGCCCCACCGAGCCGTCGGAGCTGTCCATCCAGCAGAATGCTCAAGGCTTGGCCCGCTACGCCATCATCTGCCAGGATAACTGGTTGGTGCCCATCGTTGAGCGGGAGGTGCTCACCGACGGGCCCCATGACATGAACATGTGCTTCTTGACGGTGCTCGAGACCGTCACCGAGACAGTGCTCGCAGCGGTCCACAAGGCGCTCAACGACCACCATGTGCTTCTTGAAGGGACGCTCCTTAAACCCAACATGGTTACACCCGGTTCTGATAGCCCTATGTGTGTGTGTATGTATATTATATATATACAAATGCATGCTGCTCTAATGATAAATTATTATCTCATTATAATTAATATTATGAGATTCATTTTAGGCCATAACGGAAGATAATAGTGTGATAAAAGCATTAGTGGTAATTAATAATGTGACGCATATAAAATGAGTTGTAATATACATATAAAATGTAAGGAGATTTTTTTTTTTAATATGACTGTGATACCGTCGGATATTTTTAATATCTTAATAATATTTATTTTTTGAGAAATATATTTATGATAAACATTTTTTTTGTTGGTATTACTAGTAATATAGTGTTACAAGGATTTTTTTTTCTTTGTGCCATGTAGTTGTGGCTAAAAATCGACCAAAAAAAAAAGACAGAAAAAGAAAAATAAAAGAGCTTTGATAATTCCAAAAATTGTCTCAAAATATCTTTATCTTAAAATGGGAGGTTGAAATCTTATTCTCTACAAAAATAAAATATAGTGCAAAAATGTTTAAACTGAAGCCATGCAACTAATGTAAAAATAGAGCTAATGGTATATATGCCAAATTATCCATAGAAAATCTGCCAAATATTGTTATTTTTTAGCCACGTAAATATATTTCTTCAAAAAAGAAAAAAAAATGCTTTAAGTCGTCTTTGTCTGCACATTTCTTTCTTTGGCATTCGGTGAAAATAAAATTTAATTTTTATGGTCAACACTGCATACATAAATTTAGCCTAGGCTAAGTGTGCAACCATCGCAAACATGTTATTTATCATTATTTTTTTAATGAAAATTTTTTATTCTCTCTTTATTATTGCTGATCCAGAAAAGTTGCAATTTTGATCAAAGGTAGCTGCGGAGGTGATAGCGGAGCACACGATGACAGCACTCCACTGGACAATGCCACCGCGGTGCCAGGGATCGTGTTTTTATTGGGAGGGCAGAGCGAGGGGGAGGCGACGCCTAACCTCAACGCGATGAACAAGTTGGAGGTGTTGAAGCCATGGACATTGTACTTCTCATTCGGGCGAGCCCTTCAGCAGAGCACGCTCAAGACATGGGGTGGGAAGAAGGAGAACATAGCCAAGGCTCAGTAGGCATTCTTGGCCAGGGCCAAGGCCAACTCTGACGCCACTCTTGGCAAGTACGCTGGAGGCAGTGACACTGGCCTTGCTTCTGAGAGTTTGTTTGTTAAGGGTTACAAGTACTAATTAATTCAGTAAGCCCTAAATCACATCATTGTCTCTCTCTCTCTCTCTAAAATCTATGTAATATATGGGGTTTGGGGAAATATATGATGTGTCCTTGAGAGATTAGAAATTCTTTTTTTTTCTTCTCTTTTTGTTTTCTTGATCTTCATCTTCTCTCTAAGTGTTATATACATATATATATATATATGTTCTACAAATTGTGTACGTTCATATGCACTCATTGTTATTAAACTTCTAACTGTACTTAATGATTTCAGTTAATTAGCTCTCGAGTTTAGTGAACCTACTTGTAGTATATATATATTTTAAAATCGTTATTCGTATTAGCATCCCAACGAGAATTTATATTAGGTGAAATGATAAGACATCTAATATAAGAATCCATACAATTTAGTTTTCAGAATCGAGTTTCAGTGGATAACCCATGGATTAAAGGTATACTCTTATCATCATCACAAGTGAGACGGGTAAAAATTGAATTTGAATTAAAAACATGAGTGGCGGCCTTGGAGGCGATGGAAGGCATGGTCGTAGGACTCTTGGCAGCATGAGTTAGTGAGTAAGGAGTGACGAAGATAGACAGGATGGAAGAAATAGAGTGAGGAAGAGAGAGTGGAAACTTGACAGAGGGATGGAAAAGAGAGGGAGAACTTGAATTTTTTTTTTTTTTTTTTTTGGGATGAGTTAATAAAAGATTGCTTGAAAGTACAGAAGATGTGAGAAAGTTTCAAATTTTTTTAGTAGAAAATGGAGAGGAAAAAGTCAGCCCTTTTTTCGAATATCTTGGAACATTTACCGGTTTTTGAAAAAAAAAAAAAAAAAAAAAAAAAAAAAAAAAAAGGACATCGAAAATGGACATTCCACGACAAATTTATACTTGTACAATTTTTTACTTTCTACTTATCCCCGTCGGATTGACAATTATAAGTTAAGTTTATTAAGAATATAAAAGGAAGTAAGTTCTCATTCATAAATAGCAACTTTAAGAATGATTTAGTGAATTAACATATCTTAAATGTAAATTAATTTTAAAAAAATTTTAATTTAAAAAATTATCTAAGGTTATAAGCCATCTGTAAATTTATTTATATTTTCGTTCACTTAGCCAAGATAAAGAAAGAAATTTTAACTCAAAATTTTCATTTAATGAAAATCAGCGGATAAGTGATAAATTGATGGTTTTATCAAAGAAAATTGATAATGTCTTTTTCTGGAGATGATTATTCAACATTTTAACTTCTTAATAATTCACTTATTTATCTGAACTCACTAGTAGAATTAATTGACTCCAATGGTCATAAAAAGTTACGACGAGAAATCATTTTATTCTTGTGGTGGGAAGGCATGGTCGTAGGATTCTTGGCAGCATGGGTTAAGTTAGTGAGGAGTGAGGAATATAGATAGAACGAGTTTAATACCCGTGCCTTGCACGGAGAAAGAAGAAAAAATAAATAAAAAATTGAGTATTATATAATAAATAAATATTATAATTATAATAAGTATATTCTTCTCAAAATCTCTCTTAATAGTGAATAGTACTAATAATAATAAAAATGATTCGGGTTTGTTTGTTTCAACCACTCAACCCATTCAACTTAAACTTTTTTTTTTGTCTTTTTCCCAAAAAGTTTTTGTCTTTTTCGCAAAAAGTTTTTTGTCTTTTCTGAAAATTCAAAAAAATTTACGATTCAAACTTAAAAATCTCAACTCAAACCACTACACCAAACACTCCGGAAAACAAAAGCAAAAAAATTTAAAAAAATTATGCAGTCATACTCATTTAAAGAAAAAAAATTAAAACGAAAATAAAACAAAAGCACAAAAGCACAAAAATCTTTAGATTCAAAAGAACCGGAAAATACTAACAAACAAAAAAATTATAAAAAATAAAATATATATCTCATTTTGTTCTCTTTTTTACTGTTTTTAAAAAAACCAAATAAACAAAAAAAATATATTTTTATCAGGTTATATACATGCAAAAGCATAAAAAAAAAAGGATTTTTTAAATATAAAACAAAACAAATAAAAAAAGACATTAAAAAAATGCATGCCAAATCTTAAAAAAAAGGTCTTTAAAAAATAGAAAAAAAAGGAACAAAAAAGACAAAAAAAAAACCCCCAAAAAAATCTGAAATAAAGATTAAAAAATTTAAAATAAAAAATCGTTTAAAAATTAAAAAAAAGGCATAGCGAGAAAAAACACAATATAATAATACATCGGAATCTAATGTATAAAATTTAGCATAAAAAAAATGACAAAAACAATATCGAGGAAAAAAACAAACTCTGAATAGGGATAAAACTGACAACACAATATAGGAAAAAGAAAAGCAACTAAAAAAAGAGTGGTAAAACAGGTATAATACTGTAACAAAGAAAAAAAGCAACTACAAACGAAGGGTAAAATCGTCAATTAATAATTTTAGAAGGACAAAGTTGTTCCAATACTGTATCAAATATAAAAGTAACTAAAAGCCAAGGACAAAATTATCAATTGGTAAAAAAATAAAGGGTAAAACCGACATATTACTGTAGCGGAGGAAAAAATAGTTGTTCCAATACTGTATCAAATTAATAATTTTTTTTACGTATCAAATTTTAGAAGGGTATCAAATTTTTGTTCCAATACTGTATCAAATTTTTTTTATTAATTGACTAAGGGTAAAATCGTCAATTAATAATTTTAAAAGGACAAAGTTGTTCCAATACTGTATCAAATAGTAAAAGTAACTAAAAGCCAAGGATAAAATTGTCAATTGGTAAAAAAATAAAGGGTAAAACCGACATATTACTGTAGCGGAGGAAAAAATAGTTAGTGATGAAGGGTAAAAAAGTCATTATACTGTAGAAAAAAAGTAAAAAAATACTGTACATTTACTGTTCATTACTGTTTATTTACTCTTAATTTACTGTAGAAAAAACATTGTTGAATACTGTGCATTGCTGTAGCTAATGAAGCAAAATCAGAGAGAAAAAAACGAAAATCACTGTGCATCATTGTTCATCACTGTAGAAGGAATAGTAAAAATAGCCTTTCTTTTAGTAGTATACGAGCTAATGTCTGTCGTTGCACGGTAGCAGGAAAAAAAAGTTAAAAAAAATTATGAGAATAAATTTAAATATTACAACAATATACTAAAAAAAAAATCTCCTCGGGTAATAGGGGAAAAAAAAAGCCAAGGAAAAAATCCAATATAAAACAACAAATTAACTTGGAATAATAATAATAATAATAATAAAAAAAGAATGAAAAAACAGAATGCTAAATGTGTATTATACTTAATTATATAAGTAATCTAAATATATAACCAAATACATACATATACATAAACATATATACTACAAAAAATTAACATAAATTTTTTTAAAAAATATTTATATTATACTCAGATCTCAATAATAGCATCCATTAATGATAGTCATAATACAATTCAGCAGCATCTTTAATAGTTACCAAGTAAGATGTTTAGGAATGTGTCAAAAAAAAAAGAACAAAAAAACCACGGGACAAGGGTTAGAAATGTTTTCATCAAACAGAGAGAGAACAGAGAGAGAGCAAATAGGAAAAGTAGTATCAATAGATAAAAAAGGCAGAAAACTTTTAAAATATTACAATAATATGAAATCAGCAATATATAATGAATACTATTATATAGTAACAAAATCAAATTTAACACAAATCCCAAACACCTACGGCAACAGTAAAAGATGGTCATACAGTATATGTAACATATGCTATCAATAATACCATATTCAGCATCATAGACCAAATTAAAGAAGAAATCTGGTATATGCATTTATTGTATAGTTAAATAGAGATCATCATAGCATATAAAAACTATGATTCAAAACTTGTTGGTAAAAATATTTAGACCAATAGAATACGCAAATCAGAATAGGAGAAAGGAAGGGAAAAAAAAGAAGAAGAAGAAACACAATACAAAACAATCAACTTATCATATATAACATAATCATATAACCTGTTTGAATAATATTTATAGAACATTTTTACATAAAAGAGAAACAACTGTATACACTGTGAGGACATAAAACGGCAAAGGGAAAAAAAAAACAGCGAGGAAAACAAAAAAACAGAGGGAAAAAAAACAGACAATAAAAAAAATTCAATCCCTTTATAATATCATCATAATAATAAACATACTGATAGAATATGTAAATCAACAGGAAAACTAAGAAACCAACTACTAACAACATACAAAATGAAAACGGCAATGACGACTAATTGAAAGGCTTAAATAAACATAGTGCCTAGATAACAGAACAGGTTTGGACATGAGGCAAATAGGATTCAAACCAAAACAGTTAAGACGATTTTACAGAAGTTTTAACAGTGCAGGATAGGGGTGAAACAATAAATGAAACGAATTTGTTTATAAAAGAGAGTTAAGTAAATAAGAAGAGTCAGTGGAAGAGATAGGCACAAATTTTTTGGAGATAACAAATAAGGGGAAAAAATTTTGCATAATGAGTTGCATTAATGACAGAGGTGTAACCGGGAAGATATCTCAGTCAAAGTAATGATGAACAGTAACATACAGCCATCTAACAAATCACAAAATTACAACATGGAAAAAAATAAAACAGATAATATAAAAGTATTAAATGTTAAAGACAACTTTCAAAAATTGTAATCATAACCACATAACTAAACAGTAAAAAAATATAAAACCTAGTTTGAATCAAACTAAATGATCATATACTACAATTAGTAAATTTTTGATCAAATGCTAAAATAGAATAAAAAAACATGACAACAAAACTTCACACACGGTAAACGAATTGTATCAAAATCGCTAAAAAAACCAACAAAATATTAGCCGATGAGAAAAAGAAAAAAAATTTACAGATTTAGAAATCAAGCGAGAAAAAATCTTCAACCTTCCTCTTCATAGTTGCATTTGTCCATTTCGTCACCATTTTTATGCCAATCTGCAGAAACCAATAAAAAAATGAACAAAAGCAAAAAAACCGAAAACAATACCGAAATAAACCAAAAAAAAAAAACTTCAATATACCCAATCTCTTGTTTACGTTACTCAGTCTGCCTTTGTTTGAAAAAATGAAAAAACACAGATGAAAAAATACTCAAAATAAAAAAAGAATAACCATTTCAAGAGTAAAGATCGAAAGCCAAAACTGAGAAAACGAAAAAAAGCCAAAGCAAAACAATAATGAATGCAAAAAACAACATACTCAAGACTAAAACCAACATTTGCTCCACAAAAAATGTACCAAACACAAAAAAGGGGAAAAAAAAAAAAGAAAACAGCCCAAAAAAAAAAGAGGGTTACGAGAGGGAAAAATTAATAATCTAAAAAAAATTTACACTCCCATCACAAATACTGTACCGAAGGGGAAAAAAAGTGGGGAATACCCTCAATAAAAAATTAGGGTTCCCAAACCAAAACCCCCAAATTCTGAGGCAAAAAAAAAAAACGAAAAAACAAAATCGTAACAAAAACAACATTGAAGGATAAAATGAGTATCTACACTTTCAACATAAAAAACATCTAGGCGAAAAAAAAAATACAGCATTCAAAAATTAGGGTTCGGAGATAGGGGAACAAAAAATCAAAAATCAAAAGTGAGCATTGCAAAAAAATAAAATAAACAAAACCCAATAGAAAAAATCACTCAAAAGTTATCGAAACAAAAAAAATTTCCAAAAAAAAAATTTCAAGAATAATGAACAAAAACCGAACTTCCAAATCTTAAGAGAACAAATACAACCAAACGAAAAAAAATCATGAATAATACAAACCGAAACCAACAAACACAAAATGATCGGCCATCAGTGCAAAAGAACCCCAAAATCGAGGGTTTGGACGCCAAAAATCCAAAGAAGAAGAAGCCAAAGAGAAACAGAGCAGTAGAGAGAGAGAGAAGGAAAATATAAAATACACAAACACAAAATCAATGAGCATAATCGGCAGTGAAAGGTAGAAGAGAAAGGGAGAAATAGGGTTTGGAGAGTAAAAATTCCAAGAACATGAGAAAGAGAGAACGACAGAGAGAGAATAAGCAAGGAAAAAAATAGAGAGAGAAAGGGCAAGAGACAATGGGCGGCAGCAGGAAGGAGAAAGGCGAAATTAGGATTTGGAGGGCAAAGTCATCCATGCACTATACCAACAGTCACCGGCAGGTAAGGAGTGAGGGACAAAACTGTCTTCACACCATGGCGTGGGCAAAATCCCCCTTTTACTGTGGAACCGCATCCGGCAGGCAGGGAGAGTAGGGCAAAAAAGTAAACACACTATGCAGAACTGTGTGTTGTTGTAGCAATAACGCGAAAAGGAGTGGGGAGGGAAAAAAATTTACGTCTAACACTGTTCAATTTGAATAGTAAAAGACCATTCTTCTTTAGTATATAGTAATAATAATAATATGGAAGAAAAAGAGTCAGGGGGAGAGAGAGAAAGCATAAATTTAGAGAGAGAGTGTCGGCATTTGATAGAGAGGGATGGCAAAAAGACAGAAATTGAGAGAGGTTTTATTTTTATTTTTATTTTTATTTATGTCGGTATTTTTTTTAGGGTGTGGCTGTGGTAGAGACCCTCTGAGGATCACTACTGGTAGAGCCTTTTTTTGGATTGTTAAGATTTAATCGAACGGTTCAAATGTTGATGGTGTACGATATTTATCATACACCTAACCTCACACAATCATTCCCACCTAAACTCTTATCCGTCGCCGGCAATCTTTCCGTCGCCGGCGACGGACGCCGGCAACTCATCCCCGACGCCGGCACCTAAATCCGGCTACCTCTGGCCCCGAGCCCCAACGCCGGCCGTCATGCCGGTGACCCCATTTTCTCTCTCTTCTCTCTCTCTCCCCTTTCTCTCTTTTCCCCTCCCTCCCGCGGTCCCCACCCCGGCCGCCACCCTCCCCCGGCCGGTACCCCCCCGACGATCCCCCCTCTCTCTTCCCTTTCTCTCTCTTCTCTTTTCTCTCTCTTCCCCCTTATCTCTCTTCCCCTCCCTCCCACCAGGCCCCACCCCCGGCACCCAGCCAGCCCCCGGCCCAGCCCCCCTCCCCCGGCCTCCACCCTCCCCGGCCCCCCTTTCTCTCTCTTTCTCGCTTCCTCGTTCCCTCCCGATGCGAAAATAGTCTCCCCAAATCCGCTGCCTCCACCGCCACTGCCGCCGCCGCCGCCGCCAACCCAAACGACGCTGTCGAAGATCTGGAGGGAACAATTGCATCTATGACCTCCAAATCAAACGGCATTACGGATATAACCTTGTTTTAAAATTTATTTTATTTTTTATTTATTTAATTTAATTATTAAGTAAAATGACTCTAAAAGTCTCACCTTTTCAAAAAAGACCCTTGCGTCCCAGCTCTGAAACTTAAGTCTCATCCATGCATCGATATTCCCCCAAAACTCTACCAAAAAAAAAAAAAAAAACAAACAGAGAACTGAAGTACACTCCCTCCCTTCCTCCCACTCTGCTCTCCCTCCTTGTCCGTCCCTAACCTTCACCCCCCCCCCCCACCCCCAAAATATCTACCAGCCAAACCAAAAAAAAAAAAAAAAAAACTGAAGCACACTCTTTCCACTCTGCTCTCCCTCCCTGTCCATCCCTTACCTTCCCCCCCCCCTCCCCCCCAATATCTACCAGCCAAACCAAAACCTCCCACTCTGCTCTCCTTCCTAGTTCGTCCCTAACCTGCGCCCCCCTACCAGCCAAACAAAAAAAAAAAAAAAAACAAAACAAAAACAAACTGAAGCACTCTGCCACTCTACTTTCCCTGTCCGTCAACCACCCCAACCTCAACACATTGATCTCCCCCCCCCCCCCCCCAAATATCTACCAGCCAAAAAAAAAAAACACTCAAGCTCCCCTCCTCGTCGAGTCCCTAACCCCAACCACCCAACCCCATTGATCCCCCCACCCTAAAATATCTACCAGCCAAAAAAAAAACTCAATCACTTTGTTTCTCTTGAAGACCTCTACCCATCCGATCGTACTTCCAACAGTCATCTTACTAACCTAACTAACCACCACGACGACAATAGCCGCATTGTCTGAGGCGACTCGATCACTCCCTGTAAGTTTCTCTACTATCTTGCAAAACCTTTTTGGCCGAGTAGAAGAGAACTTTTAATTAAAAAAACCAGTTGAAAATTATTATATATATTTTGTGTGTTCCATGTTAGAACAATGTGTATGTTTCAAATATGTCGTTGTTTGTCACAATGCCGTTGGTAAAATGATATTGTTGTTTCTATACAAATTATCGTTTTGAGAACTTCATACTTAAATTGTTATTATCGTAGAAAAAGGTCCCACAAATAATCATACTTAGAGTTATAATTCAAATACAGATAGTGACAAAGCTTTAAAAAAAATGCAGTAGAAAAAGACTAAACAATTGTTCAATGAGCTGATTAATAATAGGGTTATATAAAGCATGGCTTTGAAACACGGATTTTATAAGTAATTTTCAAATTTAAATTGATTGATTTTTTTCAAGTTTAAGAAAACATTGTTGTTTGCAACTAATATTTATGGTTCATATGTATAAGTTGGTATCAAACACAACTAACATTGTCGTTTTATTATTTTGTTCTATTAATTATCATAAGTACTGAAGAATATGAATTATGTGAATGATTATGAAGAGTGATCCTAAGATCATGTGCTGGATGATTGTCTATGATTTTCAGTTTTTTTTTTTGAAATAGGTTCTCTATGATTTTTAGATATGCCTAATAAGGTAAGAATTCAGTTTTCAATGGAAACCAAATTGTAATAAATTCCTATTATCACGGGAAAAGAATAACCGTGACTATAAACTTCGTTATCAAGAAAAGGGAAAAAAAAAAAACAAGTCACTTTTATTGTCAATTTTTTGACAACGACAAAAAAGAAAAAGAAAAAAAAAAAGAACATCTAGTGTCATTTCAAAAGATTAGTTAGTAAAAGTTGGTTTCCAATACGTAGAAAAAGGTCCCACAAATAATCATACTTAAAGTTATAATTCGAATCGAGACAGTGACATCGCTTTTTATAAGATATGTACTAAGATATGCATTTATATCTATTTAGTTCGAAATAATTCTCAAACTTTCTTTGTTGATGAAGTTGATTAATTTATCTTCAAGGTGCAAAATCAAGGAAACGTACGAGTTCTTTATCTTCTCCGAATTTGGAATCATTTCTAGCTATGACACTAGGCCGTAGTTCACTGGCATCGTCTTCTCGCCCTACCC
>CM046368.1:20729244-20753123 GCA_025413025.1 Ficus hispida | reverse complement strand
CTAAATGACAAAACAAACTTTGAGAATGATCAAAACCCAAAAAAACCAGACCCAACCTGATTTGGGTCAAAAAAGTGGCAAAAGTAAGCCAGAATCAAGCATAAAGGGACCAAAATGAGAAAATCTCAGTTCAAGGCTATTGGATCATCTAGGCAGCCCCTAAATGACCAAAACAAACTTTGAGAATGATCAAAACCCAAAAAAACCAGACCCAACCTGATTTGGGTCAAAAAAGTGGCAAAAGTAAGCCAGAATCAAGCATAAAGGGACCAAAATGAGAAAATCTCAGTTCAAGGCTTATTGGATCATCTAGGCAGCCCTAAATGACCAAAACAAACTTTGAGAATGATCAAAACCCAAAAAAACCAGACCCAACCTGATTTGGGTCAAAAAAGTGGCAAAAGTAAGCCAGAATCAAGCATAAAGGGACCAAAATGAGAAAATCTCAGTTCAAGGCTTATTGGATCATCTAGGCAGCCCCTAAATGACCAAAACAAACTTTGAGAATGATCAAAACCCAAAAAAACCAGACCCAACCTGATTTGGGTCAAAAAAGTGGCAAAAGTAAGCCAGAATCAAGCATAAAGGGACCAAAATGAGAAAATCTCAGTTCAAGGCTATTGGATCATCTAGGCAGCCCCTAAATGACCAAAACAAACTTTGAGAATGATCAAAACCCAAAAAAACCAGACCCAACCTGATTTGGGTCAAAAAAGTGGCAAAAGTAAGCCAGAATCAAGCATAAAGGGACCAAAATGAGAAAATCTCAGTTCAAGGCTATTGGATCATCTAGGCAGCCCCTAAATGACCAAAACAAACTTTGAGAATGATCAAAACCCAAAAAAACCAGACCCAACCTGATTTGGGTCAAAAAAGTGGCAAAAGTAAGCCAGAATCAAGCATAAAGGGACCAAAATGAGAAAATCTCAGTTCAAGGCTATTGGATCATCTAGGCAGCCCCTAAATGACCAAAACAACTTTGAGAATGATCAAAACCCAAAAAAACCAGACCCAACCTGATTTGGGTCAAAAAAGTGGCAAAAGTAAGCCAGAATCAAGCATAAAGGGACCAAAATGAGAAAATCTCAGTTCAAGGCTATTGGATCATCTAGGCAGCCCCTAAATGACCAAAACAAACTTTGAGAATGATCAAAACCCAAAAAAACCAGACCCAACCTGATTTGGGTCAAAAAAGTGGCAAAAGTAAGCCAGAATCAAGCATAAAGGGACCAAAATGAGAAAATCTCAGTTCAAGGCTATTGGATCATCTAGGCAGCCCCTAAATGACCAAAACAAACTTTGAGAATGATCAAAACCCAAAAAAACCAGACCCAACCTGATTTGGGTCAAAAAAGTGGCAAAAGTAAGCCAGAATCAAGCATAAAGGGACCAAAATGAGAAAATCTCAGTTCAAGGCTATTGGATCATCTAGGCAGCCCCTAAATGACCAAAACAAACTTTGAGAATGATCAAAACCCAAAAAAACCAGACCCAACCTGATTTGGGTCAAAAAAGTGGCAAAAGTAAGCCAGAATCAAGCATAAAGGGACCAAAATGAGAAAATCTCAGTTCAAGGCTATTGGATCATCTAGGCAGCCCCTAAATGACCAAAACAAACTTTGAGAATGATCAAAACCCAAAAAAACCAGACCCAACCTGATTTGGGTCAAAAAAGTGGCAAAAGTAAGCCAGAATCAAGCATAAAGGGACCAAAATGAGAAAATCTCAGTTCAAGGCTATTGGATCATCTAGGCAGCCCCTAAATGACCAAAACAAACTTTGAGAATGATCAAAACCCAAAAAAACCAGACCCAACCTGATTTGGGTCAAAAAAGTGGCAAAAGTAAGCCAGAATCAAGCATAAAGGGACCAAAATGAGAAAATCTCAGTTCAAGGCTATTGGATCATCTAGGCAGCCCCTAAATGACCAAAACAAACTTTGAGAATGATCAAAACCCAAAAAAACCAGACCCAACCTGATTTGGGTCAAAAAAGTGGCAAAAGTAAGCCAGAATCAAGCATAAAGGGACCAAAATGAGAAAATCTCAGTTCAAGGCTTATTGGATCATCTAGGCAGCCCCTAAATGACCAAAACAAACTTTGAGAATGATCAAAACCCAAAAAAACCAGACCCAACCTGATTTGGGTCAAAAAAGTGGCAAAAGTAAGCCAGAATCAAGCATAAAGGGACCAAAATGAGAAAATCTCAGTTCAAGGCTTATTGGATCATCTAGGCAGCCCCTAAATGACCAAAACAAACTTTGAGAATGATCAAAACCCAAAAAAACCAGACCCAACCTGATTTGGGTCAAAAAAGTGGCAAAAGTAAGCCAGAATCAAGCATAAAGGGACCAAAATGAGAAAATCTCAGTTCAAGGCTTATTGGATCATCTAGGCAGCCCCTAAATGACCAAAACAAACTTTGAGAATGATCAAAACCCAAAAAAACCAGACCCAACCTGATTTGGGTCAAAAAAGTGGCAAAAGTAAGCCAGAATCAAGCATAAAGGGACCAAAATGAGAAAATCTCAGTTCAAGGCTTATTGGATCATCTAGGCAGCCCCTAAATGACCAAAACAAACTTTGAGAATGATCAAAACCCAAAAAAACCAGACCCAACCTGATTTGGGTCAAAAAAGTGGCAAAAGTAAGCCAGAATCAAGCATAAAGGGACCAAAATGAGAAAATCTCAGTTCAAGGCTTATTGGATCATCTAGGCAGCCCCTAAATGACCAAAACAAACTTTGAGAATGATCAAAACCCAAAAAAACCAGACCCAACCTGATTTGGGTCAAAAAAGTGGCAAAAGTAAGCCAGAATCAAGCATAAAGGGACCAAAATGAGAAAATCTCAGTTCAAGGCTATTGGATCATCTAGGCAGCCCCTAAATGACCAAAACAAACTTTGAGAATGATCAAAACCCAAAAAAACCAGACCCAACCTGATTTGGGTCAAAAAAGTGGCAAAAGTAAGCCAGAATCAAGCATAAAGGGACCAAAATGAGAAAATCTCAGTTCAAGGCTTATTGGATCATCTAGGCAGCCCCTAAATGACCAAAACAAACTTTGAGAATGATCAAAACCCAAAAAAACCAGACCCAACCTGATTTGGGTCAAAAAAGTGGCAAAAGTAAGCCAGAATCAAGCATAAAGGGACCAAAATGAGAAAATCTCAGTTCAAGGCTTATTGGATCATCTAGGCAGCCCCTAAATGACCAAAACAAACTTTGAGAATGATCAAAACCCAAAAAAACCAGACCCAACCTGATTTGGGTCAAAAAAGTGGCAAAAGTAAGCCAGAATCAAGCATAAAGGGACCAAAATGAGAAAATCTCAGTTCAAGGCTTATTGGATCATCTAGGCAGCCCCTAAATGACCAAAACAAACTTTGAGAATGATCAAAACCCAAAAAAACCAGACCCAACCTGATTTGGGTCAAAAAAGTGGCAAAAGTAAGCCAGAATCAAGCATAAAGGGACCAAAATGAGAAAATCTCAGTTCAAGGCTTATTGGATCATCTAGGCAGCCCCTAAATGACCAAAACAAACTTTGAGAATGATCAAAACCCAAAAAAACCAGACCCAACCTGATTTGGGTCAAAAAAGTGGCAAAAGTAAGCCAGAATCAAGCATAAAGGGACCAAAATGAGAAAATCTCAGTTCAAGGCTTATTGGATCATCTAGGCAGCCCCTAAATGACCAAAACAAACTTTGAGAATGATCAAAACCCAAAAAAACCAGACCCAACCTGATTTGGGTCAAAAAAGTGGCAAAAGTAAGCCAGAATCAAGCATAAAGGGACCAAAATGAGAAAATCTCAGTTCAAGGCTTATTGGATCATCTAGGCAGCCCCTAAATGACCAAAACAAACTTTGAGAATGATCAAAACCCAAAAAAACCAGACCCAACCTGATTTGGGTCAAAAAAGTGGCAAAAGTAAGCCAGAATCAAGCATAAAGGGACCAAAATGAGAAAATCTCAGTTCAAGGCTTATTGGATCATCTAGGCAGCCCCTAAATGACCAAAACAAACTTTGAGAATGATCAAAACCCAAAAAAACCAGACCCAACCTGATTTGGGTCAAAAAAGTGGCAAAAGTAAGCCAGAATCAAGCATAAAGGGACCAAAATGAGAAAATCTCAGTTCAAGGCTTATTGGATCATCTAGGCAGCCCCTAAATGACCAAAACAAACTTTGAGAATGATCAAAACCCAAAAAAACCAGACCCAACCTGATTTGGGTCAAAAAAGTGGCAAAAGTAAGCCAGAATCAAGCATAAAGGGACCAAAATGAGAAAATCTCAGTTCAAGGCTTATTGGATCATCTAGGCAGCCCCTAAATGACCAAAACAAACTTTGAGAATGATCAAAACCCAAAAAAACCAGACCCAACCTGATTTGGGTCAAAAAAGTGGCAAAAGTAAGCCAGAATCAAGCATAAAGGGACCAAAATGAGAAAATCTCAGTTCAAGGCTTATTGGATCATCTAGGCAGCCCCTAAATGACCAAAACAAACTTTGAGAATGATCAAAACCCAAAAAAACCAGACCCAACCTGATTTGGGTCAAAAAAGTGGCAAAAGTAAGCCAGAATCAAGCATAAAGGGACCAAAATGAGAAAATCTCAGTTCAAGGCTATTGGATCATCTAGGCAGCCCCTAAATGACCAAAACAAACTTTGAGAATGATCAAAACCCAAAAAAACCAGACCCAACCTGATTTGGGTCAAAAAAGTGGCAAAAGTAAGCCAGAATCAAGCATAAAGGGACCAAAATGAGAAAATCTCAGTTCAAGGCTTATTGGATCATCTAGGCAGCCCCTAAATGACCAAAACAAACTTTGAGAATGATCAAAACCCAAAAAAACCAGACCCAACCTGATTTGGGTCAAAAAAGTGGCAAAAGTAAGCCAGAATCAAGCATAAAGGGACCAAAATGAGAAAATCTCAGTTCAAGGCTTATTGGATCATCTAGGCAGCCCCTAAATGACCAAAACAAACTTTGAGAATGATCAAAACCCAAAAAAACCAGACCCAACCTGATTTGGGTCAAAAAAGTGGCAAAAGTAAGCCAGAATCAAGCATAAAGGGACCAAAATGAGAAAATCTCAGTTCAAGGCTTATTGGATCATCTAGGCAGCCCCTAAATGACCAAAACAAACTTTGAGAATGATCAAAACCCAAAAAAACCAGACCCAACCTGATTTGGGTCAAAAAAGTGGCAAAAGTAAGCCAGAATCAAGCATAAAGGGACCAAAATGAGAAAATCTCAGTTCAAGGCTATTGGATCATCTAGGCAGCCCCTAAATGACCAAAACAAACTTTGAGAATGATCAAAACCCAAAAAAACCAGACCCAACCTGATTTGGGTCAAAAAAGTGGCAAAAGTAAGCCAGAATCAAGCATAAAGGGACCAAAATGAGAAAATCTCAGTTCAAGGCTTATTGGATCATCTAGGCAGCCCCTAAATGACCAAAACAAACTTTGAGAATGATCAAAACCCAAAAAAACCAGACCCAACCTGATTTGGGTCAAAAAAGTGGCAAAAGTAAGCCAGAATCAAGCATAAAGGGACCAAAATGAGAAAATCTCAGTTCAAGGCTTATTGGATCATCTAGGCAGCCCCTAAATGACCAAAACAAACTTTGAGAATGATCAAAACCCAAAAAAACCAGACCCAACCTGATTTGGGTCAAAAAAGTGGCAAAAGTAAGCCAGAATCAAGCATAAAGGGACCAAAATGAGAAAATCTCAGTTCAAGGCTTATTGGATCATCTAGGCAGCCCCTAAATGACCAAAACAAACTTTGAGAATGATCAAAACCCAAAAAAACCAGACCCAACCTGATTTGGGTCAAAAAAGTGGCAAAAGTAAGCCAGAATCAAGCATAAAGGGACCAAAATGAGAAAATCTCAGTTCAAGGCTTATTGGATCATCTAGGCAGCCCCTAAATGACCAAAACAAACTTTGAGAATGATCAAAACCCAAAAAAACCAGACCCAACCTGATTTGGGTCAAAAAAGTGGCAAAAGTAAGCCAGAATCAAGCATAAAGGGACCAAAATGAGAAAATCTCAGTTCAAGGCTTATTGGATCATCTAGGCAGCCCCTAAATGACCAAAACAAACTTTGAGAATGATCAAAACCCAAAAAAACCAGACCCAACCTGATTTGGGTCAAAAAAGTGGCAAAAGTAAGCCAGAATCAAGCATAAAGGGACCAAAATGAGAAAATCTCAGTTCAAGGCTTATTGGATCATCTAGGCAGCCCCTAAATGACCAAAACAAACTTTGAGAATGATCAAAACCCAAAAAAACCAGACCCAACCTGATTTGGGTCAAAAAAGTGGCAAAAGTAAGCCAGAATCAAGCATAAAGGGACCAAAATGAGAAAATCTCAGTTCAAGGCTTATTGGATCATCTAGGCAGCCCCTAAATGACCAAAACAAACTTTGAGAATGATCAAAACCCAAAAAAACCAGACCCAACCTGATTTGGGTCAAAAAAGTGGCAAAAGTAAGCCAGAATCAAGCATAAAGGGACCAAAATGAGAAAATCTCAGTTCAAGGCTTATTGGATCATCTAGGCAGCCCCTAAATGACCAAAACAAACTTTGAGAATGATCAAAACCCAAAAAAACCAGACCCAACCTGATTTGGGTCAAAAAAGTGGCAAAAGTAAGCCAGAATCAAGCATAAAGGGACCAAAATGAGAAAATCTCAGTTCAAGGCTTATTGGATCATCTAGGCAGCCCCTAAATGACCAAAACAAACTTTGAGAATGATCAAAACCCAAAAAAACCAGACCCAACCTGATTTGGGTCAAAAAAGTGGCAAAAGTAAGCCAGAATCAAGCATAAAGGGACCAAAATGAGAAAATCTCAGTTCAAGGCTTATTGGATCATCTAGGCAGCCCCTAAATGACCAAAACAAACTTTGAGAATGATCAAAACCCAAAAAAACCAGACCCAACCTGATTTGGGTCAAAAAAGTGGCAAAAGTAAGCCAGAATCAAGCATAAAGGGACCAAAATGAGAAAATCTCAGTTCAAGGCTTATTGGATCATCTAGGCAGCCCCTAAATGACCAAAACAAACTTTGAGAATGATCAAAACCCAAAAAAACCAGACCCAACCTGATTTGGGTCAAAAAAGTGGCAAAAGTAAGCCAGAATCAAGCATAAAGGGACCAAAATGAGAAAATCTCAGTTCAAGGCTTATTGGATCATCTAGGCAGCCCCTAAATGACCAAAACAAACTTTGAGAATGATCAAAACCCAAAAAAACCAGACCCAACCTGATTTGGGTCAAAAAAGTGGCAAAAGTAAGCCAGAATCAAGCATAAAGGGACCAAAATGAGAAAATCTCAGTTCAAGGCTTATTGGATCATCTAGGCAGCCCCTAAATGACCAAAACAAACTTTGAGAATGATCAAAACCCAAAAAAACCAGACCCAACCTGATTTGGGTCAAAAAAGTGGCAAAAGTAAGCCAGAATCAAGCATAAAGGGACCAAAATGAGAAAATCTCAGTTCAAGGCTTATTGGATCATCTAGGCAGCCCCTAAATGACCAAAACAAACTTTGAGAATGATCAAAACCCAAAAAAACCAGACCCAACCTGATTTGGGTCAAAAAAGTGGCAAAAGTAAGCCAGAATCAAGCATAAAGGACCAAAATGAGAAAATCTCAGTTCAAGGCTTATTGGATCATCTAGGCAGCCCCTAAATGACCAAAACAAACTTTGAGAATGATCAAAACCCAAAAAAACCAGACCCAACCTGATTTGGGTCAAAAAAGTGGCAAAAGTAAGCCAGAATCAAGCATAAAGGGACCAAAATGAGAAAATCTCAGTTCAAGGCTATTGGATCATCTAGGCAGCCCCTAAATGACCAAAACAAACTTTGAGAATGATCAAAACCCAAAAAAACCAGACCCAACCTGATTTGGGTCAAAAAAGTGGCAAAAGTAAGCCAGAATCAAGCATAAAGGGACCAAAATGAGAAAATCTCAGTTCAAGGCTTATTGGATCATCTAGGCAGCCCCTAAATGACCAAAACAAACTTTGAGAATGATCAAAACCCAAAAAAACCAGACCCAACCTGATTTGGGTCAAAAAAGTGGCAAAAGTAAGCCAGAATCAAGCATAAAGGGACCAAAATGAGAAAATCTCAGTTCAAGGCTTATTGGATCATCTAGGCAGCCCCTAAATGACCAAAACAAACTTTGAGAATGATCAAAACCCAAAAAAACCAGACCCAACCTGATTTGGGTCAAAAAAGTGGCAAAAGTAAGCCAGAATCAAGCATAAAGGGACCAAAATGAGAAAATCTCAGTTCAAGGCTTATTGGATCATCTAGGCAGCCCCTAAATGACCAAAACAAACTTTGAGAATGATCAAAACCCAAAAAAACCAGACCCAACCTGATTTGGGTCAAAAAAGTGGCAAAAGTAAGCCAGAATCAAGCATAAAGGGACCAAAATGAGAAAATCTCAGTTCAAGGCTTATTGGATCATCTAGGCAGCCCCTAAATGACCAAAACAAACTTTGAGAATGATCAAAACCCAAAAAAACCAGACCCAACCTGATTTGGGTCAAAAAAGTGGCAAAAGTAAGCCAGAATCAAGCATAAAGGGACCAAAATGAGAAAATCTCAGTTCAAGGCTATTGGATCATCTAGGCAGCCCCTAAATGACCAAAACAAACTTTGAGAATGATCAAAACCCAAAAAAACCAGACCCAACCTGATTTGGGTCAAAAAAGTGGCAAAAGTAAGCCAGAATCAAGCATAAAGGGACCAAAATGAGAAAATCTCAGTTCAAGGCTTATTGGATCATCTAGGCAGCCCCTAAATGACCAAAACAAACTTTGAGAATGATCAAAACCCAAAAAAACCAGACCCAACCTGATTTGGGTCAAAAAAGTGGCAAAAGTAAGCCAGAATCAAGCATAAAGGGACCAAAATGAGAAAATCTCAGTTCAAGGCATATTGGATCATCTAGGCAGCCCCTAAATGACCAAAACAAACTTTGAGAATGATCAAAACCCAAAAAAACCAGACCCAACCTGATTTGGGTCAAAAAAGTGGCAAAAGTAAGCCAGAATCAAGCATAAAGGGACCAAAATGAGAAAATCTCAGTTCAAGGCTTATTGGATCATCTAGGCAGCCCCTAAATGACCAAAACAAACTTTGAGAATGATCAAAACCCAAAAAAACCAGACCCAACCTGATTTGGGTCAAAAAAGTGGCAAAAGTAAGCCAGAATCAAGCATAAAGGGACCAAAATGAGAAAATCTCAGTTCAAGGCTTATTGGATCATCTAGGCAGCCCCTAAATGACCAAAACAAACTTTGAGAATGATCAAAACCCAAAAAAACCAGACCCAACCTGATTTGGGTCAAAAAAGTGGCAAAAGTAAGCCAGAATCAAGCATAAAGGGACCAAAATGAGAAAATCTCAGTTCAAGGCTTATTGGATCATCTAGGCAGCCCCTAAATGACCAAAACAAACTTTGAGAATGATCAAAACCCAAAAAAACCAGACCCAACCTGATTTGGGTCAAAAAAGTGGCAAAAGTAAGCCAGAATCAAGCATAAAGGGACCAAAATGAGAAAATCTCAGTTCAAGGCTTATTGGATCATCTAGGCAGCCCCTAAATGACCAAAACAAACTTTGAGAATGATCAAAACCCAAAAAAACCAGACCCAACCTGATTTGGGTCAAAAAAGTGGCAAAAGTAAGCCAGAATCAAGCATAAAGGGACCAAAATGAGAAAATCTCAGTTCAAGGCTTATTGGATCATCTAGGCAGCCCCTAAATGACCAAAACAAACTTTGAGAATGATCAAAACCCAAAAAAACCAGACCCAACCTGATTTGGGTCAAAAAAGTGGCAAAAGTAAGCCAGAATCAAGCATAAAGGGACCAAAATGAGAAAATCTCAGTTCAAGGCTTATTGGATCATCTAGGCAGCCCCTAAATGACCAAAACAAACTTTGAGAATGATCAAAACCCAAAAAAACCAGACCCAACCTGATTTGGGTCAAAAAAGTGGCAAAAGTAAGCCAGAATCAAGCATAAAGGGACCAAAATGAGAAAATCTCAGTTCAAGGCTTATTGGATCATCTAGGCAGCCCCTAAATGACCAAAACAAACTTTGAGAATGATCAAAACCCAAAAAAACCAGACCCAACCTGATTTGGGTCAAAAAAGTGGCAAAAGTAAGCCAGAATCAAGCATAAAGGGACCAAAATGAGAAAATCTCAGTTCAAGGCTATTGGATCATCTAGGCAGCCCCTAAATGACCAAAACAAACTTTGAGAATGATCAAAACCCAAAAAAACCAGACCCAACCTGATTTGGGTCAAAAAAGTGGCAAAAGTAAGCCAGAATCAAGCATAAAGGGACCAAAATGAGAAAATCTCAGTTCAAGGCTATTGGATCATCTAGGCAGCCCCTAAATGACCAAAACAAACTTTGAGAATGATCAAAACCCAAAAAAACCAGACCCAACCTGATTTGGGTCAAAAAAGTGGCAAAAGTAAGCCAGAATCAAGCATAAAGGGACCAAAATGAGAAAATCTCAGTTCAAGGCTATTGGATCATCTAGGCAGCCCCTAAATGACCAAAACAAACTTTGAGAATGATCAAAACCCAAAAAAACCAGACCCAACCTGATTTGGGTCAAAAAAGTGGCAAAAGTAAGCCAGAATCAAGCATAAAGGACCAAAATGAGAAAATCTCAGTTCAAGGCTTATTGGATCATCTAGGCAGCCCCTAAATGACCAAAACAAACTTTGAGAATGATCAAAACCCAAAAAAACCAGACCCAACCTGATTTGGGTCAAAAAAGTGGCAAAAGTAAGCCAGAATCAAGCATAAAGGGACCAAAATGAGAAAATCTCAGTTCAAGGCTTATTGGATCATCTAGGCAGCCCCTAAATGACCAAAACAAACTTTGAGAATGATCAAAACCCAAAAAAACCAGACCCAACCTGATTTGGGTCAAAAAAGTGGCAAAAGTAAGCCAGAATCAAGCATAAAGGGACCAAAATGAGAAAATCTCAGTTCAAGGCTTATTGGATCATCTAGGCAGCCCCTAAATGACCAAAACAAACTTTGAGAATGATCAAAACCCAAAAAAACCAGACCCAACCTGATTTGGGTCAAAAAAGTGGCAAAAGTAAGCCAGAATCAAGCATAAAGGGACCAAAATGAGAAAATCTCAGTTCAAGGCTTATTGGATCATCTAGGCAGCCCCTAAATGACCAAAACAAACTTTGAGAATGATCAAAACCCAAAAAAACCAGACCCAACCTGATTTGGGTCAAAAAAGTGGCAAAAGTAAGCCAGAATCAAGCATAAAGGGACCAAAATGAGAAAATCTCAGTTCAAGGCTATTGGATCATCTAGGCAGCCCCTAAATGACCAAAACAAACTTTGAGAATGATCAAAACCCAAAAAAACCAGACCCAACCTGATTTGGGTCAAAAAAGTGGCAAAAGTAAGCCAGAATCAAGCATAAAGGGACCAAAATGAGAAAATCTCAGTTCAAGGCTTATTGGATCATCTAGGCAGCCCCTAAATGACCAAAACAAACTTTGAGAATGATCAAAACCCAAAAAAACCAGACCCAACCTGATTTGGGTCAAAAAAGTGGCAAAAGTAAGCCAGAATCAAGCATAAAGGGACCAAAATGAGAAAATCTCAGTTCAAGGCTTATTGGATCATCTAGGCAGCCCCTAAATGACCAAAACAAACTTTGAGAATGATCAAAACCCAAAAAAACCAGACCCAACCTGATTTGGGTCAAAAAAGTGGCAAAAGTAAGCCAGAATCAAGCATAAAGGGACCAAAATGAGAAAATCTCAGTTCAAGGCTATTGGATCATCTAGGCAGCCCCTAAATGACCAAAACAAACTTTGAGAATGATCAAAACCCAAAAAAACCAGACCCAACCTGATTTGGGTCAAAAAAGTGGCAAAAGTAAGCCAGAATCAAGCATAAAGGGACCAAAATGAGAAAATCTCAGTTCAAGGCTATTGGATCATCTAGGCAGCCCCTAAATGACCAAAACAAACTTTGAGAATGATCAAAACCCAAAAAAACCAGACCCAACCTGATTTGGGTCAAAAAAGTGGCAAAAGTAAGCCAGAATCAAGCATAAAGGGACCAAAATGAGAAAATCTCAGTTCAAGGCTTATTGGATCATCTAGGCAGCCCCTAAATGACCAAAACAAACTTTGAGAATGATCAAAACCCAAAAAAACCAGACCCAACCTGATTTGGGTCAAAAAAGTGGCAAAAGTAAGCCAGAATCAAGCATAAAGGACCAAAATGAGAAAATCTCAGTTCAAGGCTATTGGATCATCTAGGCAGCCCCTAAATGACCAAAACAAACTTTGAGAATGATCAAAACCCAAAAAAACCAGACCCAACCTGATTTGGGTCAAAAAAGTGGCAAAAGTAAGCCAGAATCAAGCATAAAGGGACCAAAATGAGAAAATCTCAGTTCAAGGCTATTGGATCATCTAGGCAGCCCCTAAATGACCAAAACAAACTTTGAGAATGATCAAAACCCAAAAAAACCAGACCCAACCTGATTTGGGTCAAAAAAGTGGCAAAAGTAAGCCAGAATCAAGCATAAAGGGACCAAAATGAGAAAATCTCAGTTCAAGGCTATTGGATCATCTAGGCAGCCCCTAAATGACCAAAACAAACTTTGAGAATGATCAAAACCCAAAAAAACCAGACCCAACCTGATTTGGGTCAAAAAAGTGGCAAAAGTAAGCCAGAATCAAGCATAAAGGGACCAAAATGAGAAAATCTCAGTTCAAGGCTATTGGATCATCTAGGCAGCCCCTAAATGACCAAAACAAACTTTGAGAATGATCAAAACCCAAAAAAACCAGACCCAACCTGATTTGGGTCAAAAAAGTGGCAAAAGTAAGCCAGAATCAAGCATAAAGGGACCAAAATGAGAAAATCTCAGTTCAAGGCTATTGGATCATCTAGGCAGCCCCTAAATGACCAAAACAAACTTTGAGAATGATCAAAACCCAAAAAAACCAGACCCAACCTGATTTGGGTCAAAAAAGTGGCAAAAGTAAGCCAGAATCAAGCATAAAAGGACCAAAATGAGAAAATCTCAGTTCAAGGCTATTGGATCATCTAGGCAGCCCCTAAATGACCAAAACAAACTTTGAGAATGATCAAAACCCAAAAAAACCAGACCCAACCTGATTTGGGTCAAAAAAGTGGCAAAAGTAAGCCAGAATCAAGCATAAAAGGACCAAAATGAGAAAATCTCAGTTCAGGGCATATTGGATCATCTAGGCAGCCCCTAAATGACCAAAACAAACTTTGAGAATGATCAAAACCCAAAAAAACCAGACCCAACCTGATTTGGGTCAAAAAAGTGGCAAAAGTAAGCCAGAATCAAGCATAAAGGGACCAAAATGAGAAAATCTCAGTTCAAGGCTATTGGATCATCTAGGCAGCCCCTAAATGACCAAAACAAACTTTGAGAATGATCAAAACCCAAAAAAACCAGACCCAACCTGATTTGGGTCAAAAAAGTGGCAAAAGTAAGCCAGAATCAAGCATAAAGGACCAAAATGAGAAAATCTCAGTTCAAGGCTTATTGGATCATCTAGGCAGCCCCTAAATGACCAAAACAAACTTTGAGAATGATCAAAACCCAAAAAAACCAGACCCAACCTGATTTGGGTCAAAAAAGTGGCAAAAGTAAGCCAGAATCAAGCATAAAGGGACCAAAATGAGAAAATCTCAGTTCAAGGCTTATTGGATCATCTAGGCAGCCCCTAAATGACCAAAACAAACTTTGAGAATGATCAAAACCCAAAAAAACCAGACCCAACCTGATTTGGGTCAAAAAAGTGGCAAAAGTAAGCCAGAATCAAGCATAAAGGGACCAAAATGAGAAAATCTCAGTTCAAGGCTATTGGATCATCTAGGCAGCCCCTAAATGACCAAAACAAACTTTGAGAATGATCAAAACCCAAAAAAACCAGACCCAACCTGATTTGGGTCAAAAAAGTGGCAAAAGTAAGCCAGAATCAAGCATAAAGGACCAAAATGAGAAAATCTCAGTTCAAGGCTATTGGATCATCTAGGCAGCCCCTAAATGACCAAAACAAACTTTGAGAATGATCAAAACCCAAAAAAACCAGACCCAACCTGATTTGGGTCAAAAAAGTGGCAAAAGTAAGCCAGAATCAAGCATAAAGGACCAAAATGAGAAAATCTCAGTTCAAGGCTATTGGATCATCTAGGCAGCCCCTAAATGACCAAAACAAACTTTGAGAATGATCAAAACCCAAAAAAACCAGACCCAACCTGATTTGGGTCAAAAAAGTGGCAAAAGTAAGCCAGAATCAAGCATAAAGGGACCAAAATGAGAAAATCTCAGTTCAAGGCTATTGGATCATCTAGGCAGCCCCTAAATGACCAAAACAAACTTTGAGAATGATCAAAACCCAAAAAAACCAGACCCAACCTGATTTGGGTCAAAAAAGTGGCAAAAGTAAGCCAGAATCAAGCATAAAGGGACCAAAATGAGAAAATCTCAGTTCAAGGCTATTGGATCATCTAGGCAGCCCCTAAATGACCAAAACAAACTTTGAGAATGATCAAAACCCAAAAAAACCAGACCCAACCTGATTTGGGTCAAAAAAGTGGCAAAAGTAAGCCAGAATCAAGCATAAAGGGACCAAAATGAGAAAATCTCAGTTCAAGGCTTATTGGATCATCTAGGCAGCCCCTAAATGACCAAAACAAACTTTGAGAATGATCAAAACCCAAAAAAACCAGACCCAACCTGATTTGGGTCAAAAAAGTGGCAAAAGTAAGCCAGAATCAAGCATAAAGGACCAAAATGAGAAAATCTCAGTTCAAGGCTATTGGATCATCTAGGCAGCCCCTAAATGACCAAAACAAACTTTGAGAATGATCAAAACCCAAAAAAACCAGACCCAACCTGATTTGGGTCAAAAAAGTGGCAAAAGTAAGCCAGAATCAAGCATAAAGGGACCAAAATGAGAAAATCTCAGTTCAAGGCTTATTGGATCATCTAGGCAGCCCCTAAATGACCAAAACAAACTTTGAGAATGATCAAAACCCAAAAAAACCAGACCCAACCTGATTTGGGTCAAAAAAGTGGCAAAAGTAAGCCAGAATCAAGCATAAAGGGACCAAAATGAGAAAATCTCAGTTCAAGGCTATTGGATCATCTAGGCAGCCCCTAAATGACCAAAACAAACTTTGAGAATGATCAAAACCCAAAAAAACCAGACCCAACCTGATTTGGGTCAAAAAAGTGGCAAAAGTAAGCCAGAATCAAGCATAAAGGGACCAAAATGAGAAAATCTCAGTTCAAGGCTTATTGGATCATCTAGGCAGCCCCTAAATGACCAAAACAAACTTTGAGAATGATCAAAACCCAAAAAAACCAGACCCAACCTGATTTGGGTCAAAAAAGTGGCAAAAGTAAGCCAGAATCAAGCATAAAGGGACCAAAATGAGAAAATCTCAGTTCAAGGCTATTGGATCATCTAGGCAGCCCCTAAATGACCAAAACAAACTTTGAGAATGATCAAAACCCAAAAAAACCAGACCCAACCTGATTTGGGTCAAAAAAGTGGCAAAAGTAAGCCAGAATCAAGCATAAAGGGACCAAAATGAGAAAATCTCAGTTCAAGGCTTATTGGATCATCTAGGCAGCCCCTAAATGACCAAAACAAACTTTGAGAATGATCAAAACCCAAAAAAACCAGACCCAACCTGATTTGGGTCAAAAAAGTGGCAAAAGTAAGCCAGAATCAAGCATAAAGGGACCAAAATGAGAAAATCTCAGTTCAAGGCTATTGGATCATCTAGGCAGCCCCTAAATGACCAAAACAAACTTTGAGAATGATCAAAACCCAAAAAAACCAGACCCAACCTGATTTGGGTCAAAAAAGTGGCAAAAGTAAGCCAGAATCAAGCATAAAGGGACCAAAATGAGAAAATCTCAGTTCAAGGCTATTGGATCATCTAGGCAGCCCCTAAATGACCAAAACAAACTTTGAGAATGATCAAAACCCAAAAAAACCAGACCCAACCTGATTTGGGTCAAAAAAGTGGCAAAAGTAAGCCAGAATCAAGCATAAAGGGACCAAAATG
The DNA here is from genome assembly GCA_025413025.1 of Ficus hispida. Classification (NCBI taxonomy): domain Eukaryota; kingdom Viridiplantae; phylum Streptophyta; class Magnoliopsida; order Rosales; family Moraceae; genus Ficus; species Ficus hispida. The sequence continues at coordinate 20,736,953 of CM046368.1, read as the reverse complement.
AGAAAATCTCAGTTCAAGGCTTATTGGATCATCTAGGCAGCCCCTAAATGACCAAAACAAACTTTGAGAATGATCAAAACCCAAAAAAACCAGACCCAACCTGATTTGGGTCAAAAAAGTGGCAAAAGTAAGCCAGAATCAAGCATAAAGGGACCAAAATGAGAAAATCTCAGTTCAAGGCTATTGGATCATCTAGGCAGCCCCTAAATGACCAAAACAAACTTTGAGAATGATCAAAACCCAAAAAAACCAGACCCAACCTGATTTGGGTCAAAAAAGTGGCAAAAGTAAGCCAGAATCAAGCATAAAGGGACCAAAATGAGAAAATCTCAGTTCAAGGCTATTGGATCATCTAGGCAGCCCCTAAATGACCAAAACAAACTTTGAGAATGATCAAAACCCAAAAAAACCAGACCCAACCTGATTTGGGTCAAAAAAGTGGCAAAAGTAAGCCAGAATCAAGCATAAAGGGACCAAAATGAGAAAATCTCAGTTCAAGGCTATTGGATCATCTAGGCAGCCCCTAAATGACCAAAACAAACTTTGAGAATGATCAAAACCCAAAAAAACCAGACCCAACCTGATTTGGGTCAAAAAAGTGGCAAAAGTAAGCCAGAATCAAGCATAAAGGACCAAAATGAGAAAATCTCAGTTCAAGGCTATTGGATCATCTAGGCAGCCCCTAAATGACCAAAACAAACTTTGAGAATGATCAAAACCCAAAAAAACCAGACCCAACCTGATTTGGGTCAAAAAAGTGGCAAAAGTAAGCCAGAATCAAGCATAAAGGGACCAAAATGAGAAAATCTCAGTTCAAGGCTATTGGATCATCTAGGCAGCCCCTAAATGACCAAAACAAACTTTGAGAATGATCAAAACCCAAAAAAACCAGACCCAACCTGATTTGGGTCAAAAAAGTGGCAAAAGTAAGCCAGAATCAAGCATAAAGGGACCAAAATGAGAAAATCTCAGTTCAAGGCTTATTGGATCATCTAGGCAGCCCCTAAATGACCAAAACAAACTTTGAGAATGATCAAAACCCAAAAAAACCAGACCCAACCTGATTTGGGTCAAAAAAGTGGCAAAAGTAAGCCAGAATCAAGCATAAAGGGACCAAAATGAGAAAATCTCAGTTCAAGGCTATTGGATCATCTAGGCAGCCCCTAAATGACCAAAACAAACTTTGAGAATGATCAAAACCCAAAAAAACCAGACCCAACCTGATTTGGGTCAAAAAAGTGGCAAAAGTAAGCCAGAATCAAGCATAAAGGGACCAAAATGAGAAAATCTCAGTTCAAGGCTATTGGATCATCTAGGCAGCCCCTAAATGACCAAAACAAACTTTGAGAATGATCAAAACCCAAAAAAACCAGACCCAACCTGATTTGGGTCAAAAAAGTGGCAAAAGTAAGCCAGAATCAAGCATAAAGGGACCAAAATGAGAAAATCTCAGTTCAAGGCTATTGGATCATCTAGGCAGCCCCTAAATGACCAAAACAAACTTTGAGAATGATCAAAACCCAAAAAAACCAGACCCAACCTGATTTGGGTCAAAAAAGTGGCAAAAGTAAGCCAGAATCAAGCATAAAGGGACCAAAATGAGAAAATCTCAGTTCAAGGCTTATTGGATCATCTAGGCAGCCCCTAAATGACCAAAACAAACTTTGAGAATGATCAAAACCCAAAAAAACCAGACCCAACCTGATTTGGGTCAAAAAAGTGGCAAAAGTAAGCCAGAATCAAGCATAAAGGGACCAAAATGAGAAAATCTCAGTTCAAGGCTATTGGATCATCTAGGCAGCCCCTAAATGACCAAAACAAACTTTGAGAATGATCAAAACCCAAAAAAACCAGACCCAACCTGATTTGGGTCAAAAAAGTGGCAAAAGTAAGCCAGAATCAAGCATAAAGGGACCAAAATGAGAAAATCTCAGTTCAAGGCTTATTGGATCATCTAGGCAGCCCCTAAATGACCAAAACAAACTTTGAGAATGATCAAAACCCAAAAAAACCAGACCCAACCTGATTTGGGTCAAAAAAGTGGCAAAAGTAAGCCAGAATCAAGCATAAAGGGACCAAAATGAGAAAATCTCAGTTCAAGGCTATTGGATCATCTAGGCAGCCCCTAAATGACCAAAACAAACTTTGAGAATGATCAAAACCCAAAAAAACCAGACCCAACCTGATTTGGGTCAAAAAAGTGGCAAAAGTAAGCCAGAATCAAGCATAAAGGGACCAAAATGAGAAAATCTCAGTTCAAGGCTATTGGATCATCTAGGCAGCCCCTAAATGACCAAAACAAACTTTGAGAATGATCAAAACCCAAAAAAACCAGACCCAACCTGATTTGGGTCAAAAAAGTGGCAAAAGTAAGCCAGAATCAAGCATAAAGGGACCAAAATGAGAAAATCTCAGTTCAAGGCTATTGGATCATCTAGGCAGCCCCTAAATGACCAAAACAAACTTTGAGAATGATCAAAACCCAAAAAAACCAGACCCAACCTGATTTGGGTCAAAAAAGTGGCAAAAGTAAGCCAGAATCAAGCATAAAGGGACCAAAATGAGAAAATCTCAGTTCAAGGCTATTGGATCATCTAGGCAGCCCCTAAATGACCAAAACAAACTTTGAGAATGATCAAAACCCAAAAAAACCAGACCCAACCTGATTTGGGTCAAAAAAGTGGCAAAAGTAAGCCAGAATCAAGCATAAAGGGACCAAAATGAGAAAATCTCAGTTCAAGGCTTATTGGATCATCTAGGCAGCCCCTAAATGACCAAAACAAACTTTGAGAATGATCAAAACCCAAAAAAACCAGACCCAACCTGATTTGGGTCAAAAAAGTGGCAAAAGTAAGCCAGAATCAAGCATAAAGGGACCAAAATGAGAAAATCTCAGTTCAAGGCTATTGGATCATCTAGGCAGCCCCTAAATGACCAAAACAAACTTTGAGAATGATCAAAACCCAAAAAAACCAGACCCAACCTGATTTGGGTCAAAAAAGTGGCAAAAGTAAGCCAGAATCAAGCATAAAGGGACCAAAATGAGAAAATCTCAGTTCAAGGCTATTGGATCATCTAGGCAGCCCCTAAATGACCAAAACAAACTTTGAGAATGATCAAAACCCAAAAAAACCAGACCCAACCTGATTTGGGTCAAAAAAGTGGCAAAAGTAAGCCAGAATCAAGCATAAAGGGACCAAAATGAGAAAATCTCAGTTCAAGGCTATTGGATCATCTAGGCAGCCCCTAAATGACCAAAACAAACTTTGAGAATGATCAAAACCCAAAAAAACCAGACCCAACCTGATTTGGGTCAAAAAAGTGGCAAAAGTAAGCCAGAATCAAGCATAAAGGGACCAAAATGAGAAAATCTCAGTTCAAGGCTATTGGATCATCTAGGCAGCCCCTAAATGACCAAAACAAACTTTGAGAATGATCAAAACCCAAAAAAACCAGACCCAACCTGATTTGGGTCAAAAAAGTGGCAAAAGTAAGCCAGAATCAAGCATAAAGGGACCAAAATGAGAAAATCTCAGTTCAAGGCTTATTGGATCATCTAGGCAGCCCCTAAATGACCAAAACAAACTTTGAGAATGATCAAAACCCAAAAAAACCAGACCCAACCTGATTTGGGTCAAAAAAGTGGCAAAAGTAAGCCAGAATCAAGCATAAAGGACCAAAATGAGAAAATCTCAGTTCAAGGCTATTGGATCATCTAGGCAGCCCCTAAATGACCAAAACAAACTTTGAGAATGATCAAAACCCAAAAAAACCAGACCCAACCTGATTTGGGTCAAAAAAGTGGCAAAAGTAAGCCAGAATCAAGCATAAAGGGACCAAAATGAGAAAATCTCAGTTCAAGGCTATTGGATCATCTAGGCAGCCCCTAAATGACCAAAACAAACTTTGAGAATGATCAAAACCCAAAAAAACCAGACCCAACCTGATTTGGGTCAAAAAAGTGGCAAAAGTAAGCCAGAATCAAGCATAAAGGGACCAAAATGAGAAAATCTCAGTTCAAGGCTATTGGATCATCTAGGCAGCCCCTAAATGACCAAAACAAACTTTGAGAATGATCAAAACCCAAAAAAACCAGACCCAACCTGATTTGGGTCAAAAAAGTGGCAAAAGTAAGCCAGAATCAAGCATAAAGGGACCAAAATGAGAAAATCTCAGTTCAAGGCTATTGGATCATCTAGGCAGCCCCTAAATGACCAAAACAAACTTTGAGAATGATCAAAACCCAAAAAAACCAGACCCAACCTGATTTGGGTCAAAAAAGTGGCAAAAGTAAGCCAGAATCAAGCATAAAGGGACCAAAATGAGAAAATCTCAGTTCAAGGCTATTGGATCATCTAGGCAGCCCCTAAATGACCAAAACAAACTTTGAGAATGATCAAAACCCAAAAAAACCAGACCCAACCTGATTTGGGTCAAAAAAGTGGCAAAAGTAAGCCAGAATCAAGCATAAAGGGACCAAAATGAGAAAATCTCAGTTCAAGGCTTATTGGATCATCTAGGCAGCCCCTAAATGACCAAAACAAACTTTGAGAATGATCAAAACCCAAAAAAACCAGACCCAACCTGATTTGGGTCAAAAAAGTGGCAAAAGTAAGCCAGAATCAAGCATAAAGGGACCAAAATGAGAAAATCTCAGTTCAAGGCTATTGGATCATCTAGGCAGCCCCTAAATGACCAAAACAAACTTTGAGAATGATCAAAACCCAAAAAAACCAGACCCAACCTGATTTGGGTCAAAAAAGTGGCAAAAGTAAGCCAGAATCAAGCATAAAGGGACCAAAATGAGAAAATCTCAGTTCAAGGCATATTGGATCATCTAGGCAGCCCCTAAATGACCAAAACAAACTTTGAGAATGATCAAAACCCAAAAAAACCAGACCCAACCTGATTTGGGTCAAAAAAGTGGCAAAAGTAAGCCAGAATCAAGCATAAAGGGACCAAAATGAGAAAATCTCAGTTCAAGGCTATTGGATCATCTAGGCAGCCCCTAAATGACCAAAACAAACTTTGAGAATGATCAAAACCCAAAAAAACCAGACCCAACCTGATTTGGGTCAAAAAAGTGGCAAAAGTAAGCCAGAATCAAGCATAAAGGGACCAAAATGAGAAAATCTCAGTTCAAGGCTTATTGGATCATCTAGGCAGCCCCTAAATGACCAAAACAAACTTTGAGAATGATCAAAACCCAAAAAAACCAGACCCAACCTGATTTGGGTCAAAAAAGTGGCAAAAGTAAGCCAGAATCAAGCATAAAGGGACCAAAATGAGAAAATCTCAGTTCAAGGCTATTGGATCATCTAGGCAGCCCCTAAATGACCAAAACAAACTTTGAGAATGATCAAAACCCAAAAAAACCAGACCCAACCTGATTTGGGTCAAAAAAGTGGCAAAAGTAAGCCAGAATCAAGCATAAAGGGACCAAAATGAGAAAATCTCAGTTCAAGGCTTATTGGATCATCTAGGCAGCCCCTAAATGACCAAAACAAACTTTGAGAATGATCAAAACCCAAAAAAACCAGACCCAACCTGATTTGGGTCAAAAAAGTGGCAAAAGTAAGCCAGAATCAAGCATAAAGGGACCAAAATGAGAAAATCTCAGTTCAAGGCTATTGGATCATCTAGGCAGCCCCTAAATGACCAAAACAAACTTTGAGAATGATCAAAACCCAAAAAAACCAGACCCAACCTGATTTGGGTCAAAAAAGTGGCAAAAGTAAGCCAGAATCAAGCATAAAGGGACCAAAATGAGAAAATCTCAGTTCAAGGCTTATTGGATCATCTAGGCAGCCCCTAAATGACCAAAACAAACTTTGAGAATGATCAAAACCCAAAAAAACCAGACCCAACCTGATTTGGGTCAAAAAAGTGGCAAAAGTAAGCCAGAATCAAGCATAAAGGGACCAAAATGAGAAAATCTCAGTTCAAGGCTTATTGGATCATCTAGGCAGCCCCTAAATGACCAAAACAAACTTTGAGAATGATCAAAACCCAAAAAAACCAGACCCAACCTGATTTGGGTCAAAAAAGTGGCAAAAGTAAGCCAGAATCAAGCATAAAGGGACCAAAATGAGAAAATCTCAGTTCAAGGCTATTGGATCATCTAGGCAGCCCCTAAATGACCAAAACAAACTTTGAGAATGATCAAAACCCAAAAAAACCAGACCCAACCTGATTTGGGTCAAAAAAGTGGCAAAAGTAAGCCAGAATCAAGCATAAAGGGACCAAAATGAGAAAATCTCAGTTCAAGGCTTATTGGATCATCTAGGCAGCCCCTAAATGACCAAAACAAACTTTGAGAATGATCAAAACCCAAAAAAACCAGACCCAACCTGATTTGGGTCAAAAAAGTGGCAAAAGTAAGCCAGAATCAAGCATAAAGGGACCAAAATGAGAAAATCTCAGTTCAAGGCTTATTGGATCATCTAGGCAGCCCCTAAATGACCAAAACAAACTTTGAGAATGATCAAAACCCAAAAAAACCAGACCCAACCTGATTTGGGTCAAAAAAGTGGCAAAAGTAAGCCAGAATCAAGCATAAAGGGACCAAAATGAGAAAATCTCAGTTCAAGGCTATTGGATCATCTAGGCAGCCCCTAAATGACCAAAACAAACTTTGAGAATGATCAAAACCCAAAAAAACCAGACCCAACCTGATTTGGGTCAAAAAAGTGGCAAAAGTAAGCCAGAATCAAGCATAAAGGGACCAAAATGAGAAAATCTCAGTTCAAGGCTTATTGGATCATCTAGGCAGCCCCTAAATGACCAAAACAAACTTTGAGAATGATCAAAACCCAAAAAAACCAGACCCAACCTGATTTGGGTCAAAAAAGTGGCAAAAGTAAGCCAGAATCAAGCATAAAGGACCAAAATGAGAAAATCTCAGTTCAAGGCTTATTGGATCATCTAGGCAGCCCCTAAATGACCAAAACAAACTTTGAGAATGATCAAAACCCAAAAAAACCAGACCCAACCTGATTTGGGTCAAAAAAGTGGCAAAAGTAAGCCAGAATCAAGCATAAAGGGACCAAAATGAGAAAATCTCAGTTCAAGGCTTATTGGATCATCTAGGCAGCCCCTAAATGACCAAAACAAACTTTGAGAATGATCAAAACCCAAAAAAACCAGACCCAACCTGATTTGGGTCAAAAAAGTGGCAAAAGTAAGCCAGAATCAAGCATAAAGGGACCAAAATGAGAAAATCTCAGTTCAAGGCTATTGGATCATCTAGGCAGCCCCTAAATGACCAAAACAAACTTTGAGAATGATCAAAACCCAAAAAAACCAGACCCAACCTGATTTGGGTCAAAAAAGTGGCAAAAGTAAGCCAGAATCAAGCATAAAGGGACCAAAATGAGAAAATCTCAGTTCAAGGCTATTGGATCATCTAGGCAGCCCCTAAATGACCAAAACAAACTTTGAGAATGATCAAAACCCAAAAAAACCAGACCCAACCTGATTTGGGTCAAAAAAGTGGCAAAAGTAAGCCAGAATCAAGCATAAAGGGACCAAAATGAGAAAATCTCAGTTCAAGGCTTATTGGATCATCTAGGCAGCCCCTAAATGACCAAAACAAACTTTGAGAATGATCAAAACCCAAAAAAACCAGACCCAACCTGATTTGGGTCAAAAAAGTGGCAAAAGTAAGCCAGAATCAAGCATAAAGGGACCAAAATGAGAAAATCTAGTTC
>CM046368.1:20472135-20729144 GCA_025413025.1 Ficus hispida | reverse complement strand
TTGATCATTAGAATTCTATCGAAGCATGTTTTAATGATCAAAGTTCTAGAAATTTTGAGCCTGACAATTTTCTGTTGCTAGAGATGGTTATATGCTCAGGAAAATGTAGTAAATGTTGAAATGACCATAACTCGTTATGTAGAAGCCGGTTTTAGACCCGAAGGAGACCATTGGATTACATTTAAAAGCATTTTTAAATTTATCAAGTTACATAAAATTTGATCAGCCCAGTTTTGGCTCGACGTAGTAGGCTATAGCCTTCGAAAAAAGAGCAAATATTTAGAAACTTAAATGACCATCCGAAGGCATTTTTCAACGGAAGTGGACCGTTTGAATGCTATTTAGGCAAGATTTAATGATTTAAAATTATAAATTTTGATCGGGTAATTTTGGTCGACGGAGAAGGCTATAGCTTTTGGAAAACGATGTAGATATTGAGAATACCTTAAATCATAATCCGGAAAGGTTTTTTGACACGAATTAGATCAGTGAATTCTATTAAAAGCATGTTTTAATGATCAAAATTCTAGAAATTTTGAGCCTGACAAATTTTATGTTGCCAGAGAAGGCTATAGGCTTAGGAAAATATAGCAAATGTTGAAACGACCATAATTCGTTATTAGAAGTCGGTTTTAGACCGAAAGAGACCGTTGATTACTATTAAAAGCATTTTTAAATTATAAAGTTGTATGAAATTTGTATCAGACCAATTTTGGCTCGAAGGAGTAGGCTATAGACTTCGAAAAACGGAGCAAATATTTAGAATACCTTAAATGACATTCGGAAGGCATTTTCACGTGAACTGGACCGTTTGAATGCTATTTAGAGCAAGATTTAATGATTTAAAATTATGAAATTTTGATCCGGGCTAATTTTATTCGAGGAGAAGGCTATAGCTTTGGAAAACGAGTTGATATTGAGAATACTTTAAATCATAATCCGGAAGGCATTTTTTCACATGATTTGATTATTAGAATTCTATCGAAAGCATGTTTTAATGATCTAAAGTTCTAGAAATTTTGAGCCTGACAAATTTTCTATTGCTTGAGAAGGTTATAGGCTTAGGAAAATTAGTAAATGTTGAAATGACCATAACTCGTTATGTAGAAGCCGGTTTTAGACCCGAAGGAGACCGTTTGATTATATTTAAAAGTATTTTTAAATTATCAAGTTATATAAAATTTTGATTCAGACCAATTTTGGCTCGACATAGGGCTATAGCCTTCGAAAAACAGAGCAAATATTTGAATACCCTAAATGACCATCCGGAAGGCATTTTTCAACGTAAAGTGGACCATTTGATGCTATTTAGAGCAAGATTTAATGATTTAAAATATAGAAATTTTGATCTGGGCTAATTTTCATTCGACAGAGAAGGCTATAGCTTTGGAAAACGATGTAGATATTGAGAATACCTTAAATCATAATTCGGAAGGCGTTTTTCGACACGAATTGGATAATTGGAATTCTATCAAAAGCATGTTTTAGTGATCTAAAGTTCTAGAAATTTTGAGCCTGACAAATTTTTTGTTGCCAGAGAAAGCTATAGGCTTAGGAAAATATAGCAAATGTTGAAACGACCATAACTCGTTATGTAGAAGTCGGTTTAAGACCCGAAGAGACCATTTGATTACTATTAAAAGCATTTTAAATTATATAAGTTGTATGAAATTTTGATATAGACCAATTTTGGCTCGAAGTAGTAGTCTATAGACTTCGAAAAACGGAGCAAATATTTAGAATACCTTAAATGACAATCCGGAAGACATTTTCAACGTGAAATGGACCGTTTGAATGCTATATAGAGCAAGATTTAATGATTTAAAATTATGAAATTTTGATTCGAGCTAATTTTCATTCAACGGAGAAGGCTATAGCCTTTCGAAAACGATGTAGATATTGAGAATATTTAAATCATAATCCGGAAGGTATTTTTCGACATGATTTGATCATTAGAATTCTATCGAAAGCATGTTTTAATGATCTAAAGTTCTAGAAATTTTGAACCTGACAAATTTTCTATTGCTAGAGAAGGTTATAGGCTTAGGAAAATATAGTAAATGTTGAAATGACCATAACTCGTTATGTAGAAGCCGGTTTTAGACCCAAGGAGACCGTTGGATTATATTTAAAAGTATTTTTAAATTATACAAGTTATATAAAATTTTGATTAAGACCAATTTTGGCTCAACGTAGTAGGCTATAGCCTTCGAAAAACAGAGCAAATATGTTGAATACCCTAAATACCATCCGGAAGGCATTTTCAACGTAAAGTGGACCATTTGAGTGCTATTTAGAGCAAGATTTAATGATTTAAAATATAGAAATTTTGATTTGGGCTAATTTTCATTGACAAAGAAGGCTATAGCCTTTGGAAAACGATGTAGATATTGAGAATACCTTAAATCATAATTCGGAAGGCGTTTTTCGACACGAATTGGATAATTGGAATTCTTCAAAAGCATGTTTTAGTGATCTAAAGTTCTAGAAATTTTGAGCCTGACAAATTTTTTGTTGCCAGAGAAAGCTATAGGCTTAGGAAAATATAGCAAATGTTGAAACGACCATAACTCGTTATGTAGAAGTCGGTTTAAGACCCGAAGGAGACCGTTTGATTACTATTAAAAGCAATTTTAAATTATACAAGTTGTATGAAATTTTGATATAGACCAATTTTGGCTCGAAGTAGTAGTCTATAGACTTCGAAAAACGGAGCAAATATTTAGAATACCTTAAATGACAATCCGGAAGACATTTATCAACGTGAAATGGACCGTTTGAATGCTATATAGAGCAAGATTTAATGATTTAAAATTATGAAAATTTTGATCCGAGCTAATTTTCATTCAACGGAGAAGGCTATAGCCTTTCGAAAACGATGTGATATTGAGAATACTTTAAATCATAATCCGGAAGGATTTTTCGACATGATTTGATCATTAGAATTCTATCGAAAGCATGTTTTAATGATCAAAGTTCTAGAAATTTTGAGCCTGACAATTTTCTGTTGCTAGAGATGGTTATATGCTTAGGAAAATGTAGTAAATGTTGAAATGACCATAACTCGTTATGTAGAAGCCGGTTTTAGACCCGAAGGAGACCATTGGATTACATTTAAAAGCATTTTTAAATTATACAAGTTATATAAAATTTTGATTCAGACCAATTTTGGCTCGACGTAGTAGGCTATAGCCTTCGAAAAACAGAGCAAATATTTGAATACCTAAATGACCATCCGAAGGCATTTTTCAACGGAAAGTGGACGTTTGAATGCTATTTAGAACAAGATTTAATGATTTAAAATTATAGAAATTTGATCTTGGCTAATTTTCATTCGACAGAGAAGGCTATAGCTTTGGAAAACGATGTAGATATTGAGAATACCTTAAATCATAATCGGAAGGCGTTTTTGACACGAATTAGATAATTGGAATTCTATCAAAAGCATGTTTTAATGATCTAAAGTTCTAGAAATTTTGAGCCTGACAAATTTTTTGTTGCCAGAGAAGGCTATAGGCTTAGGAAAATATAGCAAATGTTGAAACGACCATAATTCGTTATGTAGAAGTCGGTTTAAGACCGAAGGAGACCATTGATTACTATTAAAAGAATTTTAAATTATACAAGTTGTATGAAATTTTGATATAGACCAATTTTGGCTCGAAGTAGTAGTCTATAGACTTCGAAAAACGGAGCAAATATTTAGAATACCTTAAATGACAATCGGAAGCATTTATCAACGTGAAATGGACCGTTTGAATGCTATATAGAGCAAGATTTAATGATTTAAAATTATGAAAATTTTGATCCGGCTAATTTTCATTCGACGGAGAAGGCTATAGCTTTGAAAACGATGTGATATTGAGAATACTTTAATCATAATCCGGAAGGCATTTTTCACATGATTTGATCATTAGAATTCTATCGAAAGCATGTTTTAATGATCTAAAGTTCTAGAAATTTTGAGCCTGACAATTTTCTATTGCTAGAGAAGGTTATAGGCTTAGGAAAATTAGTAAATGTTGAAATGACCATAACTCGTTATGTAGAAGCCGGTTTTAGACCCGAAGGAGACCGTTGATTATATTTAAAAGTATTTTTAAATTATACAAGTTATATAAAATTTTGATTCAGACCAATTTTGGCTCGACAGTAGGCTATAGCCTTCGAAAAACAGAGCAAATATTTGAATACCCTAAATGACCATCCGGAAGGCATTTTCAACGTAAAGTGGACCATTTGATGCTATTTAGAGAAGATTTAATGATTTAAAATATAGAAATTTTGATCTGGGCTAATTTTCATTCGACAGAGAAGGCTATAGCCTTTGGAAAACGATGTAGATATTGAGAATACCTTAAATCATAATTCGGAAGGCGTTTTTCGACACGAATTGGATAATTGGAATTCTATCAAAAGCATGTTTTAGTGATCTAAAGTTCTAGAAATTTTGAGCCTGACAAATTTTTTGTTGCCAGAGAAGCTATAGGCTTAGGAAAATATAGCAAATGTTGAAACGACCATAACTCGTTATGTAGAAGTCGGTTTAAGACCCGAAGGAGACCATTTGATTACTATTAAAAGCAATTTTAAATTATAAAGTTGTATGAAATTTTGATATAGACCAATTTTGGCTCGAAGTAGTAGTCTATAGACTTCGAAAAACGGAGCAAATATTTAGAATACCTTAAATGACAATCCGGAAGACATTTATCAACGTGAAATGGACCGTTTGAATGCTATATAGAGCAAGATTTAATGATTTAAAATTATGAAAATTTTGATTCGAGCTAATTTTCATTCAACGGAGAAGGCTATAGCCTTTCGAAAACGATGTAGATATTGAGAATACTTTAAATCATAATCCGGAAGGTATTTTTCGACATGATTTGATCATTAGAATTCTATCGAAAGCATGTTTTAATGATCTAAAGTTCTAGAAATTTTGAACCTGACAAATTTTCTATTGCTAGAGAAGGTTATAGGCTTAGGAAAATATAGTAAATGTTGAAATGACCATAACTCGTTATGTAGAAGCCGGTTTTAGACCCAAAGGAGACCGTTGGATTATATTTAAAAGTATTTTTAAATTATACAAGTTATATAAAATTTTGATTAAGACCAATTTTGGCTCAACGTAGTAGGCTATAGCCTTCGAAAAACAGAGCAAATATGTTGAATACCCTAAATAACCATCCGGAAGGCATTTTCAACGTAAAGTGGACCATTTGAGTGCTATTTAGAGCAAGATTTAATGATTTAAAATATAGAAATTTTGATTTGGGCTAATTTTCATTTGACAAAGAAGGCTATAGCCTTTGGAAAACGATGTAGATATTGAGAATACCTTAAATCATAATTCGGAAGGCGTTTTTCGACACGAATTGGATAATTGGAATTCTATCAAAAGCATGTTTTAGTGATCTAAAGTTCTAGAAATTTTGAGCCTGACAAATTTTTTGTTGCCAGAGAAAGCTATAGGCTTAGGAAAATATAGCAAATGTTGAAACGACCATAACTCGTTATGTAGAAGTCGGTTTAAGACCCGAAGGAGACCGTTTGATTACTATTAAAAGCAATTTTAAATTATACAAGTTGTATGAAATTTTGATATAGACCAATTTTGGCTCGAAGTAGTAGTCTATAGACTTCGAAAAACGGAGCAAATATTTAGAATACCTTAAATGACAATCCGGAAGACATTTATCAACGTGAAATGGACCGTTTGAATGCTATATAGAGCAAGATTTAATGATTTAAAATTATGAAAATTTTGATCCGAGCTAATTTTCATTCAACGGAGAAGGCTATAGCCTTTCGAAAACGATGTAGATATTGAGAATACTTTAAATCATAATCCGGAAGGTATTTTTCGACATGATTTGATCATTAGAATTCTATCGAAAGCATGTTTTAATGATCAAAGTTCTAGAAATTTTGACCTGACAATTTTCTGTTGCTAGAGAAGGTTATAGCTTAGGAAAATGTAGTAAATGTTGAAATGACCATAACTCGTTATGTAGAAGCCGGTTTTAGACCCGAAGGAGACCGTTGGATTACATTTAAAAGCATTTTTAAATTATACAAGTTATATAAAATTTTGATTCAGACCAATTTTGGCTCGACGTAGTAGGCTATAGCCTTCGAAAAACAGAGCAAATATTTGAATACCCTAAATGACCATCCGAAGGCATTTTCAACGGAAAGTGACGTTTGAATGCTATTTAGAGCAAGATTTAATGATTTAAAATTATAGAAATTTGATCTTGGCTAATTTTCATTCGACAGAGAAGGCTATAGCTTTGGAAAACGATGTAGATATTGAGAATACCTTAAATCATAATCCGGAAGCGTTTTTTGACACGAATTGATAATTGGAATTCTATCAAAAGCATGTTTTAATGATCTAAAGTTCTAGAAATTTTGAGCCTGACAAATTTTTTGTTGCCAGAGAAGCTATAGGCTTAGGAAAATATAGCAAATGTTGAAACGACCATAATCGTTATGTAGAAGTCGGTTTAAGACCGAAGGAGACCATTGATTACTATTAAAAGAATTTTAAATTATACAAGTTGTATGAAATTTTGATATAGACCAATTTTGGCTCGAAGTAGTAGTCTATAGACTTCGAAAAACGGAGCAAATATTTAGAATACCTTAAATGACAATCGGAAGCATTTATCAACGTGAAATGGACCGTTTGAATGCTATATAGAGCAAGATTTAATGATTTAAAATTATGAAAATTTTGATCCGGCTAATTTTATTCGACGGAGAAGGCTATAGCTTTGAAAACGATGTAGATATTGAGAATACTTTAAATCATAATCCGGAAGGATTTTTCACATGATTTGATCATTAGAATTCTATCGAAAGCATGTTTTAATGATCTAAAGTTCTAGAAATTTTGAGCCTGACAAATTTTCTATTGCTAGAGAAGGTTATAGGCTTAGGAAAATTAGTAAATGTTGAAATGACCATAACTCGTTATGTAGAAGCCGGTTTTAGACCCGAAGGAGACCGTTGGATTATATTTAAAAGTATTTTTAAATTATACAAGTTATATAAAATTTTGATTCAGACCAATTTTGGCTCGACATAGGGCTATAGCCTTCGAAAAACAGAGCAAATATTTGAATACCCTAAATGACCATCCGGAAGGCATTTTTCAACGTAAAGTGGACCATTTGAGTGCTATTTAGAGTAAGATTTAATGATTTAAAATATAGAAATTTTGATCTGGGCTAATTTTCATTCGACAGAGAAGGCTATAGCCTTTGGAAAACGATGTAGATATTGAGAATACCTTAAATCATAATTCGGAAGGCGTTTTTCGACACGAATTGGATAATTGGAATTCTATCAAAAGCATGTTTTAGTGATCTAAAGTTCTAGAAATTTTGAGCCTGACAAATTTTTTGTTGCCAGAGAAGCTATAGGCTTAGGAAAATATAGCAAATGTTGAAACGACCATAACTCGTTATGTAGAAGTCGGTTTAAGACCCGAAGGAGACCATTTGATTACTATTAAAAGCAATTTTAAATTATAAAGTTGTATGAAATTTTGATATAGACCAATTTTGGCTCGAAGTAGTAGTCTATAGACTTCGAAAAACGGAGCAAATATTTAGAATACCTTAAATGACAATCCGGAAGACATTTATCAACGTGAAATGGACCGTTTGAATGCTATATAGAGCAAGATTTAATGATTTAAAATTATGAAAATTTTGATTCGAGCTAATTTTCATTCAACGGAGAAGGCTATAGCCTTTCGAAAACGATGTAGATATTGAGAATATTTAAATCATAATCCGGAAGGTATTTTTCGACATGATTTGATCATTAGAATTCTATCGAAAGCATGTTTTAATGATCTAAAGTTCTAGAAATTTTGAACCTGACAAATTTTCTATTGCTAGAGAAGGTTATAGGCTTAGGAAAATATAGTAAATGTTGAAATGACCATAACTCGTTATGTAGAAGCCGGTTTTAGACCCAAAGGAGACCGTTGGATTATATTTAAAAGTATTTTTAAATTATACAAGTTATATAAAATTTTGATTAAGACCAATTTTGGCTCAACGTAGTAGGCTATAGCCTTCGAAAAACAGAGCAAATATGTTGAATACCCTAAATAACCATCCGGAAGGCATTTTCAACGTAAAGTGGACCATTTGAGTGCTATTTAGAGCAAGATTTAATGATTTAAAATATAGAAATTTTGATTTGGGCTAATTTTCATTTGACAAAGAAGGCTATAGCCTTTGGAAAACGATGTAGATATTGAGAATACCTTAAATCATAATTCGGAAGGCGTTTTTCGACACGAATTGGATAATTGGAATTCTCTCAAAAGCATGTTTTAGTGATCTAAAGTTCTAGAAATTTTGAGCCTGACAAATTTTTTGTTGCCAGAGAAAGCTATAGGCTTAGGAAAATATAGCAAATGTTGAAACGACCATAACTCGTTATGTAGAAGTCGGTTTAAGACCCGAAGGAGACCGTTTGATTACTATTAAAAGCAATTTTAAATTATACAAGTTGTATGAAATTTTGATATAGACCAATTTTGGCTCGAAGTAGTAGTCTATAGACTTCGAAAAACGGAGCAAATATTTAGAATACCTTAAATGACAATCCGGAAGACATTTATCAACGTGAAATGGACCGTTTGAATGCTATATAGAGTAAGATTTAATGATTTAAAATTATGAAAATTTTGATCCGAGCTAATTTTCATTCAACGGAGAAGGCTATAGCCTTTCGAAAACGATGTGATATTGAGAATACTTTAAATCATAATCCGGAAGCATTTTTCGACATGATTTGATCATTAGAATTCTATCGAAAGCATGTTTTAATGATCAAAGTTCTAGAAATTTTGAGCCTGACAATTTTCTGTTGCTAGAGATGGTTATATGCTCAGGAAAATGTAGTAAATGTTGAAATGACCATAACTCGTTATGTAGAAGCCGGTTTTAGACCCGAAGGAGACCATTGGATTACATTTAAAAGCATTTTTAAATTATACAAGTTATATAAAATTTTGATTCAGACCAATTTTGGCTCGACGTAGTAGGCTATAGCCTTCGAAAAACAGAGCAAATATTTTGAATACCCTAAATGACCATCCGAAAGGCATTTTTCAACGGAAAGTAGACTGTTTGAATGCTATTTAGAACAAGATTTAATGATTTAAAATTATAGAAATATTGATCTTGGCTAATTTTCATTCGACAGAGAAGGCTATAGCTTTTGGAAAACGATGTAGATATTGAGAATACCTTAAATCATAATCCGGAAAGCGTTTTTTGACACGAATTAGATAATTGGAATTCTATCAAAAGCATGTTTTAATGATCTAAAGTTCTAGAAATTTTGAGCCTGACAAATTTTTTGTTGCCAGAGAAGGCTATAGGCTTAGGAAAATATAGCAAATGTTGAAACGACCATAATTCGTTATGTAGAAGTCGGTTTAAGACTTAAAGGAGACCATCTGATTATTATTAAAAGTAATTTTAAATTATACAAGTTGTATGAAATTTTGATATAGACCAATTTTGGCTCGAAGTAGTAGTCTATAGACTTCGAAAAACGGAGCAAATATTTAGAATACCTTAAATGACAATTCGGAAGGCATTTATCAATGTGAAACGGACCGTTTGAATGCTATATAGAGCAAGATTTAATGATTTAAAATTATGAAAATTTTGATCCGGGCTAATTTTTATTCGATGGAGAAGGCTATAGCTTTGGAAAACGATGTTGATATTGAGAATACTTTACATCATAATCCGGAAGGCATTTTTCAACATGATTTGATTATTAGAATTCTATCGAAAGCATGTTTTAATGATCTAAAGTTCTAGAAATTTTGAGCCTGACAAATTTTCTATTGCTTGAGAAGGTTATAGGCTTAGGAAAATCTAGTAAATGTTGAAATGACCATAACTCGTTATGTAGAAGCCGGTTTTAGACCCGAAGGAGACCGTTTGATTATATTTAAAAGTATTTTTAAATTATACAAGTTATATAAAATTTTGATTCAGACCAATTTTGGCTCGACATAGCGGGCTATAGCCTTCGAAAAACAGAGCAAATATTTTGAATACCCTAAATGACCATCCGGAAGGCATTTTTCAACGTAAAGTGGACCATTTGAGTGCTATTTAGAGTAAGATTTAATGATTTAAAATATAGAAATTTTGATCTGGGCTAATTTTCATTCGACAGAGAAGGCTATAGCCTTTGGAAAACGATGTAGATATTGAGAATACCTTAAATCATAATTCGGAAGGCGTTTTTCGACACGAATTGGATAATTGGAATTCTATCAAAAGCATGTTTTAGTGATCTAAAGTTCTAGAAATTTTGAGCCTGACAAATTTTTTGTTGCCAGAGAAGCTATAGGCTTAGGAAAATATAGCAAATGTTGAAACGACCATAACTCGTTATGTAGAAGTCGGTTTAAGACCCGAAGGAGACCATTTGATTACTATTAAAAGCAATTTTAAATTATATAAGTTGTATGAAATTTTGATATAGACCAATTTTGGCTCGAAGTAGTAGTCTATAGACTTCGAAAAACGGAGCAAATATTTAGAATACCTTAAATGACAATCCGGAAGACATTTATCAACGTGAAATGGACCGTTTGAATGCTATATAGAGCAAGATTTAATGATTTAAAATTATGAAAATTTTGATTCGAGCTAATTTTCATTCAACGGAGAAGGCTATAGCCTTTCGAAAACGATGTAGATATTGAGAATATTTTAAATCATAATCCGGAAGGTATTTTTCGACATGATTTGATCATTAGAATTCTATCGAAAGCATGTTTTAATGATCTAAAGTTCTAGAAATTTTGAACCTGACAAATTTTCTATTGCTAGAGAAGGTTATAGGCTTAGGAAAATATAGTAAATGTTGAAATGACCATAACTCGTTATGTAGAAGCCGGTTTTAGACCCAAAGGAGACCGTTGGATTATATTTAAAAGTATTTTTAAATTATACAAGTTATATAAAATTTTGATTAAGACCAATTTTGGCTCAACGTAGTAGGCTATAGCCTTCGAAAAACAGAGCAAATATGTTGAATACCCTAAATAACCATCCGGAAGGCATTTTCAACGTAAAGTGGACCATTTGAGTGCTATTTAGAGCAAGATTTAATGATTTAAAATATAGAAATTTTGATTTGGGCTAATTTTCATTTGACAAAGAAGGCTATAGCCTTTGGAAAACGATGTAGATATTGAGAATACCTTAAATCATAATTCGGAAGGCGTTTTTCGACACGAATTGGATAATTGGAATTCTCTCAAAAGCATGTTTTAGTGATCTAAAGTTCTAGAAATTTTGAGCCTGACAAATTTTTTGTTGCCAGAGAAAGCTATAGGCTTAGGAAAATATAGCAAATGTTGAAACGACCATAACTCGTTATGTAGAAGTCGGTTTAAGACCCGAAGGAGACCGTTTGATTACTATTAAAAGCAATTTTAAATTATACAAGTTGTATGAAATTTTGATATAGACCAATTTTGGCTCGAAGTAGTAGTCTATAGACTTCGAAAAACGGAGCAAATATTTAGAATACCTTAAATGACAATCCGGAAGACATTTATCAACGTGAAATGGACCGTTTGAATGCTATATAGAGTAAGATTTAATGATTTAAAATTATGAAAATTTTGATCCGAGCTAATTTTCATTCAACGGAGAAGGCTATAGCCTTTCGAAAACGATGTTGATATTGAGAATACTTTAAATCATAATCCGGAAAGCATTTTTCGACATGATTTGATCATTAGAATTCTATCGAAAGCATGTTTTAATGATCCAAAGTTCTAGAAATTTTGAGCCTGACAATTTTCTGTTGCTAGAGATGGTTATATGCTCAGGAAAATGTAGTAAATGTTGAAATGACCATAACTCGTTATGTAGAAGCCGGTTTTAGACCCGAAGGAGACCATTGGATTACATTTAAAAGCATTTTTAAATTATACAAGTTATATAAAATTTTGATTCAGACCAATTTTGGCTCGACGTAGTAGGCTATAGCCTTCGAAAAACAGAGCAAATATTTTGAATACCCTAAATGACCATCCGAAAGGCATTTTTCAACGGAAAGTAGACTGTTTGAATGCTATTTAGAACAAGATTTAATGATTTAAAATTATAGAAATATTGATCTTGGCTAATTTTCATTCGACAGAGAAGGCTATAGCTTTTGGAAAACGATGTAGATATTGAGAATACCTTAAATCATAATCCGGAAAGCGTTTTTTGACACGAATTAGATAATTGGAATTCTATCAAAAGCATGTTTTAATGATCTAAAGTTCTAGAAATTTTGAGCCTGACAAATTTTTTGTTGCCAGAGAAGGCTATAGGCTTAGGAAAATATAGCAAATGTTGAAACGACCATAATTCGTTATGTAGAAGTCGGTTTAAGACTTAAAGGAGACCATCTGATTATTATTAAAAGTAATTTTAAATTATACAAGTTGTATGAAATTTTGATATAGACCAATTTTGGCTCGAAGTAGTAGTCTATAGACTTCGAAAAACGGAGCAAATATTTAGAATACCTTAAATGACAATTCGGAAGGCATTTATCAATGTGAAACGGACCGTTTGAATGCTATATAGAGCAAGATTTAATGATTTAAAATTATGAAAATTTTGATCCGGGCTAATTTTTATTCGATGGAGAAGGCTATAGCTTTGGAAAACGATGTTGATATTGAGAATACTTTACATCATAATCCGGAAGGCATTTTTCAACATGATTTGATTATTAGAATTCTATCGAAAGCATGTTTTAATGATCTAAAGTTCTAGAAATTTTGAGCCTGACAAATTTTCTATTGCTTGAGAAGGTTATAGGCTTAGGAAAATCTAGTAAATGTTGAAATGACCATAACTCGTTATGTAGAAGCCGGTTTTAGACCCGAAGGAGACCGTTTGATTATATTTAAAAGTATTTTTAAATTATACAAGTTATATAAAATTTTGATTCAGACCAATTTTGGCTCGACATAGCGGGCTATAGCCTTCGAAAAACAGAGCAAATATTTTGAATACCCTAAATGACCATCCGGAAGGCATTTTTCAACGTAAAGTGGACCATTTGAGTGCTATTTAGAGTAAGATTTAATGATTTAAAATATAGAAATTTTGATCTGGGCTAATTTTCATTCGACAGAGAAGGCTATAGCCTTTGGAAAACGATGTAGATATTGAGAATACGTTAAATCATAATCCCGAAGACGTTTTTCGACACGAATTGGATAATTGGAATTCTATCAAAAGCATGTTTTAGTGATCTAAAGTTCTAGAAATTTTGAGCCTGACAAATTTTTTGTTGCCAGAGAAGGCTATAGGCTTAGGAAAATATAATAAATGTTGAAATGACCATAACTCATTATATAGAAGTCGGTTTTAGACCCGAAGTAAATTGTTGGATTACGATTAAGACCATTTTTAAATCATCAAAATTGTATAAAATTCTGATACAGCCCAGTTTTGGCTCGACGGAGTAGGCTATAACCTTCGAAAAACAAAGCAAATGTTTAAAACACCTTAAATGACTATCCGGAAGGCACTTTTCTACGTGGAGTGGACTTTTTGAATGCTATTTAGAGCAAGATTTAATGGTTTAAAATTCTACAAATTTTAATCTAGGCTAATTTTGGTCGACGAAGAAGGCTATAGCCTTTGAAATCGGAGTAGATATTAAGAATACCTTAAATTATAATCCGAAAGGCATTTTTCGACATGAATTGGATCAGTGAAATTCTATTTAAAGCATGTTTTAGTAATCTAAAATTCTAGAAATTTTAAGACTGACAAATTTTCTGTTGCCAGAGAAGGTTATAGGCTTAGGAAAATGTAGCAAATGTTAAAACGACCATAACTCGTTATATAGAAGTCGGTTTTAGACTCAGAAAAGACCGTATGATTACTATTAAAATCATTTTTAAATTATACAAGTTGTATGAAATTTTGATTCAGACCAATTTTGACTCAACGGAGTAGGCTATATGCTTAAAAAAACGGAACAAATATTTAGAATACCTTAAATGACCATCCGGAAGGCATTTTTCAACGTGAAATGGACAGTTTGAATGCTATTTAGAGTAAGATTTAATGATTTAAAATTATAGAAATATTGATCCGGGCTAATTTTCATTCGACGGAGCAGGCTATAGCCTTTGGAAAACGATGTAGATATTGAGAATACTTTAAATCATAATCCGAAAAAGGTATTTTTTGACATGAATTGGATCATTAGAATTCTATCGAAAGCATATTTTAATGATCTAAAGTTCTAGAAATTTTGAGCCTGACAAATTTTCTGCTGCTAGAGAAGGTTATAGGCTTAGAAAAATATAATAAATGTTGAAATGACCATAACTCATTATGTAAAAGTCAGTTTTAGACTCAAAGTAGACCGTTGGATTACGTTTAAAAGCATTTTTAAATTATCCAAGTTGCATGAAATTTTGATCCAGACTAATTTTGACTCGACGGAGTAGGTTATAGACTTTGAAAAACGGAACAAATATTTAGAATACCTTAAATCACCATCTGGAAAGCATCGAAGAAATGACCCTCATAACACAAGACAGCAAAGAGTTGACCCTCATAACACAAGGCAGCAAATATGGCACGCAAGGCAGCGAAGCAATGACCCTCATAACACAAGCTTTTGCCGCCCATTCTCGTTAGCAAGAGTTCCATTCAGAGAGTGAAAGAGGGAGAGACAGAAGAAGATAAATTGTCCAAAAAAGCTAATTATAAAAAATTAAACAAAAAAAATGTTAGAGGAATGGAGAACTAGTTGTAACTCTGCCAATGACCTTTATTGTAAAACAACCGATGTAAGAGATTATGTTAAGTTATATATGTGCTATATTATTATTAGAAAAATATGAATGAGGACCTAAATATGGGAACATTTTAACTAAATCCCTGGTTATCTTGACCACTGATCTGTGCCAACATGGTCCACGGCAGTGTGGAACCAGTCCCCCAAAAAACAGTGGGGGACTCGCTAAAGAAAAGCTAGAGAAAAGGTCCACCAACTAAACCAGTTGCTTATCGGGGGAGTTCAATCTGACATCAAACCTTATTTTTATTTTATTTTTAAATTTTAAATTGAAAAATAATATTGAAGACAGCGATTATTCTCTATCAGAAACTTTTTTTATTTTTTATTTTCTCTCTCTCTCTCTTTTTCTCTCTTGAGTTTGCTGATTTCCCTTTCGTCCCACGCTTTTGTAACTCCGTTTGGGTTGGGATTTTTGGATCAAACCAAGTTCTCAAAAATTCTGTTTGCAGTTTTCCAATTCCTGTCGAATTGTATTGTCTCAATCTCATCGATATCAAGAAAAAAAATATATATATATATATATATATATTTGGGGGTGGGTGGGGTGAGAATTGGAGTGTTAGGGTTTGGCAGTTGTCCCCAAATTCCAATTCGTAAAGGCAGATGTTGTTAAAATCATAATTAAAAAAGAAGAAGAAGAAGAAGAAGAAGAAGAAGGAGCTTCACAACTCAATAAAAATGGCCTCCTCCGATTTACCAATGAATCCTCAGTTGGAGCAGATCCACGGTGAAATTCGCGATAATTTCCGTGCCCTCGCGTTCGTACTCCTCTCTCTCTCTCTCTCCCTTCGGATTTAATTTTGATTTTGAGAGGTGTGAATTTCTGTCTCATATATACGTATATAGCCAAAGCAAAGCTAGGGTTTTCTGATATTTGCCTAGGATTTTATATATATATATATGAAATGTATTAGATAGATTGGGCTAATCTTTCTTTTTCCGTAAGTTGTTGCTCTTCAATTCCACGAAATATCATTTAGTTTCTTTCAAGTAGCCAAACATAAATGTCTTTTTTTTTTTTTTTTTTTTTTTTTTAATTCTTAGATTTAGCTAAGTGTAGAACATAATTCTACTGTCGAATGAGAGGAGACATTACAATTGCAGTCAAAGTCTCTGACTTTTATATCTAATTAATTAATTTTTTAAAATTTTATATGTGTTTTCAGAAATGGGTTTCAGAAGCTGGATAAAATCAAAGATTCCAATAGACAAAGCAAACAGCTCGAGGAGCTTACCGGAAAGATGAGGGAGTGTAAAAGGTTTCTTCACCACCATCTCTGTCTTTTCTTTTTCTTTCTGTTACTTGGATTTTTTTTTTTTTTTTTTTTGTTTAATTTTTTTTAGTCTCACTGGAAATTAAATTACAAATTAGACTCTCTATAAATCAGACTCTGTTTCTTAAGTAAAGATTATGTATGTTCCCATATATCAAAATCCCATTACTTCAATGGGGTACTGATTTAGTTTATTAGTTGTTTTTGGCTTCCCCCGCCCCTCCTAGTACTTGTTCACTATACACCCTACTTTAATTCTAATTTTTTGTAATTGTTTTTATTTTTGTTTTTGTTTTTATTTTTTTTGTTTTTTTTTTTGTTTTTAAATATATGTCTCAGACTAGTCAAGGAGTTTGATCGTGAAATTAAAGATGAGGAAGCCCGCAATACTCCTGAAGCTAATAAGCAACTCAATGACGAGAAGCAATCAATGGTTGGTTTTTCCTTGTACCAAAATTTCACTTTTTTCCTAGTCAGTTTTAACGGACATACATACGTGCACCTTGTTGGTCTGAATTAATACGTTGACACGTTTCCAAGTCAATAACAGAACGTCACAATCTTTAAAAGCACACAAGGGAATGGTTGAAGCATTTTCCACAGCTGGGTTTAATTTAAGCATGGAGTAACCACCGATTGAGGTCTCGACAACAGTGTTTTGAATCGTAGTCGTAGATAATATGTAACATGCCCCATAATCCTAGTGTACTCTCTTATGTTTGTTGCTGTATCAACATTATATTAGTCACAATGCATGTGCAGATAAGCTTCGGAACATTGGCTATTTAATTCGTTGTTGTGCTCTTAATTGTTGATGTGTCTATTTCATTATCATACTTTGCAGATCAAAGAGCTGAATTCATATGTGGCCTTGAGGAAAACGTAAGTTCATTCTATTTCTTTAGCCAAAAAAAAAATTTATTATCCTTCTGCTTGTATTGTTGTAGAGGTTGATTTTAAGTCTGGAATCCTGACAAAACTATATGCACTCTTTTCTATTGGGTTATTCTTGGTTTTAGAATATAAATTTCACACTTTTCTTGCTTGAACTGCAGCTACATGAACAGCCTTGGGAACAAGAAGGTTGAACTTTTCGACATGGGAGCAGGAGTTAGTGAACCTACAGCAGAGGAAAACGTTCAAATGGCATCATGTGAGATATATATATTCTCTTTCTACATTTTACATCATAAAAAATGCTCAGTTTTGTAGTGCATGGAAGAAAAGAGCTCAGTGATCTTCAATGTGTGTGTGTGTGTGTGTGTGTTTTTTTTTTAAAGAAGTTTTTCGCTAGTAATAGTATGATGTTCTGTTCGATAGACTGGTGCTAGATAATAGCTTGCTCAATTGTTAAGCGGTATGAAGTTAATTTGTATCATCATTCCTCGGATGTTTGACCTTGACTTCTTGAGTTTATTTTACCTCATAGCTATGACAAATCAAGAACTTATCGATGCTGGGATGAAAACAATGGATGAGACTGATCAGGCCATTGAACGCACTAAGAAGGTAAATCAAACAAATCAGCAATTCCAAGCCAGTATTTTGTCATTGTTGTCATTGTTAGCATTATTGACTCTTGATTTGTACCCTTAGGTTGTAGAACAAACAGTTGAAGTGGGAACTCAGACTGCTACCACCTTAAAGGGCCAAGTATGCATACTTGTCATCATAGTTTTTATCATTGTTATTATTATTCTTTTTTTTTTTTTTTTCCAGTCTAGTCTTCTAAACTTTGGTCTCAATCATTACAGACTGAACAAATGGGTCGCATTGTTAATGAACTGGACACCATTCAGTTCTCAATCAAGAAGGCCTCCCAGCTTGTGAAGGAGATCGGTAGGCAGGTTAGTCTCCGCCAACTACAAAAGGAGCCTATCTTTTCTTATTTCGGAAAGTAAAAATGTTTGCTTTATAATTTCTTTTCCAGGTTGCAACGGATAAATGCATCATGCTTTTTCTATTTCTCATTGTCTGTGGCGTTATTGCAATCATTGTTGTAAAGGTATGCATCATAATTTTTGGTACCCTGGTGAGCTTTCATATTTCTTAAAATTAAATAGTAGAGCACTTTGTTAACCATCGCTTTAGGGTTTGTGCAAAAGCTCTATATTGGGATTCATAAAGGAGATGTGAATAGTGGAAACTCTGTTCTGTGCGACCTTAATGTGAACAATTGAGTAAGACTGGTAAGAAATAGTCCCTCTCGTCTAATATTGCCTTGTTTGTGAATATCCAGATCGTGAATCCTAACAACAAAGACATTAGGGACATTCCTGGATTGGCACCTCCGGCCCCTAGCCGTAGGCTTTTGTATCTAAGGACTCCAGAGCATTTGGAATAGGCGAATTGAAATTTCCATCGTCCAGTTAGTACTGGTTAATTCATGTTTTTCCAGCTGATGGAAAAGGGGGAGCTCAAAGCAATGCTGTACGTGGGCATCGCTCGGGTTTCTAGAGTCTTCATTTATTTTCATAGTTGAATCCATTTTTTTCCGGCTTGAGATGTGCATATCCTATCTGTGGTTCTTTGTAAATCACATGCGAGTCCTTTTTGGATTGGTTTGCTTTGGTTTGGTATTGGAAAGTGATGGTTGGTTGGTCCGTAAAAGACTGATGTACGGCGAGAGTGAGATGAATAACCTATGTAGGCATTTGCTTAGAATCCACGGTGTATATGTCCCCAGTGAAAGGAGATTTATCTCTTTTATGTTCCTTTTTTTTTATTTTATTTTTTCCCTAATGTGTAATTTTTTTCATTTTGTACCGGTGGTGGGATATTGGAGCTCCTTTGACTTGTTCCATGTTGGCTTTACTACTATATTTTCCCTTCAGATTGCGTGCCTTAATTTTCTTATAGTTTGAGAGTATCAAACGTTCACAACAAATTCGTAAATTGCAAATGTGGAAGGATGGAGAAGGAGAAGTAATTGTGGAAACGGCTAGATGCGGAGGGGAAAAAAAAAACCCTATGCCAAGTTTGATAAATTAGAAGAACTATATTATTTTTCAGCAAAAAAATGTGTTAATTACCAAAAAGAGGTGGCCCTGCAGTTGTATACAAATTTCCAGAGTCAAATCATACATAAACACCTCCTTGCAAATGAAATGTTACAACGAATCTCCCTAAAACTTTCTAAGGAGAAAAAATATTTAAAAAAAAATAAAAAAATAAAAAAAAGTTCTCGGGAAAGAATGATACTGGTCTAAATGGCACCAGACGCTGCCTTTTCTCTTCTTTTCTACTGGATTTCCCTCGCACAAAACGAACCTATCTATATGTATTTCATATATATATGTTTGGGCTCATTAAGTTATGCAGCATGGTTGCCAAGCTGTGTTCTTCCAAGGTAAGACAATCTCGCTGATGGAATTAAAGGCGCTTCTTCATCGCCGTATGCATCGGTGCCAGAACCCATCCCCCCACTGCTCTCACCACTGTTATTGGGCTTGAATATATCAGATGACTTCTTCTCTAACTTCCAGTCCTGTATTATGCAGTACATTGGAAAACTCAACTTTCAGAATTACAAGAACTCAAGGGGGCACCAAGCATATTGATCAAAGTTTCATTTAACTTCATCATAACATGCTAGATAGAAGATTCTGCCATGTCTTTTAACGCATCGGTGGAGATCTCTTCTTCAACGACCAAAATTTCACGATGAGTCACTATCAAGATGGGCCTTGCCGAAAATGAAGTATTAGTTAAGAAGACTAACCTTTGTGAGTCTTTCGGGAATACTTTCGGCAGATAGTTGAGATGCACGCACATCCTTAACCTTTATGTAGTTGTACATGACCACTCCACATAAAGCTGCCACAGAAAGAGAGTGGATATGGGACTCTAGTTAACAGAATCTCAAGTCTAGAAACAAAATGGTTATGCACATGAAAATAGGGAACTACCTATAGCGTAGCCAATTATGTTCAGCCCCGTGATAGTCGACTCTGGAAATATAACAGTTGAAAGGGCTATGAGAATCCAGTCCTTTAAGACACCAGCGACTCGGATTGTAACTGCTCCGGTTCTACCAATTACTAAAAAAATGGAGAAGTTCAAGGCCAAAGCACAAAGAGCATTGGTGAAAAAGATCCAGAAGTTGAACTTGATGTGTGAAAGTTCCATGGTAGGCTTCTCCAGAAGAAACCAAGGCACAAAAAGAAACACGAAACTGCAACACCAGAAATACCGAAGAGCATAAACACAATTGAATTTACTGTAATGAAAATGACTTGGAACATGAAAGTACATATACCTGCATGGAGCAATATAATATAAGCTGGTGACTGGATTTAAAGTCAAGCCCTTTTTCTGTAGAAGGACTTGTGTTAGGACCAGCCTAAGAGCTTCTGCAAAGATGCCTGTTACCTGGTAAACTGTACCAACTACGTTAAAATGAATCTCGCCGTATGAGGAAATGACAACTCCAACACTGACCAGCACCATGTTCAAGAAGACGTCACACCTTAATTTGTCAGTACCACACAGAACAGCCATAACAAATGTAGCCACCGGCACTGCAAGAACAAAATTTAGAGTCATAAGGTAATTTTCTACGATTACAAGTACAGCCAAGTTAATAATGAATAAGATAAATTGAATGTGCGTTTCTAACACGTACTTAGAGCCTTGAGCATTTGGATGAATGCCACAGAAATATGCAAGTAGGCAGTATTGCCAAACCTGTAACCATACAGAAGAAAAAATTTGAAAAATTTTCAAGGAAAAAAGCCCGAACACTTCTCCTATTGCATAACAATTTGAAAGGTCTTATGATCGGTAGAAGAACTGTTTTCTTATTTTGGGATATTTAAAAGGCCCAAAAAAAAAAAAAAGAAAAAAGAAACGAAAAGAAGTAAAATTTCCTTGCTTTCTTAAAAATGTGCAGATTTCAAGTACTTGTGAAGCAATTAGTTTAACACAAAACAAGTCAATTTGTGCAATAATCCATCCAATCCCCAGAGGAACACAAATGCAATTCAATAGTTGGTCACTTGCTAAGTGAGCAGTGCTAGGATGCCAAGGGAATTTTTTGACTTAGAGCTGAAACACCCAATAAATGCTCGTGAATGACATATAGACAGAAGTAAAAGTCACAAGGAGAATAATTACTAAACCTCGAACTTGTGGGAATCCCAATTCGATGGAAAAGAAAACGACTCAATGAAATGCATGAAACATGTCCCCTTGCTGAAGCAAACACGTAAATATGGTTTCTGAACATTTTAGTGCTTACCAAAGACTTGATGCGAAGAAGGCACTAATTGGTATGACACAAGTTGCATATCTGTGACACCGAAAAGAACATTTTAGAAGAACAGAATCATCGAGGACGAATGAATGGGGGGAAAAAAAAAAACATAACGGCCACAATGAATGAATGCTTACATTTCAAATGTCATTTTGACAGGAGACACAACCTGCAGATTATTAATACATCAGTTTACCACAGAACAAAGATAATTTTTGATAGTTAGTCCTATTCTATAGAACTCATGAAGAGAAAGATCTGAAAGAGACATGGAACATGAATTAAAAACAGAATGAAAAAGAAAAGAAATGAAATGAAATAAAAATGTATTTGCAATTTGTAACACACCTTCAAAACACGGACAAGAAAAAAGGCGATGAGTCCAGAGAATCCCATATGAATCATGGTAAGAGTTATGGGAAGTGGAAAGTTGAAGTAATTAGGAGATAGAACCCACTGCCAAAAAAAAAAAGCCAAGCCAAAACAGCGTTCAAAGCAATTTCATAATAAACTATAAGGTCAAAGCAAGATAAATAAGAAAAGAAAAGAATAAGACCTTGTTGTACAAGATAACTCCTGAGGAAAGCAAAATGTAAATGAAAAGGTAAAGGTAAGTCAAGAGAAGCGGTTTGTTGATCATGTTGGCTGTTGTTGGTGTTGGTTGACCAAAACAAATCCAAATTATTTGAATTGTGTTCTTTTTTATTTATTTATTTATTTATTTTTAATTTTTTGGGCGGTTGGGGTCTAAACAATGTTGAACCTCAGTTGTTGCTCTGATTCAGACATGTACATTTGCAGCCCAGAATTTCCATAACAAGTCGCTGGCTGCTTGCACTTACACACTGTCAGAAGAGCCTAAGAACAAGCAAAGCATAAACAAATGGATTAGGCGCTTTTCACTTCTTTTATTTTCTTTTCCTTAAAACAACAACAACAATAACAACAACAAAGAATTGGAAGTGAAGGAGACACCCAATTGGCGAAATGGGTCAGTGGAGAAGTGATCTAAAACAATACAGGAAGCCTGGATTTCTTGGAAAGTAGATTTAAAAGAATTTTTTTTTCTTTTTCGTTTTTTTAAAGCGAAAGCGGAGAAGATGGGGCAGCGATGAAAATGGATCTATCCAATATATCAACACCCCAAATCCAAAACCAGAGGAAGCAAAGAAAGAAGGGCCTGATCTATATATCTATACGCATATATAGCACGAAAAAAAAAAAAATCAGACAAATCTTTAAAAAAAAAAAACAAAGGGAATTAGGGTCACCTGAAGAAGAAGAAGAAGAAGAAATGGAATCTGAAAGGAGAGATCCGGAGCTAATATAGAAGGTTACGCCCTGAGCGAGCGAGAGGAGAAGAAGAAAAGCGACCGACGGACAGAGACGGATATTAAATGACAAGTCAGTAACAGCTCTGGTTGAGGTCAAACAGTAACACACACGCACACACACAAAAACCATAAACTATAGACTTTTAATAAAACCAAAATAAATTTAGAAAAATATTAAAAATACAAATTATAATTTCAATTTCAAAGTACTAACTCATATGATTATATATTTTTTTATTAATAAATATTTGAAAATTATTACATCAATCGATTCAACAATAAAAATATGATATGTAACGTTCGGATTAGAATTGATATTCATAACATTACAAAAAAAAAATAAAAATAAAATAACAAAGAGAATCGAGGAGGTTGTGGTACAATTATTGCTGCTTCAGCGTTTGCGGGTTGTGGGGGTCTCAAATTTCTGTTGATTGAGGAATCAGATTCACCATTCACCATGGCCAGAAGTTTTTTGGGAGGTGCTGAAAAAACTTGCGTATGTAAAACATTTTCTATCAAAGTAAAGGTGCATATCAATATTTTTTGGGACGATTAGGAAAGAATATTGATGACGTGAAAATATGCATAAAGTATTGTTTAAATCAAAGATGATATCTCATTTCCAATCATGATTGAGTGAATAATGCATATGAAACTTGTTTACTTATATATATTTTCAATGTTATGATATCTTAAAAGCATTAAAAATATATTTCGAAACAAATTTTTGTTTTTGTTGATATTTTATTTGAAATTTCCTTAAAACCCATATTTCAATCAATGCTCATCTAATGGGTAGTTGTATGTATTATTACCATAAAACCTCTAAATATATACTGCATTTGGAAACCAATTAATGTCTTTCTGTCCACTGGCTTTGTCCTTCCTCGAAACACAACACGTTTTTTAAGTGCAACCTCTTTCTATGTTTTGTATTTTTTTGGTTTGGTTTGGTTTTTTTTTTTTTTTTTTTTTTTTTTTTTTTTTTTGTCGTTTAGAAAGCAGTGAGCGTTCATGGTATGGAACGAGTTTGATTTTTATTTCTATTTTCTATTTTTTATTTTTTATTTTTTATTTGTTGTAATGGTCTACAAAACAACATTAAAAAAGTCATTATCCGTGGACGTGTCAGGTTATAACAAGTAGCCTTGGAGGAAAGATTATCTCCTCTGTATGGAGCCTACTAAAGCTCATAACCCCATAATTATTAATTATTGTGGTCTTCAATATTCATTCTCTTTAGTTTTTAGTTTTTAGGTTTTAGTTGGAGTTTTTTTGTAAAATGCCCTAAAAATAACACATCTTTGGAGTATTACCCATACCCAATTTATGATGGCTTCAGAATTTTTGTCATCTTAGAAAGTCAAACAAAAAAATGACCTACAAAACAAAAAACCTAAACATCTACAGTTTTTTTTTTTTTTTTTTTGGTTTGTTTAAAAAAGTTTTACCCTTTCATCCTATGAGCCTTTGAGAGCTTTAAGGATATTGCTTTAAGGATATTTATAATTATTGTCCCCCACTTGTTACATTCTGATTTAACCAACTGTGTTTGCATCTACACAACTAGTAGAGAGTGTGGTAATGACTTGTGAGGTCTATAAACAATACGATACCCAGGCAGTCGATGTCTTGAAATGGTAAGCTTTGTCTTTTAAGTTTACACTACTTGCACCATTCATCAATATGTGATTCCATTTATTTGTAATTTGTTAACAATATATATATATATATTTATATAACACTTTTAATAGATATTTATATATATATATTTGTGTACACACACACACATACACATACACGTCATATGTTTATAAGCTCTAATTGATAATTCAATAATATTGCCATTATTGCCAGCTGCTACGATGGTGAGAGTGGGGAATAGGTCTTATAATTAACACTGATATGACGTTATTATTTTTTCATGCAAATAGAAATATCTTTCTCAGAGGACATATTAGAGCGCCAAACAGATGATAGAATTTTGAGTTATATATATATATGGGACATATATATATATATATATATGCATATGTGGATTTTGTTGGATTGTTTCATGAGTTATAGTAATCAATCTCAAGCATGACAAAAAAAAAAACAAAACAAAAAAAGCAAAAAAACAAAAAAACAAAAATCAAAAGACAAAGACAAAAACAAAATCAAGAACATGCTTATATTACTTCAAGTTATTGATAGGTTTCCTGGGATTTATTGTTTCACTAGTACTTGAACTTGCCTTTAGTACTCCAAATTATAATTGGGGGGAAAGTAATTAATGCTCAACATACATACATAGTAATTCTAGGTTTATAAAAAGATTTGGAAAAAATTAATGTATCTTTAATTTACCTCATAGTACTTCTCTCTATTAAAAGACCAGCTTGCTCGAGAAAATATGCGCAAGAAATTATCCAGGTTTAATTTTGATTTGGACTGTTAAATATTCATGTAAGAAATTTAAATCGGTCTATTCAGCTCACATTTTTACGGCACTTTATGATCATTTTGGCGATATATATATATATATATATATATATATATATCGTGCTATATAATCATGCGCTATGCATTAGGGTCCCGCGCATGTTCTAATCTTATTATATATCCATCAACTCATTTACTTAGAACGTCGTCGTTTTCCTTCCCAACTCTTTCAAATTGATCTAACTTTTTTTTTTAAATTTAATTAGTGTTGTTTATTGTTTCCACGTCATGATTAATTGATAAGGCGTGGTCCTTATTTTCACTCCCACACGAGTCTAATAGGATTAGAATTTCCTCTCTTTGTTTCAATAATTCTGATTATTGTTAATTGGGCTATATATATATATATATATATATATATATATATATCTACCTATATATTTGTGTGTGTGTGTGTGCACTGTCCAACACCCCAAACAGGGAGGAAGACACTCGTGTTTTATTAATGTTCTAAAAGTTTATTCAGTAAGAGATCAGTTAAATTCTTTTATAAATGAAAACATTCTTTCGCTTCGAATAAATATCAATAATAGGAAAACGGTAACTAGGCAAGGCTGTGAGCCGAGTGATTTTGTTGAGGAGTTTTGCCCAGGGAGAGTGTGTTTGTGCAATTCGAAGACTTATAATATTATCAGTTGCTATGTATATCAGCTATCTGATCCATAGATGTATATATGTGTTATTAATGGATGCATGTTACAAAGAAATTAAGCAGTTGAGACACAGACGTATGTCTGTGTGCATTATATATATATATGTGTGTGTGTGTGTGTGTGTGTGTGTGTAGAAGGTGATTAATTAATAATGAAATCGAGATATGAACATAAAATTTAGTAGGCGAATATTATTATAAAAGAAAAGGAGTAGGTGTGGGTACGTAGTAGTGTCATCTTCATGTGTTTTTGAGAACCTGCATACAAATTTATATACATATATATATATATATATGCATGCGCGCGTGAATGGCTAATGGATATATTTTGACGTACCCGGCTGTTGGGAATCAATTTTCACCAAAACCAATTATATATCTATATTAATATTTATTAGGGAATTAGGGTTCCAATCCAATTCCAGTCGCAACTCTAAAAATGGAATGCTCATTTTGCTGCTACGTTACTACTTCCACTCAATCCGGACTTTTTTTCTCCTTCTTCTTCTTCAATATTAAAATTCTTGTTTTGCCAGATTAACATACTTGATGAATGACTAATTGTCTACCATTATATATATGAATTCTGTGACAAAACAATACATGCATGCATTCATATAAATATATATACATAAGTATTTAAAATTATATATAATCTTCAGATAAAGTATATAGTTATTGGTGTTGAAATATAGCAAAAGAATAGGAATATTTTAGAAATGGCAAAATCCTTACTTAAAAATGATATAATTACCCCTTATATTTCTTTATACATATACATACATATTGTATCACCAAAGTCATGCACTACTACAGAATGAAGATTCCACGACGGTTTTTAACCGTCGTGGTAAAATTTCCACGACGGTTTTCTAACCGTCGTAGAATCCTCAGTCGTTGAATCTTTTGAGATTCCACGACGGTTTTTGAACCGTCGTGTAATGCGAAAAATAAAAACTGTAGAATGGATATTGCAGAAAATACCACGACGGTTTTTTAAAAAACCGTCGTGGTAAACATATTAACCACGACGGTTTCTTCTAGAAACCGTCGTGGTTTCATGGGAAACCACGACGGTTTCTACATGAAATCGTCGTGGTTCCTCGCGAAACCACGACGGTTTCTGTCACGAAACCGTCGTGGTTTCCCCTCTAAACCACGACGGTTTCACGGGAAACCGTCGTGGTTTCCGAGAAACCACGACGGTTTCAAGGGGAAACTGCCGTGGTTTCCCCAGAAAACCACGACGGTTTTCTTTAAAACCGGCGTGGTTTTCGGTTAACCACGACGGTATTTCGAAACCGTCGTGGTTTATAATGAAAATTTTTTTTTTTTGGTAAAAAAAAAGCCGACGTTTTTGGCTTCTGTTCGTTTCTTTATTTATGGGTGGCAAAGTCCCTGTTTTAATACGATATTATTAAAACATGCAATAATATTTCCTCAAATAATCTATGATTACCTGTAATTTATAATTTACAACAATCAATATGAAGAAAGTAAAAATGTTATTTATTTATTATTTGCAGTCAATATTGTATAAACCGCATGACAAATGAAGCCCACTCCTGCCTAACTAAGATCATGTCAGCATCAGTATAAAAATCATTCCTTTGAAGCAAGGCTAATCCATCAACAGATAAGGTTATTTCTCGCATGAAAGCTAACACAAAATAACCACACTCAACATAACCTTCCTGTACTGGACATCGAACAGTATCAATCAACGTTTGGCAGTTGCGTCGCTGTTTTATTCCTCTTCCCACCAACAATTTCCAATCGTTAAGTGCTCTACCATTTCAACACATTGAAAACAATTACAAGAACAATCATTTTATCTATAAGCAGATATACATATGAACATCAAAGAATACTTACGTCGTAATTAGGTCTTTAAAATCATCACCCGGTTCGTTTGCTAGAGGATTAAAATACATGACTGAGTCATCCCACGGATCAATAACTGTCAAGATCCAATGTTGGCCGCTGTTATATGGCATTAGAAACCGCTTTCCTTTTGTCGCGTTTCTTAATATCCGTACAATGTATTCGGCCCTCTCTCGAACGTAGGCAACACGATCTACATTTTGTTGAACTGGTGAGACAAGGACTGGAGAAATAAACTTGAACCGTTGATCCATACCTGTTCTTGCACAGCCATCCGCTAAGTATCTGCAAAATATGGAGGCTCACTTGTTACACAAACACTACATATATAAGCTTAAGGATTATATATAATAATGTTCGGTTAAGGATAAATATATTACCTGATGTATACCATTATGCTGTTTGCACTAATTTCTTTAAATGTTATGAAATGGTAAACATCTTCATACCCAATATATATTGGCATGTCATCGCCAATGATGCACTGTTGTAGTGGGCACATTATTTGGGTATCGTCACGCATGCAACTTTGTGCGTAAAATGCCAAAGGTTTTAATTCGAAGGGAATTTCACTAAAGTCAAACGAAGGTAGTTCTTCTTGTTCCGGTTGTTGTTGTACCTCCGGTTGTGACTGTAATTTCTTCCTCCCTGCTCTCTTTTTTGTTCGTTTGCTTCCCTGATCTTCTATATGAGGAGCATGGCTGGGACCTTTACTTGCCTGGCTCAAACTTGGTTGAACGACGACTAATTTCTTAGACCAAGCAACAAACCCACCAACAGCTTCTTCAACGAACGTGGCTTCGTTTGTCGGATTAGGTAGGAGTGCACGTTTTATTTTTGGAACTGTAATTGTCACCCTTACATTCTCCTCACCTAAAGTAATCCCATGGACTGTGTCAGTAGGAACACAGTCCATGTATGCCCTACCGTTTGCAACAAGCACATCTCCTCCATTAACTAAATCAGGAATAAAGAGTTGGCATTCCTTACTTTCATTCGGCATGGGCTTCGGAGCCAACGGCCTAACTTCTTTTTCATTAAGCGTGCAACTAGACTTGACGCTGTTGTGTTGATCAACAGTTGGTGCGGTCATCTCCTCAGCCATAGTCCCCCGGTTGACACCGTGCTTCGCACAAAGTTCCTGTACGGTTCTTTCCAATACGACGATCTGCTGTTTCATCATCGATACTTCAGGATTCTCCCTTGGAGTTTGCACAAAATTGAAGTATTGCGCCTGCTTGACAAACTTAGATTGACCCCGAATCCTCCTCGAGTGCTCGGCATTGCCTAATGCATTCGTCAAAATGTCATTTGTACCCACAGATTCGAAACTCCCTTGTGTCTCTTGTTCACAGAAGTTATCCTCTAACAATTAAGCGATATTTTATTAACTCTTAATCATAAATGAGTGTACGGGATAAATATATTGTAAATGGATTCGAAATCTTACTATTGTTCCGGCAATAGATTTAAATGCTTCATTCTTGAACTCTCCATCGGGTTTGATGCGCATGTCCAGCCACCTAGTATGCCGCTCTGCCCATTTTCCCGTCTTCTCGAACTGTAGTGGGATAATTATTGTTAGTAAAGAAAATGGAATAAATTCGAAGTTCAACCATTTATCAAGAAATTCCAACTACAGAACATACATGAGCTTGGTCACGTTTCCTATATCCGTCTCGGCCACCGGTTGATCCGTATTTGCTCTTCTTTCTTATCTCACTTCCTTGTTCGGATAGTCTTTTGAATTCCGGGGTCCGCCGATACTCAATGAATTTTTCCCAATCCTCCTCGCTTATGGTGGGGTAATTGTGAGCTACTTTAGGCGGTCGTTGCCATATGGTTTCTTTATCAATATGATCTCTGACAAAAGTTTGGTAAAGATTATACCTAAAATTTTTCGCTGACTCTGCACAACACTTTAATGCTTGTTTTTTAAACGATAGCTCCACGGTGAAAGAAGTTACGATTTCCACCCACACTCTTTCTTTCCTTGGGGCCAAATCGGCACTTCTAAAGTCAGCTATCCAAATTGGTATGTGCTCTCGAGCTAGCACGCCGATCCAACTCTGTAATTCATCTCCTTCCTTTCCTAATGGTTGCTCTTTTTCGTCAAACGAAACTGCAATACGTTCTCCCCTTGTCCTAACATGGTGTACTCTTCTCATAAGAGTTGCTCTTCGTTTACCATCTTCATCAGGATTGAATTTAGGTGAGATGGTTCGTCGTGGTTTTCGCATATGCGTTTGTGTTGAGCATTCCTCTTCGTGATCTTGTGACATTTTAAATCAATCTTACGCAACTCCCCACCAATACCTAGTAAAAAACAAACTTTATTTGTCATCAAACCATAATCAAATCATGCCACCAAAACGCATAAGTATCAAACGAAAGCATACAATAATTCGGCCTAAATCAGTTTAGGTAACCAAATCCTTAACTTAATTACGGAAATAATTGACAACCCAATTATAAAAGGATTTTATCGAAACCATGAAATATGCTAACATATCTATGTCACAAAATCCCGTTTTTTTCCTCGGCTAAATGTCAAATCCGTATCTCAACCAAACAAATTACATCTAAAATAAAACTATTTCTACAAACCAAGGCATTATGTCAAATATCTTATATGCGTTGCGTTAACCTACGATGAATAATTTGTCCCGATAATTGACAAATGCGCACATAACCCAAGCAATTTAATCTCATATTTATCTAATTCTATTAAATGTCGCTGTTTTATCGAACATGTACTATGCACATAAATTATTACTATAATCAAGCAAATACACATCCACAAATTTTCCTTCGGTAAAAAGAGACGTCGACTTACCAAGAGGTCAAGTGTTGGTACGGGCGTGGGCCGACGTGGGCGTCCGAGGCCGGGCATCGGCGGGCGAGGGCTGCCGTGGCCGTGCTTGGCCAGGCCAGGCGAGGGCGCAGGGGGGCGAGGGCGTGCGAGGCCGTGGGCCGGTGAGGGCGCGGGGGGGCGAGGGCGTTCTAGGCCGTGGGTGGGCGGGCGAGGGCGAGTGCGGGTGGGCGAGGGTGAGTGCGGGTGGGCGAGGCCGTGGGCCGGCGAGGGCGCGGGGGGGCGTGGGCGTGGGCGGGCGGGGGGGGAGTCCATGGGCGGGGGGCCGAGGGCGTGTGAGGGGGGCGAGGCGTGGGCAAGTGCGAGGGCGCGAGAGGCGAGGGCGTGGGCGGCGGCAGCGAGGGAGGGGGCGCACTTGGAGGGAGAGAGAATGGAGAATGAAGCCAAAGCTAGAGAGAATTGGAGAAAAAGATAGAGAAATTGAGCAAAATGGAAGTTCACAGTTTGATTTAATACAAGTATTTGTGGCAAATAGAATCGTAATAATATACGAGCGAACGGTTTCCGCGAAATTTTGAAATTTAAAAAATTTTCAAATTTTGTCAAAACAACGACGGTTTCTTGAAATAAACAGTCGTGGTATCTAAATTTTACTTTTTTATTAAATTTTTTTTTCTTAAAAATTTGATATTTTTAAAAAAATTTGAAAAAAATAGAAACCACGACGGTTTTGAAAACCGTCGTGGTTTCTAAGATACCACGACGGTTTTGATAAACCGTCGTGGTATCTATTTTTTCAAATTTTTTAAAAAATATCGAATTTTTCAAAAAAAAATTTTGAAAATTTTAAAAAAATTACCACGACGGTTTTCTTGAGAAACCGTCATGGTATATTAAGAAACCGTCGTGGAATCTAAAATTAAATTTATTAAAATATAAAAAAAAATTAGTGATGACCATTAGTAATAAGTCCATGGGCAGCGACACCTGTAAACCATGCACATCAACATATATATATAATATGTTCTTATTTCGTTGAACAATAAAGCATACAAAAAACAGATATATATACATTAGCATACTGAACAACTTATCAAATATATACGTCGGGAAATTACAAAACATTAATGTCCTTTTTTTTTCTTTTTTTTGGTCTTCTCAACACGTGTCCACTCTATATCTAAATGAAGCAAGTGTGAGGCATCATCGTCAAAATCATCAAGCTCCTCAATTGGTGGCAATCCGTTTGTGAATGATGGAATGTCGCTGCAATCTTCAACGTCTTCTTGGCCATCCCCGATCATTTTTGGCTTCATTGGCACAACTAAAGATAACTCTAAATTGTCGGGGTCCGTTGTGAAAAAGACTTGTACCGCTTGCGAAGCCATAATGAAAGGATCATTTTTGTATCCCAACCGCCTAAAGTCCACCACTGTCACGCCGTCCCTATCAATTTTAACAAAATTATTGTCCGCCCACTTGCATTTAAAGAGTGCTATCCGTAAGCCGCAATAATCAAGTTCCCAAATATCTTCAATGAATCCAAAGTAGTTCATGGAACCGTAAATCGGGTTCTTATCTTTTGCTGATGAAATATGCAAAGACTCGGCACGAAGGCTGACACCACTATTTTGGACGGGATGCTTCTCATCTCTTCCACGAGTGTAGAAGGTGTAGCCATTGACAAAATAGGATGTATATTTTGTGACTATCGATGACGGTCCTCTCGCAAGCTTAATTAAGTCTTTTGAATGGCCAGCCTGCATATGCAAATATTTTCTTATCCAGTCCCGAAATGTCCGGTTGTGCTCATCTTGAATCCACTTCTCAGACCTTGTTTTTCTTGAATTTGCATCTCGTACTTCCGTCATATGAACCTCAATAAAAGGCTCCACCTCCTTAGCATTGTGCAAAACATAAAGACAAGCTTTTTCCCATTCGTCTTGATTAACTGGTGAATGAACGCCGACGGATAGTCCTTTCGACGTATAGCCTGCTCTTTGGCAACCCTATTGGGTCTGCGTTGGACAAATACTCAGAGTAAAATTCAACTAATTCCTCGGCTATGTAGTTTTCCACTATACATTCCTCCGGCCTATTTCGGTTCTTCACATAACCCTTCAAAACCTTCATGTACCTTTCGAAAGGATACATCCACCTCAAATGGACCGGTCCGCATAGCTTAACTTCTCGAACCAAGTAGACAGTTAGGTGGATCATTATATCAAAAAAGGATGGTGGGAAATACTTCTCAAGCAAGCACAAAGTCAGCACCAATTCTGATTGTAGCGAATCTAGCATAAGTGGATCGATGACCTTTGAGTAGATTATATTGAAAAATGAGCATAACTTCGTAATTGCATGTCTCACATCTTTCGTTAAAACTCCCCGCAATGCAAGAGGTAATAACTGTTGCATCAAGATATGACAATCATGTGTTTTCATTCCAATTAGCCTCAAATCCTTCATCGACACCAACCGTTTGAAGTTGGAAGAGTATCCACTTGGCACTTTTACGGATGCAAGCCATTCATAAAGCTTTCTCTTTTCTTGTCTAGATAACGTGTGTTTTGCCGGAGGTAAATATGTGCCAGTCGATCTTTTGTCGGGGAGTAAATTTAGTCTAATCTTCATCTCTTCAAGATCTAACTGTGCCTTTTCACCATCTTTACTTTTGTTTGGAATGTCAAGCAACGTGCCCACGATCGATTCACAAATGTTTTTCTCAATATGCATAACATCAAAGCAATGACGAACATATAGTGACTTCCAATATGGAAGTTCATAGAAGATTGACTTCTTCTTCCAAGGTCCATCGACTACTGGAGCCTTACGTTTTCTCTTTCCTAATACTACTTTCACATCTTTAACCATCTCGAATACATCTTCGCCAGACAAAATCTGAGGAGGGGGTCTTTCTTCGGTATTACCATCAAAAACCTTCTTTTGTTTGCGGTAGCGATGTCCTCTTGGCAAGAATCTCCTGTGACCAAGGAAAACGGTTTTCTTACCATGCTTCAACCGGATGGAAGATGTGTCCTTCATACATATTGGACAACCTATAGAACTCTTCACAGAATAACCAGATAGATT
This sequence comes from Ficus hispida, assembly GCA_025413025.1. Taxonomy (NCBI): domain Eukaryota; kingdom Viridiplantae; phylum Streptophyta; class Magnoliopsida; order Rosales; family Moraceae; genus Ficus; species Ficus hispida. The sequence continues at coordinate 20,695,450 of CM046368.1, read as the reverse complement.
GCCAAGTGCAGGAAAGTCATTAATTGACCAAATCAACATTGCACGAACATTGAACGTGTCTTGACGGTGAGAATCTCTAACTTGTAAACCATCTTCCCATAAGGTTTTTAGGTCATCGATTAATGGTGCCAAGTACACATCAATGTCATTCCCCGATTGTTGAGGGCCTGAGATTAGTAATGTCAACATCAAGAACTTCCGCTTCATACACAATTCTGGAGGGAGATTGTAATTGACTAGTATGACTGGCCAGGTACTATGCCGACTACTCATGTTGCTATGTGGGTTCATTCCGTCTGTCGACAAACCGAGACGTAAATTCCTTGGCTCCGCACTAAAATCTGGATCATTGTCATCAAAAGTTTTCCATTGTGGTGCGTCGGCCGGATGCCTAAGTTTGCCATCGTCAATACGTTATCATGGTGCCATGTCAATTTCTTAGCATGCTCGGCATTACGGAATAAACGACGTAAACGTGGACCCGGTGGAATATACCATAATACCTTAACCGGCACTCCTTTCCTACCAGGCGATGGCATCTTGCCCTTCTTCCATCTTGACTCGTTACAAACCGGACATTCATCTAAATCTTCAAATTCTTTCCGGTAAAGAATACAATCATTTGGACAAGCATGTATCTTTTCATATTCCATTCCTAAAGTACTCAACGTCTTCTTCGCCTCGTACATACTAGGTGGCACTTTGTTATCATCCGGTAGAACATCTTTTAGAAATTCTAAAAGAGCCGTGAAACTAGAATTCGTCCACCCTGCCGACGCTTTCAGATTCCATAATTTAACCAATGCCCCTAATTTCGTAAATTTTGTACACCCGGTATACAAAGGTGTTTCGGCATCATTAATCATTGCCTCAAATAACTCCGGCCGATTCACAAAGTTTTCTTCCAAATCATTTATCATATTGACCATATCATCGCGAACGTCTTCCTCAACAATAGGCTCTTTACCTTTACTACTCGTAGATGTATATTTAATATCGAAAAAATCTTTGCCATGTAGATACCATGTTTGGTAAGAACAAATAATCCCATAAGCACGCAAATGCCCTCTAACATCATCAATGGAATGAGATCTATGATTACCACATATTTGACACGGACACGGAATCTTATCATCTTGTATGTGAGCTTTGGCAAACGACAAAAATTCTTCAACACCAGCTTCGTATGCTTTAGACAATCTATCAAACGACATCCACTTCCTATCCATGATGTTTGTAACTCCTAAATAAAAAAAAAATTACAGTACTTATTTAAAAGTGAAAGTACTGTATATCATATTCATTAATTAACACTGGCTCATTAATAGATCAACAATTAAGAATCGAAGGAATTCTTCAAAAAACTAATTAAAATAAAAAACACCATGTAAAGCCATAATATAATTAAGTCTAAATATGGGGCAAAATTAACATGTACTGATGATGACTTAATTTAACACCCATTACACAATTACTCTACATTGATCCCACAACATATATACATTAAACACATACAACAAGCAGAATTAAAATGTTCGTTATTGATTACTTACACAGAGAGAGCGATATATTGGCGTACTGAAAACGAAACTGCAATCTCGAAAACTATTTTGGGATATGTGAAGTGAAAAACTAAAAGCAAACAACTCTAGGCGTTTGGTTTAAAAAAAGTAAGCTTCCACGACGGTTTCTAAGAAAACGGTCGTGGAAACCCGAAAATTCAACGACGGTCAAGACAAAACCGTCGTGGAAAACTTGTTTCCACGACGGATTGCTAAAACAGTCGTGGAAGCATTGGGCCGCTTCCACGACGGTTAAGTTAAAACCGTCATGGAATCCGGCCGCTTCCACGACGGTTACACAAAACCGTACCGTCGTGGAAGCCGATGCTTCCACGACGGTTTTGTGTAACCGTCGTGGAAGCAACTGCTTCCACGACGGTTATTTGTAACCGTCGTGCAAGCTTGCGTTTCCACGACGGTTTTCGGAAATGCTTTTCCGCTCCGTGTTTTTGAGTTTTTTCGACGACGGTTTTTTAAAAAACGGTCGTTGAAGGACAGTCGTGGAATCTCAATTTTGTAGTAGTGATGACATAATAATTTTGGTCCTATTATTGTGGGATTTATAGATGTCCTGTGTTTCGTATATATGTCATTATATAATACCAGACCTATAATTATGGATGTGTGTGTATATATATATATATATTATATATACCATGACCATAATAGAAGGATTCTGATCAAATCAGACAATAAATATATATTTAAAAAGAACATTTGTGTAGAGCAAATATGAAAATTTTCTATTCCTAAAAGTTTTAAGTTTTTTACTATATTTCAACTGCACTCCTCAAACATTACCATTTAATATAATTTCTAACATTATTTTGAACTAACCTTCAAAATAAGTAGTGATTGGTCTGCTCTAATCTAAGCGAACTTTTAAGTCACGACTATGGGCTGCAAATTGTGATATTTAGTAGGGCACTTTAGAAAAATGTCACAAAATTATGTCTTGAATTGATATTTATCACACATGAAAGAAACAAAAACAAAAACAAAAAAACTCTTATGAAAAAAGGTTGTAACATGACTTCATAAAAACTTATTTATTTGTTTATTTTAAAATATCATTAGTTGGCATACATTATATAGCCACCTTAGCCCGTGGGTTACCAACTAGCTATCAATTAGTTACTTTCACTAATGAAAGACTGATCAGTAGCCACCTCAATAATAAGATTATTGGTCAGTTACTAATTGATTATCAGTTGATTAGTAACTGATAACTAACTTCGTCAGTGAATTACTAGTTAGTTATATTCGCCAGCGGCTTATTGATTGATAACCACCTTCGCCGACAGGTTATTAATAGGTTATCAACTTATTATCAGTTGGTCACTGATTGAAACTACTAACTTTGCTAGATTTTTTGAATTTTCTCACTGAAATATTAAAAACAAAATTAGCATATATCATTATAATTCTTAAAAATTCAATCAAATTCCACAAAAAGCACAAAAAAGAAAAAGAAAAAAAAAAGGTTCAATCACCACAAAATGTACGCTAAAAATAGTGTAAAAATAAATTTAAAAAATTATATAATTGGAACAAAATCTCCTCGTGCCGATCATCAAATCAGAGATCGAATGAGTGGATCTCCTCCTCTACGCAAACCCTTTGTGCAGATCTAATGTCCGACACCATTGACCACAAAAGATCAGACACGATCGGCATTGAAGTGGAGAGTGATAGTGGCGGCGGCATATGACGTCGCCGCGATGGAGGTTGTGGTCGCAATCAGAAGACCTGCAGCAAAGCCTCGAGACTGGAGTTGTCGTGATTTGAACAGAGGAGGAGATCCAACATGGCCAACACTGCAACTCTGACAAATATCTGATGGCGCGAGAGAAGAGAGGGAGGAGTCCGATTGCAACCTCTTGCAGCTCCAACTATGATCTCTGACTCAGCAAGGCAGATCGATGGCAACGGCTTTTTTCCGGGAAGGAAGAAAGAGAGAAGCGAAGGAGAGAGAGGGGGTAAGAGGGGGTAAGAGGGGGAGAAAAAGAGAGAGAAATTAAAAAATTTTAATTTAGTTAATAGTATTTCTTCCAATAGTTTTTAAGTTGTGAGAAATGTCAATCTACACTTAAATTTCATGGTATGAGACCTAATTATTTCTATTTAGTATAGGCCTTCTTTGTCATTTTTATTAGGCCCTTTCTGTTTTCTTTTGAAGGAAATTATGTGAATTATCTTTTAGTGTACATGTTTAAGATTTTTGTCACATAATTAAATCTTTATTCTAAAATCACTTTTTATTTAATATTGTAAGAAGACTTAATATTCTCGAACATGTGTTCTTTTAAGGGCATATCTCAATTTTTTTTTTTTTTTTTTCAAATTCTCAACTTCCTAGGAAGTAGGATGTACACATCTTAACAAAGGAATGTAGGCCTAAGCCTGAAGATCTACAAAACAAGTCATTGGGTCTAGTCCAATGTTGAGAGGAGGAGTGATTTGGGACCTAGAGTCAAAAGTCCAAAATTGGATATCGATGTAAAACATTAATAATAGGCCAGTTGATATAGAAGGGGGCGTATATATAATAATAATAATAATAATAATAATAATAATAATAATAAAGAACAACATTAAAAAATAATAAATAAAATACAAAGAAGAAGAATAAGAGAAATTTTAATAAGAAATAAATATGTGTATATTTCAAGTAATATTAACATGAAGAAATAGAATCTCTCAGACAAAGTTAAAAGACGATTAGGTGGATGATCTTAGTTTTCAAACCCATAAAACATTGCATTATAACTGTTATATATTTGTACCAGGCAAACACAAAAAATATAATGGTATAATACAGAAAAAAAAAAAATTCCTGTATAATTAATGATTAAAACGGTATTTGGTGATATATTGAATTTGAGACATAGTTGATGCTACCACCTAACGACCATATATATATACACACACTAGTTTAAAGCATGATTGAACATATTTGAGAAAATTTTTCTAAATAAGAAAAAACATATACATATAAAATAAATACAAGAAAAAAAAAACAAAAACCAACAAAGCACCTAAAACTTAAACAAAGGAGGAATGAGAAAATATTAAAAAGATAAAATATCTAAAATGAAAAAAAAAAAAAAATAGGCCAAAAGAAAAAAGAAAACAAAAAAGGACTGAAATGAAAAAATAAAAAAAAAATGGGCCAAAAGAAAAAAAAATGAAGGACTAAAAAAAAGTTTTTCGTTTTGGACAACTACAGTAGCTTTTTTCAACTTTCTATGTGCTACTGCACATTGAACATATTTGAGAAAATTTTTATATATATGGAAAAATTAAAATAGTAAGTTCAAAAAGTAAACTCACAAAATTAAAAAAAAAAAAAGGACCTGAAAAAAAAAAGAGAGAGATTAAGAGAGCAAAAAAGAAAAAAAAGACTAAAATGAAAAAAAAAAGTTTTTTTTGATCAATATATATAAAAAAAAAAAAAAAAAAAAGCTTCGATAGAAATATATATTTTTTTCTTTCTATATATAGCTATAGATATAGAAGGGATAAATGATGTAGCGTTTTTATTCATCTTTATTTTTATATATTTTGTTAATTTTTGAGCATTTTTATTAGTTTTTTTTTTTAATTTAATTCTGTTCATGTTGTTTTGAAGGTAAATTGCAAGAATGAGCATAAAGGCATCACAAGAGGAATCCAAGAAGCAAGAAGTGGGCTGCAGTGCACTAAACATCCGTTGCAGCATGCTAAAAGGCGGAGAGCTGGACTTTGCAGGCTGCAGCGCACAAAAAGCCTGTTGCAGCCCACCCCTCCCCTATTCCAGGGATGCTACAGTGCACAAAAAGCCTGCTGCAACGCACATCCTGAAGCCCTAGCCAATAAATACGCGCTGCAACCCCCATTTTATCCGCAGCAGTACCCGTACACGTAGATAATTGATTTTAAGGTGAAAATGAACTAATTTTTAGGGAATTAAAAAAAAACTATTTTCGTCTAAAACGGTTCGTTTTGGATTTCATTTTGAAAAAAAAAAAAAAAAAAAAAAAAAAAAAACAGTATAGTGGATTGACATTTCTTAATAATTTATAGATACAATTTTGTGTGTGTATATATATATATATGTATGTATGCATGTATGTATTTGATACAGCTAGCAAGGTACGTACAATATGATCGAAGGCAAGACAAGAGATAAATTGTAGTTGAATATGTCAAGTTTCAACCAAATAATTGATTGACTGACTAAACATGGAACACTACTAAATCATTCCCCTAAAACATTCTCGTTATTCTTCTCATTTTATTTTAAATACAAAATTATGAAACCAAACATTGCCCAATTCCAACACCTTTCCTTAAATATTAGTATACGGCACCAATAATTAATTAAATTATTTACAACCATTAATTAAAGATTCCTAATCACCCCAACTAGCTAGCCTAATACAAATATATATAGCCTAATACAAAACTTTTCTTATTACTATTATTACTACTTTGGAATTGGGCCCCAACTGCACGCTTGCCCTCCTTTAAACAGACGACATGGAGGCCCCTTCCACTTTTACACACACGCACGGCTATATATATATGTGTGTGTGTTTTAAGGGTCAGGACTCAGGAATCTATATATGCATCTACTAATACATGAATACACACACATATATATAAATAGAAATTTTTATATCATAAAATATAAGCTTTGGAACATACGACATGGAGGACCCTTCCACTTACACCCTTCCACTTACACACACACACCCCTATATATATGTGTGTGTGTTTCAAGGGTCAGGACTCAGGAATCTATATATGCATCTACTAATACATGAATACACACACATATATATAAATAGAAATTTTTATATCATAAAATATAAGCTTTGGAATAAGTTGACCTTGGTTTTCGTGGGATTCGACACACGTATCATTTTATTTCTCCTTTCCGACTCAGGACACAAACCATACATGCATTTTTGTTTATGTCATCATGATTCAGTTTCTATATATTTATAAATCATGCACACACACACATATATATATACGTGTTCATAATGAACCTCATAACATGCATGCATTGTAGCATAAATATGTATGTCTTTTTCTTTTTAACTTTCCTCTTGTAGAAATGACTTTCTTATAATGTTTATTTCTTTTTTTCTTATATCTAATATATTTCTTCATTGGTTTTTTCGTATTAAATTCAGGTTATTGGCGATCATCTTAAATCACAAGTTTTCTCCCATTTCTTAATCTCATGGATTCCGAGTAATTTATTCCATGCTTGGATGACTAATCCCCACTTTAATCCCACTTTATTACCATAATCAATGATAATTAGGCTCTTAATTACCAAAGAAAATAAATTTAAAAAGAAAGAAAGAAAGTGATGCTAAAGCCAAAGTAGTTACTCTCTACACAAAGCACTATCATCCTCTTATGTATACATACATATATATATATATATATATTATGTAGACAAAAAGCAGTCTCACATTAGCCGGATATGAAATTAGTAATGGGTTTAAAAGGATTCAAACTACTCCTTCTAATAGGTTAACCTTTTAGGATGGAACTCCAGGGACCACAACAAATGATATTAGAGCCAGATTCCAGATTTAGCCATGTGTACGCGCAGGATTCGTATCAAGAATAATGGCTCCGGAAGAGATTGTAATGGTTGGAATATTCATTATGTGAACTCCCAAAATGAAAACTCTATATGTAACACGGGATCCTAATATAGTGGAGATCATCTTGATGGAGTTAAGATCTTCTTGGCTTTGAAGAAGATGGGCGGATAAATCATGGTTTGAGATCATGGTTTGAGAGGGAGCTGTAGTGATAGTATGTTCTTGTTCGAGGGACGAATTGTTGAGTATATATGAACAAAAAATCCTATATTGACTAGACATGAAAATGCTAATGGACTCGAAAGGATTTAGATTACTCCTAATAAGGTTAACCTTTTAAGGTGGAACACAAAGATTCCAACATATATATCTAGTACATAATACCACGAGTTAATAGTATACATATATATATGCCTGTGTCTTATTAAATAAAAATAAACTGAAAGAAATAGAAACCAATAAACTATTATTACATATATACACACACACATATAAGACAGACAGGAAAATTAATATGTTGGTGTTTTGGTACGTATATATGTACATAATCACAAACGAGCAATGGAAGCTAGCAATGAGGAAACATAGAAAGAGGGTATAAATAAGCGTGAGTCGTGATCCTGTGAATGTGTGACTATTATGAAGACAAAGAATTATGAGTTATGAAGATAAGGATATAGAATTATGAAGAAAGTAGTGTAAACTATATAATCATATAGCAAGACTAGAATAATCAATGTCACTCATACACACATTTATATATATATATATATATATATATATTACAATATCAAATATATGTGTAACATATATCTAATCTATGTGTGTGTGTGTCTACAATATGAAGCAATATGTAAATTACTCTATGATCTGGACTGCACTTTTGCTGCTCAACATATCATATATATGATAATAGTAATAATAATTACTCCAAAATAACAAAAACTTGTTGCTCACAGTAATCATGATTTGGCACCCCACCCACCCACCAACCCCCAGTCCCACACAAAAAGCCAATTCATAGTTTTGATACTGCATATATATATATATATATACATATATATATATATATATATAGTGCATACACAAATTATTTATGGGAGAAAACTATTTTTTCAAAAAAAAAGGGAAAAAAAAAGGGGGAAACCTCTCAGTTGAGTCATTATTCCAAACGTAAAATCTGGGGTAAGTTTGAACATTGCCAAAAGATGAGACAGGAGAGTCTTTTTGTTTTGTGGGGCTTGCTTTCTTTTTCTACTTCACTCTTCACCCTTCATTCATACATACATATAATATATACTAGCTTGTGGAAGGCACGTTACATGTTCGTAATTCTTTTATTAAATTTTCATTTATCAATATTTTCATACATAGTTAACAATGTTTATATATTCAAATATACAATTCAGATGTGGTAAGTTATACCCACCATGTATAATCATTATAAAAATCATCAGTATAACATCATAATATTTTTAATATTAATAGTATAAATTTATCCTAAAGTTATGAAATTTAAATACAAAATTCTGTGGTTGAACAAAAACAACAAGTTTAAATTAAACATAATGATGTTAACACGAACATACACATAAACACACACAAAAATCGAACAAACAAATGCATATTTTCTTTACTAAATATTATAGAGATAGATATAAGTAATATTATGTGGTACAAAAATTCACAAATTGAAGTGCTTATGATAATTTAAAAAAAAATGTGTATGAGCCTTGTTTTAGTCACCGCAAAAAAAGAAAACGTGCTCAAAGCGCTTCTACTCTCATTTATGAAGACGCAAATGACTTGAAACTCATTAAGAAAACCAAAATGTAAATTTTGGAGGAGATATTTAAATACTAATTTAAACTTTCAAACAATGCTTGTCATAAATTTGACAAAAAAATATATTTTAATGTAACAATGAGGGAAAAAAAATTATTAATTAGAGATGTATCTGAGAAAGTATTATTTTATACGACTAAATCAAAATTTGTATAATTAGGGATATAACCAAAAAAAAAAACAAATATTTTAAAGGACTTGCAAAAACAAATGAGGAAAAATTTTAAAAATATATTTTAATAAGAAACATTAAAAAAAATTTTGCTGATTTTTTTATATAAAATAAAAAAAATAAATAAATAAAAAGGCCAAGCACGCTTTCGCGGTCAAAAGTTGAAATAAAAGAGCTGTCGTGTTTTGGCAAAACAACCACAAACATTTTAAAAATAATATTTTAAAAATTGGACACAATTGAGAAAATTATCTAGAGGATAATTAGTTGAAGAAAAAATTTTACTATAACCATATATGAACAAATAAATAATTTAAAATGTTTAAAGAATGACATATTTAAGAAAAATATTTAAAACTATAAGTTGGAAAACACATGCATTACTTTTGAAAGACAATTCAAAATAAAAAATTCAAAATTTCCAAAAACAAATTACAAAAAAAAAAAAAAAAAAAAACAAACAAACAAACAATGTAGTATACGGACAATGGTTAAAAAAAAAAAAGGAAAAGAAAAGAAAAGAAAGAGAGATTCACGGTTAAAACAAATTAAGGTTTTTCATTTCTAGAAAAGACAAAATGAAAAGTGGAGTGTAAGGTGTCAAAAAAAGAGGATGACATGGGGACTCTTATAAGCCTTTGAAATCAACTAAATGAAAAATATAATAATTTAGTGGAGAGCATCTTATAACTTAAATTTAGAGACTATTATAGTAATAAGATATAAAAAATTAATACTAAATTAATATGATAGAAAATTAAATTAAAATTAATTAAAATTTATATTATATTAATTAAAAATAAAAAATTTGTGTCATATTAATCGATAGATGAAAAATAAAATTATTATTTAGATAACTTTCTTAATAATTTATAGTCGTTGGATTTTTGAGTGAAGAACAAAAATGTTCTTATTGATTCTCCTTTTTATATATATATATATATATATATATAATTAATTTACCGATAAGGGAGTGACTAATTGATGAGGACTCCCTTATCTGTAAATTAATTATATATATATAAAGATATATATATATATGTATATATGTTCCTTAATTACGCCACAAAGATTTTCGACACCTTGTGTTCTCTAGAAAATGAAATTTCAATATTACCAATTTCGATTTTCTCTGAGGAACATCTTTTTGGTGGGGGACGTAGGTGTGGGATTAAAGCATTTGGGGGAATTCTTCTTTTAACAATAATATTAATGTGTGATTATAAGAAAGTTTAAATTAGAGATGGTGATTTAAAAAATATCCATTTTTTCTTTTTTTTTTATTTATAAAAATATGTAAAATAGTATTTATAAAAACAATATTACCCTTCATAAAAATTTAAAAATTAATAAATAAATAAGTAATTAAAAAGGAAACGAAAAAAGGGTAGAAAAAACGTGTTAATAAAGATGTCTAAATTTGATTTGATGAAATTAGTTTTTAAAAAAAAATGTTATAAAAGAACCATATATTATAATAATATAATAATTATCTAATGGATGAGTCATTAAGAGTTCGTTTGATAAATGAGTTTGAGTTGAGTTTTTAAAATTGAAATAGTAAATTTTATTAACTTTTTGAGAAAAAGATAAAAATTTTTGAAGAAAAAGACAAAACTTTTGAGAAAAAAAATAAAATTTGAACTTAAAAAATCAAATTTGAGCTTGATTTCTAAATAAACTCTAAGATTTTTATTAAGTTTTACTGAATTTACAAAGTTACTTATTTTCTTATATCAGGAACGATGAATGATGAGTTCAAATAGTAAGAAGTGTAAGGGCAAATTATACTTTGGACAAAGAAGACCCCACGCAACTGGATATGACCGGACCATTATTCCTCTAAATATCCCTTAATTATAACTCACTTATCTTTTGTACTCGATCGCCCACACTTGGTGCTTTCGAATTGGCTGTTTGTTTCTCTCTCTCTCTCTCTCTCTCTCTACGTACACACCAACAGTATTACATCTTTGTTCTTGGCCATAAAAATCAATTACTCGCCAAAAAAAAATTTTTTTTTTTAATTTAAGTGGAAGAGGGAGAGTGGGGGTATATTAGGTAAGAGACTAGTCTATCAAAGTCTGGTACCCAGTCTGTTTCTTTTGACTATTGGGACATACTCCTAAATAAGCTTTGGAAATTCCAATCGCAGCAAATAATTATAATAATAATAACAACAACAAGAATTAAAAGCGAAAATTCACAAAGCTCAAGGTCCCAAAAAATGAAAAATGAAAAAAAATATATATATTATTTTTTATGAAGGTGTGATTACTCGTGATAATGAAGGTTTTTGGGTTTAATTGATTTTCTTTCCACTCCAGTCTGTCCGTTCACTTGACATTAACTTCTTCACTAATTTTGCAAAACTTACTCAAAACTTTTCACAATTATTGTTCAAAACCACAGTCATCCTTTACCTTCACCAAACACCCACTCTTAACCCCACCCCCCGCCCCCCACCCCCCCCCCCCCCCCACCCCCCTCCTTTTTTTTTTTGTGGGCTGGTCTCCTATAATCATAGTCACCTTTGCATCATTTTTATACTAATTAATACGTGTTTTGGGTCCAAAATTGGATGTTTGACTAAAGAAAACATGGAAAAATTAAATCAAAAGGAGGACTTTAAATAAGGAATTAATGAAAGGCTTTTAATTTCTCATATTTTTTTAATGCGATTTCCAATTAAATTTCTGATCAACCATCACCTTCAAAGACAGAGCACATTTACATATCATCACTACTATATTCAAAAATTTTAAAAAATAAAATAAAATAAAAAGGAGAGAGAGAGAGAGAGAGAGAGAGAGAGAGAGAGAGAGAGGAAAATTGAAGAAACAGCAAAGAAAGTTGAATAATATATAATTTGATATGTTATAATGATGCTTTTCTTTTACTGTAAAAAATGGAAATGGAAATTGAAATTGAAATTGAAATTCCTTTTTTCGGTTTGTAAAAGGCCTCCTATCACCTACCACTGATAACATAACTCCATCCAATCCATCCTTTCTTCTTCTTTACAACTTTATTATTATGAATAAATGTATATATAAACATATATAAATTTTTATAAGACATATATATATATAAATATTATAGCATTATTCCTATTCCCTGTTCCATTTTTCCTCTTTCATTATTCCTAACAATTATTTTCCTTCCCACATTAAAAAAGTTGAAACATTTCTTTCTTGTTGGGTTCTGTTCCGCTTCTCCATATGTTTTCCTCATTAATTTCCACATTCACCTGTCTTTTCTTTTCTTATAAATAAAAATAAAGATAAAAATAAATATACAAACATAAAAGTTTCCCTACTCTGATTTCTGATAACACCCCCAAATTCAGAAAATCCCAGAACTGAGAATCAATGGAGATCTAGCTAGACCTTCACGGCTTTTTTTGTTTTTTTTGTTTTTATTATTTTTTTAATTTTTTCTACACCAAAAAACTCTTCTGCAAGTACTGTCTGTAAGTGTGTTGTTCTCTCGTCTCTCTTCTTGATTTATTCTTATTGTTACTATTATGTCTCTATGGAATTGAAACTTGTTCTAATTAGTTTAACACCCCCCCCCCCCCCCCCCCCAAACAAAAAAATAATAAACAAATAAATTCCCAATCTTTATTCGTTTAAAGTAGTCGTCTTTCTTCGGCTCTCTCATTCAAGTCTCCGGTGTTTGCTGCTAATAGTCGGAGTTTGAATTCAACTGGGGGGGGTGGGGGGTGGGGGGTGGGGGGTGGAGGTGGGGATGGGGATGGGGGTGGGTGGGTCAACTTAATAAAAAATCTTTCAAATGGTTTTCTCTCTATTTGTTAAAACTATGCACATTTCTTGTTATTTTTATTATTGTTGTTGTTGTTGTTTTCATATTTTAATCTCTTACCAAGTTCTCTCTGTTTTCCGTTCTTCTTTTTCATATGTTCTTTCTGGGTACAACTTCCCATTTTATACGGTGCTCTCTTTTTGGTATTTTGTTTTGTTTTTGGCTTAGAAATGGTGTTCAAATTTGTTCGGCATTGTACAAATGTATAACGTTATACTGAGATACCATACCAAGCGAAACCAAATTACTAAAAATGTTGAAAAAGCTTGCTTGATCTTACTGAATTGCATCTAACAAATGTAGGAATTTCCGGACTCAAAAGATGGCATCGGATCTTAATGAGGGATTATCCAAGAAGACATTTGTTTTCGGTTTGAGGGTTTGGGTGTTAACCGGCATCATCGTCGGCTTGTTTATAGTCGTAATTCTGCTCGTGTTGTCCGTATGTCTCACCTCGCGTAAACGATCAAGAAGGGCAAAGGGCATGATTCCCCTTACCCAAATCCCTAATGTTTCAAGAGAAATCAAAGAAATTAGAGTTGATCACATTTCCCCCAACAACAATGCCCGTCACAACGCTACTTTTCTCTCTCTTGATGACAAATTCACCGAGAAAGATTCCGAGAAAGTTTTGATCAATACCAAGATGGGAGATAATAGCAGTCAGTCAGGCTCATTCACTAACATAGAGAAGGAAGGTGGGCGTTCTCGTTCTGGAGAGGACGGCGGTTATCAGATAGTCTCCGTTCATCACAAGCCTTCACCACATCCTGTAGCCGCTCCTTCACCTCTCTCCGGTCTACCCGAGTTCTCTCACCTTGGTTGGGGTCACTGGTTTACACTAAGGGACCTGGAACTTGCGACGAACTGGTTTTCAAAGGAAAATGTCATTGGTGAGGGCGGTTATGGTGTTGTTTATCGCGGTAATCTGATTAATGGGACCCCTGTGGCTGTCAAGAAGCTACTGAACAATCTGTGAGTAACATCTTGTATCAGTACAAGCTTTATAACTTCCGTCTTTAATTATTTCTTCTCCTTGCTAACTTCTGTCCTTGTGCAATGTGTTTAAACCAACCTTGCAGAGGACAAGCAGAGAAGGAGTTCAAAGTGGAAGTTGAGGCCATTGGGCACGTGCGGCATAAGAACTTGGTTCGCCTTTTGGGATATTGCATTGAAGGCACCCATAGGTATTGTAAGGCTTTCACCCTAAATCAGTGTAAAGGAACGGAATTGCTTGGCAACTCTCTTTTAGGCTGACATCTGTGCTTTAGAGGAAAATTTTTTTTCATTTATTTATTTGTTAAACTGCTTAATTTAATTGCTTTTTTGTTTCTTTTCTTTTCTTTTCTTTTCTTCGGTTTTAACTACTCTATAGTATTTTGAGTTCTGTAAAATAAACTACTTAATTAGCAGCATTGCAGTTCTGTAAAATATCCTTTTTGATGGAATTTCAAAAGATGCATCTTTTAAACAAGTTCTTCCATGGGCGGGAATTTTTTTTTTTTTTTTTTTTTTTTTTTTTTTTTTCAGTAGCACATAACAGTGACATTAAATTTCAGGTTGTTGGTATACGAGTACGTCAACAATGGCAATTTGGAACAATGGCTTCATGGAGCTATGAGTCAACACGGATACCTAACTTGGGAGGCACGAATGAAAGTTCTCTTAGGCACTGCAAAAGCGTTAGTCTCCAAACCCCAACATTGCATTCAAGTTGTTTTCCGTTGAATTTCATCTTATTTGCGCTTACTCTTCCATCTTGCAGGCTGGCTTATCTGCATGAGGCTATTGAACCAAAAGTTGTGCACCGAGACATCAAGTCTAGCAATATCTTGCTTGACGATGACTTCAATGCCAAGATTTCAGATTTTGGACTGGCAAAATTGCTGGGTGCCGGAAAGAGTTACATTACAACTAGAGTTATGGGTACCTTTGGGTGAGTAATAATGCTTTAAAGATTTGACTGTTTTTTCACAGAGTCAATGCATTTTATAGCTGAAGAAACTATATGTATTTCCTGATATGATATTTAATTGTTTTGTTCTCAGATATGTGGCTCCAGAATATGCCAATTCTGGACTTTTAAATGAAAAGAGTGATGTGTATAGTTTTGGTGTTGTGCTCTTGGAAGCAATTACTGGAAGAGACCCAGTAGATTATGGTCGACCGGCACATGAGGTATCCATCAGTCAATTCATTTAATGCCTAATACTAAGTGACGTTCTTTTACCAAGTTGTTATGTTCTATTTAACTTTGACCTTTTACATTCATGTTAAATTGCACGACTTAGTGTAAACTGCTTAGCTCTTTAGTTTCTACCTTTCAAAACTTGCACTTTAAAACCTGTGACTGATTCCTGCAGGTAAATCTGGTAGACTGGCTGAAGATGATGGTTGGAAATAGGCGTTCAGAAGAGGTGGTGGATCCAAAGATTGAAAATAGGCCATCAACAAGTGCCCTTAAAAGAGCACTTTTGACTGCTTTGAGATGTCTGGATCCCGAGTCGGACAGAAGGCCTAAGATGGGTCAAGTTGTTCGCATGCTCGAGTCCGAGGAATATCCCATACCTCGAGAGGCATGTTTCTATGGAGTCCCCATTTTGCTCCACTTTTTTCTTCCCCTTTTGTAGTTCTTATTTTTTTTATCTTTTTTTTTTTTTTTTTTTCTCTTGCTGTTAAAGAATCACTTGAACTATGCCAGCAAGAACTCTTCATTTGAATTTTGGGACCTATTTTACTAGTGCTTATTCTCTAAAATGACCCTGTTGGACTTGCAGGATCGAAGGCGTCGAAAGAGCCAAGCAGGGAGTACACCGGCTGAGTCTCAGATGGAGAATTCCGATACTGATAAGAGCGACAACCCGGATAGCAGACGGATCCATCAGAAATAGACAAAGTGGACAATTCAATTTGATGTATAGAATCAGATGAACACAAGTCAAGTGGCAAAGATTTTCATTGTTTCGAGCGTTTTGATACTTGGATCTGCCTTAGTTGAGATGACAGCCAGCCGAAATGAGGTAAGATTTAGACGGTTTTTGAGCTTTGAATACCTGCTGCTTGTACATCATACACAGCTGCTGTGTGTACAGTTTTATGGGGTCCATTTTCCCCTTACATGTCTTCTTTAGGTTATTTAGCTTGTGAGAACTATTGCCCTCCTCTTTGTAGAGGAAAACAATTGAAACATCTGAAAAGGAGCTGATTTTTGTCGACTGTAAGTCAAAGGAATTTCTTCTTGTGCGAATTGAGATATACTTTATATATTGTTTGTTCCATTTTGAATTCCAATTTTCACATCAAACGCTCTCTTTTGCAATTGGTGAAGTTGCTTTGCCTGGCTCATATAGCTTATTCAAGGGTATCAGGGAAGTGATACATACTATATATTGTTTTTAAAGTTATATAGGACATAGATGCAAAAGGAGAATTTTTTGAAATTTCCCCTGCATTTGATGCCTGAATCGGCATGCTTCACAAATTTGGATACAACAAAAATACCCCGTTTTGTTAAGAGATATTTGGATAGAAAATGAGAGTCCAAACGAAGGAAAGTGAGCGAAACTACAAAGAAAATTTCAATAAGATGTAGCGAGAGTGAGCGACCAAATGAAAGAAACCAAAGAAGCATTTGAACAACACCCTCCCTGTTCACAGAACAAAATCTCAGCATCACAATCTCTGCAAGAAAAGAAAGCAAACTTGAGAGGTCGAAGTTCGGTGCTTCAGTTCACTTTCATTTCACTATAAGGCTGTAGAGCATTGACAACAACACTCATATTAGGACGCAAAACAGCTACATCTAGCTAGGGGTGTCAATTCGCGTCTCGTGTCGTGTTCGTGTCGTGTTTGAGTCGTGTCGAATTTTTTCTACCCCAACCCGAACACGACCCGTGACACGAACACGACACGAAACTGCGACACGGACACGACACGAAAGCGTAACGGCTGGACACGACACGACACAAACTTGACCCGACACGAATTGACCCGCGACACGAACTTGACCCGCGACACGAAACTGACCCGCGACACGAACTTGTTCTGGACATTTTGTCGAATAACTTGTCTGCTGTGAAACTAAATTCATTACTCAACCAAAGTAAATCATTTCCTATTCAGTTGTTTTTGGTTATAGCAGCCATACAAACAAATCCTAAAACTATTAGGGAAAAAAAAAACCCAACAGAACATAAAATCAAAGGGAAAAAAAAAAAGCAATAAACAAAACCAAAAGGAAAGATTTAACAAAGTACAAACTGATATGCCAAATCCAACAAAAAAAAAATTGCAAAAATTGAAGGAAAAGGAATAATGACTACGAACCTAGAAGCGGAATCAACAAAAAAATAAAAATAAACAAACTTGATCCAAAAAATTTCCCGGCTGTCAAAGAAATGTAGAGATAAACCTACAAAACCCACATGAGTAAAGAAAACACAAAGAAAGAATGGTTAAAAAGATTGAACCAAATTCTAGGGTTTTAAGACCTGAGATTTCTCTGTAATTTAAGAGGGAATTAAGCTCGTAGAAACCCAAATAAAAATAAAACTAAACACCAGATCTGGAAGATAAACCTGTTCATTACTTAACTTGCGACCGAATTAGTCTAGGCGATGACGGAAATTGTGCAATCTAAATGGAAAGAGGCTAGGTGGAGCAACAACGGTGGCGGAGCGAGGTGAAATTGTGTGAGCTTCTCAGTTTTAGGCCCAGCATCACGAGAGAGAAGTGTGGTCGGCAGCGTAGGGAGAGGGAGAAGAGCATGGTTTGGGGTTAGAGAGAGAGAAGGTTAAGGTTTGAGAGGCAGAGAGAGAAAGTGAGAAGTAGAGAGAGAAGGTTAAGAATTTTAGGGCCTGAAGAGCAGAGAGAGACGGGACTTGCGAGAGTTTTTTTAATTTATTTTTTGATAGATTGCACGACGGTTTCTAGGAAACCATCGTGGTATAACCGTCGTGGAATCGCCGGATTCCACGACGGTTTTCGGAAACTTTATTCCGCTCCGTGTTTTTACACATTTTTCACGACAGTTTTTTTAAAAACGGTCGTGGAAGCGCCGTCGTGGAATCCACATTTTGTAGTAGTGCTGCACGAAATTGACACGAAAAGTGACACGAAATTGACACGAATTTTTGCGGGTCGACACGAACACGATACGAATTTTTTCGTGTCAAATTTTCCCAACCCGAACATGACCCGCCACCAATTTTTCTCAACCCAAACCCGTGAAATTCGTGTCGTTTTCGAGTCGTGTCGTCGTGTCGCGACCCGTATTGCCACCCCTACATCTAGCACACACGAGGCAGCAACTGCAGCTAACTGTTTCACTTGCACAACCAACCGCAATAAACGTTTATCAAACACAAGTCTCATTTTTTTTTTTCATTTTTTTTTTTAATTTTTGAAAAGACCAATGTGCTCAAACCGAAGTCATAGGAGAGTAAGCTCGTCCACTACTTGGTACATTAAGAAAATAACTACATCGCAGCAGGCACATCCGAAGATCAACGCAACAACTAATTGCAGAGCAGAGTACCAAAAAGGAAAGAGGAGTCGGTCATTACCTTTGCAACTGCCTTGGCACTTGGCAGGGGTATTCTTTCGAGTCTAACATCAATGCACTGCTTCGCTCAAAATGAAAGAGGATTGTAACCTTGATACCCTCCGGACCATCGAAGTTAGGAACATCAAGCAAAAACTTACTCCAAACCATGATAAGCGCGAGTCTCAAGACGTATTTGATTCAACCAATCAAAATCGGAAATTATCACAACATCATTATCAAAGAGTAGTATGATTGCTGGACTTGATGCCACGGTGGATAATGGGAGGCATAGCCTTTACATGTAAATATTGAAGGCCACTGGCTGCTCCTAGGGTGATTTTAACTATTTTTGAGGCCATGAGAGAACTGGACGTGGCCGTGCTCCTTTGACAACGTTCTTTCCTGTATGTGAGTATTAACAAATTTTGAGTATGTCAGTGAACCGATCAAAGTCACAGAGAAATTCATTCCCAACAAGTTTAATTTGGTTCCAATGGATGGTGATTTCCAAGCTTTTTACACAAAGACTTCCCATCACTTAATAGCTCAAAACACCGAAAGATATAGTTTTGAGTGGTTCTGTGAAGGTCAGTCACACAACACAATGTCATTATCGATCAAGAGGATCAAGTATAGGAGATAAAAAGATATGAACGCAGAAGGAAGTTGTTTGTGCTACTAACTAAGTACTGACTGACCATGAAGAATGTCATGAAGAGAGGCATGAGGAGCATACTCATAAGCCAGCTCTCGCAGTGGACCGTCAACACAAAATCCAACAACGTCCTTCACACCATTATTATCTGTAAATAACAACCAACCAAGCATGAAGCAACCCCCAGACGAACCTGGGCTAAGAATTCCAGTTGCGGTTGTTTGGTCGGATCCAATGTCTAGATCTGATAGCAACAAGATGGCCAGTTTTTAGAATGCCGCCGCGATAGAAGAACCCTCACCAGACAAGGGTTTCTTTTCAAAATTATGAGTCAATGTCGAGTGGAAAGTCAAGGACTTGGATATGGAGATAGAAGGTTTGGATTTGCTATAAATGGATTTGGGTTAAAAATTGGTTGGTACTGTTATTCTAACATTCAACACATTTTAAAAAGGGGAAAATAAACTTTCGAATAGAGAAGAAAATCAGTTAAGAAGAGTATAAAATCTTTCCCAGACGACAGACCCCCCAAATGCCTGAAAAAAAAAAAAAAAAAAAAAAAAAAAAAACGTAAAAACAAACTGAGGATGATCCCATTCCATTCGTTATAGTGATTCGATTTGTTCAATGCGTTTTTCAGTTCCAACCAAAGCTCTTTTTCATCATCAGTAATCACTTTGATGATTCACAAGACTTTTTTTTTTTTTTTTTATAAATAATATCTATTGGCCATGTATGGATTAGTACCCAATCACAGATGAATCGCATCCGCAAAATTGAAGGGATTTTCATATGCAGCCAAACAAACACCATCTTCTTTTTAACTCCCTTGTTGTCTCCTCACGTGCAATTAGTGGATCTACCTGATGGAATAAATAAGTTCCTCCAAACACCGAAGCATAATTTTTTGGACAAAAATGGTTACCCAAAAAAAAAAACAAAAAAGGCAGCGTACTGTAAAAAAAAAAAAAAAAAAAAAAAAAAAAAAAGACTGGCAAAATAAGGCAAGAATCCTCATCTCTCAAGCTGATAAACAACTCAAATTTAATTAAAAGATTAATTTCCCGTTTCAGTAATGTACTGAGAGGTATATATATATAGAGAGCCTAGAGATATACAGATAGGTTTATTCAAGAATCAGAATTACCCAAATTGTTCAGAAGACCAAATGATGGTACCAAAAGAAACCAACAAGCTTTGAAAACAACACCCACCCTGTTTACAGAAGAAATCTCAACATCACCGAGGGGGACCAGATTGAGAGTTCAATAAAGGCTGTAGAGCTTTGACAACGATGCTCATATTAGGACGAAAATCAGCTTCATATTGAACGCACAATGCAGCAACTGCAGCCAACTGTTTCACGTACACAAGCGAAACAAATATTATCAACACAAGTTAGAAGATTCAATTTGAAAAGACCAATGTTCTCAATATAAAGTCATAGGAGGGAAAGGTCACCCTTTACTTGGATACTTAAGAATTATAATTTCCAAAGATCAACTGAGGAACTAACTGCAAAACAGCACTTTCTGCAAGCGCTTACCTTTGCAATTGCCTTGGGAGGGTATTCCCCATTGAGTCTAGCATCAACACACTGCTTCACCTTATCTTCGCTGAGTTTCGGTGTAGCCTGATAGATAGATAGATAGATAGATAGAATCCAAATTCATTCTAACACAAAATTTAAAGGATGAAAAACCAAAGAATGCAAGCATCCAACCACTAGCTACAAGTAGATCAGGTCTAAGACAGAAATCAGTACCCATGTCACGAGGCTCTGCTGTCCTCGTGGCAATGTATGATCGACAGGTTTACGGCCAGTCAAAAGTTCCAACAATACAACACCAAAGCTGTAAACATCGCTCTTTGCACTGAGCTGCCCAGTCATTGCATATCTGCCATCAAATATCACAAAACTTCAGAGTCCAATGTGTTCTACTGAGACTATGTCGACATTTTTTTTATTTTTTCACTTTTTTTTTATTTTTTTACTGCATAACATTACAGTTTACAAAGAATAGACAAAGTTGACCACTTTTGTTTGTAGGCCAAAACAGACTTTGTACACTTTCATCTTACTCTATGGACTCAGCCAGCCAGGACCTTTACAGTTATTATTCTCTTTCCCATCAATTTTTATATCTAGAACAAAGCACATAAGTTTTTCGATGCTCAAGACTAAGTTGTTATAAATACATAGACGTACACAATAACAAAGTCAGGAACATTAACGAAAAAGCTTACTCCGGAGCATGATAACCAAAAGTCCCAAGAACACGGGTAGAATGAAGACGTGCTGCTGCATCGGGGGCTTGATTCGACAGATCAAAATCAGCAATTTTTGCAACGTCGTCATCGAAGAGGAGTATATTGCTGGACTTGATATCACGGTGGATAATGTGAGGCTGAGCTTTTTCGTGTAAATATTCAAGGCCTCTTGCTGCTCCTAGGGCGATTTTAACTCTTTGAGCCCATGAGAGAACCGGACCTGGCTGTGCTCCTTTGACACCTTTCTTTCCTACGGAAGGCAAACAAAAATTCATTTCCCAAAAAGAGTTACAATTTGGTTCCTTTAGAACAGTTTGAGTGGTTCTATGACGGTCAGACGTACAATGTAAACATTGACGAACAGGATTGAAAGAAAACGAAACACTAAATGATAGTAACTAGTGGCTGACCATGAAGAATGTCATGGAGAGAGCCATGAGGCGCATACTCATAAGCAAGCACACGCAGTGGACCGTCAACACAATAACCGACGAGCTGGATAACATTTTGATGCTCTAGTCTTGACACCATTGAGATCTGTAAACATGAAAATTGAATCACGAATAGTGATGAATACTAGCAGCAGAGCGGTGATGGCGACGAATAAAGCACATGGTGATAGAAGAACAAACAAACCAAACAACCAACCAACGAAGGAAAAAACCAAACCAAACCAAACCAAACCAAACCTGGGCTAAGAATTCGTGTTGAGGTTGTTTAGAGGAATCCAACTTCTTGATAGCGGCAAGGTGGCCGGTGCGTAGAAGGCCGCGATAGACTCTGCCATAAGAGCCCTCGCCAATCAAGGCTTTGGTTCCAAAACTATCCGTGATGTGCTTCAACTCATCGACAGGAATGTCAGGGACTTGAATGGGTTGGATATTATTATTATTGTTATTGTTATTGTTATTGTTACTAACACTCCTGCTCTGCACTTTGTGTGTTGCTGCTGCTGCTTCTTTTGCATAAGAACGTCCTCCACTTTGCCCTGTTTGATGTTATGTGTGTGTGTGTGTGTGTGTGTGTGTGTGTACACATTATTACCATCATTAACAACAACATTCACGCATACTCATGAAGACAATAGAATACATCTAAACTAGTTTAGTTATAGTTTGTGTTTATTTGAGTTGGAAGTGTGGAAAATTAAAATTAAAAGAGTAAATAAGGATTAATACCAGACGCAGAATTGGGACGGGATGGGGAATTATCAGCTGCCCTCCTGTGAAGGTCATCTTCTTCACAACAGCCGAAGCAGCTCATGGTCGTCTCTCTCTCTCTCTCTCTCTCTCTCTCTCTCTCTCTCTCTCTCTCTGCTGACTGTTACTCTCTATCTTCAACTATACAAAATTTTTCTTGTCTTTTAAGAAAGAAGAAGAAGGAGGAGGAGGCAAAAAAACAGAACAGAACAAAACAAAACAAAACAAAACAAAACAAAAAAAGATCATTCAAAACACAAAACCCCACTCTAATAGAAAAAAAGTTATTCTGGGATCAGAGAAGACCAAAATAAAAGAGTCCCAGAAAGCAAAACAAAAGTAAAAATACGAATTGAAATATATATATATATAGAGAGAGAGAGAGAGAGAAGAAAGGGTACCAAAGCAGAGTGGTTATTGATTCTTGTGAATCCAATGAATCTTGTGAAAGAGAAGGACCAAAAATATTCACGAGTGTGGAGAGAAGAGAAGAGAAGAGAAAATCACACACCTTTTTTTACAAATAAGTCTTTGATGATATTATTTTTCTTCCTTTCGCGTATGTGCTTCTTATAGGGGGTTGCCTGTCTGTCTGTCTGTTTCATTCGTCTTTTTTTTTTTGGGTTGACTTTTTTGTTTATATTAAAAAAAAAATTAGAGAGTGAGTTGTTGTGTCTCATTACTGATACGATGAAGAACAACACTTCTCCTTACTCTCATCTTTCATGCTTTTGTGCGTTAAAATTCAGAAGATACGGTAAGAACTGGATCATGGCTAGCTCAACCTTTTTTATTTTCATTTTCATTTTCATTATTCTTATTCTTATTCTTATTCTTATTTTATTTTTGGGTCAAAAGTCAGCTACAGACTTTTTTTGTTACTATTTTTTAATCTGTAATCTTATGCTAAGGGACCTTCTTTTATTTTTTTTTTTTTTTTTTTTTTTTTTTTTGAAAAACGTAAACATTAGTAATAGCATAATTAATCCATATTCCCCTCAAATCAAGAATCGTGAATCGTGAATGATGAATAATGATTGCTGGAATTGGTTGGCATTTTTGTCTGATATGATGATGATGATTGCTTTGCTTTTTTATCATTTTTATCCTCTCCAAATATTCAAAAATTTGCTGTCTCTGTTTGTGTGTGTGTGTACACATATGTACACCGTACACCACAGTCTAAAGTTGTTATTCCTTTTGCTATATTCCCATACGCATACACATGTACACATTAATATATATACATATACATGTATTATATATATTTTAGTGAGTAGATTTTTGATACGTGCACAGGGGGTATGTATGTATGTTTATTACTACTTTGATTCATATATATATGTGTGTGTGTGTATTTTTTTTAATTAGTGAAAGTTAAACTCAAAAGTGAGAGAGGGAG
Source organism: Ficus hispida (assembly GCA_025413025.1). Lineage (NCBI taxonomy): Eukaryota > Viridiplantae > Streptophyta > Magnoliopsida > Rosales > Moraceae > Ficus > Ficus hispida. The sequence continues at coordinate 20,671,365 of CM046368.1, read as the reverse complement.
AGCAATGTCATTTGCCTTCACTCATTCACTCCTCAAACACACTAACTCTCTTCTAACATAACTTGTTCCTATTTGCACCCCCTTTTTTTAAAAAATCTATTTACTTTTTGTTTATTTCTTTACATTATAGAGATGCATTTTTGGTGAATAATTTTTTATTTTGATTTCGATTTTGATTTGTTGAAGCTGCATCTTTTTGCTGCTGTCAGTGTCATCAGATTCTTTCTACTAGCCGTCTCTTTAATCAATTCACATTTACACTCCGAATCTGATATTACTCACTCAAATCATCATCAAAATAGTTGATTTCACCGCCATCGATGTTGTCTCCATGCCCATGCCCATGCCCGTGCCCATTCTCGTCCTCGTCAGAGTCACCACAAGAATTGGCAGCATTACCATTTACCTCTGCCGCTCCAACTCGTTCCACACATCCCTTTCTAGTCTCTACGCTTCCTTCTTCGTATTCAATCGTCTTGTCCTCACCCGCATTCACTTCCGTTTCATTACCCACGTTTTCCTACAAAACACACACACACAAACACTTGTTCCTATCAAAATCAACCATAACATTTGATAATGCGCGAAACACACCCCTCACCCCCACCGCCCCCACACCCCCCCCCCCCCCCCCACCACACACACACACACACACAACCCAAAAACCTGTCTTTGTTTCTACTCAATACTTACTACCACTCAGGCAAACAAACCCCCTTTAAAATTTAAAAAGATTGACCAATTACCACAACTTTCAGCAGGAACTTTCTGTCCTCGTCGACAATCCAGTAATCTAGCAACTCGTCTAGCAGTAGGCTGTCGACTGAGGCTGAACTATTTGATCTCTTTCTCATTTGGCGTTCTCGTACTCGCAGGTTGTAGTGAACATAGCTAAGGTCATCCAATCTTTTCTGTGCTAATCGGTTGTGTTTCTGTCTATGTACTTGATCACACATACTCCAATTATGCTCACACCCAAAAGACGAGCACGTCTGACTTAGAATACGCACGGCTATTCGTTGCAGCTCCAAGCAACTTATCCCATGCTGTTGCCACCAAGCCGCTAGGAAGTTTCGCAAACAAAAAAGATTTTGGTCAGTATGTGAACAACATTTATGCATGCACTTCTATCTAAACACGTTATTCAGCAGACTAATGCACTTACCAGGATCGAGCTCCGTTCTTGTGCTAATAGCCAATTCAGTTCCGAAATCAGCCTTTGCAAAATTGTACTCGGAAAGCTGATAGCATTGAGAAGAAAAATGATCAGAAACCTTCTAGGAAATACGAGAATGCGCATAGAACTGCAAAACAATAATGAGTTCAGTAAGAAAACCGAACCTGCATTGAAGCAGAAACTCTTTTAGTAGCATCTGGCTCCAGCCGAGTTATGCATTCGTTCACTCCACGGACCACTTCGGAATGCTACACTTGGAATAAATATAATTTAGGATGGAAAAGACAGAAACCAATAAAAATAAGAAGTCAACAGAAGTTGGTGTTTCTCCTACCACCACATAATCAGGTTGGTACCGATACGATGGATTCAAGAAATAAGCAGCCATATATAGAGGGTGGTGAAACAACGAATTCCAGTGACTGTCCACAACATCCAAGAATGGTCCATACTTGGACGCATCATCACCATGTATAGATTTAATAGCAAGCTTGGCACTGTACATTTCATGATATATACAAGGCATAGACAAGCTATCACCACTATCAACCTTCTGAAGAACTTGCATTATTGGTTCCACCGACTTGACAACAAAACGCACCTTTTTCCAAAATCCAGGGTTTAAAACAATCTTTTCCACCTCTCTTCCCCTGGCAGCTTTTGAGAACTGGGATGAAACCCACTTGCTTGATTGAAACATTCTTCTGAGACAAATCCTATGGTCAAGCAAACACCGTAGGGTAGCGAAGTTAGAGGCACATTGGGTCACGGATTGTCTCAAAAGTTCCTTCCCCTGTGTGAATTCATTCTTCATGAGATTTATCAACCAAATCTGGTTGTAAATAAATTTTGTGATTATTTGACCTTTCTCCACACACTCCCCAACACATCGTATCTTCAGAAAATCTTCAAGCATCTGATCAATACAATCAGTCGCACATGGGGTCCAGAACAAATTCCTTCTCTTCTCTCCAAGCATCTTTCCAGCAGTTATATAACTGGGAGTATTCCGAGTTATAACCTGCAGGGAAAAAGAAAGGCAAAAAGTTGTAGGATCCAAAAGGCATTAGACTATAGTTTAGTTTACTATGGAGAATTAGTTGACAGGTAGAACAAAACTTTTAAAGTACCTGCACTACGTTTTCCTCACCCATCTCTTCCACCACTTTATCAAGCAGCTTAAACAAACTAAACGCATCTTCTATTACTTCAGTGGCATCAACGGAAGAAACAAAGTACATACCACTTGGTCCCGAGGACAAAAAATTAATTAATGTCCTTCCATGTGTATCTCTCCAACTGTCAGCCAGTATAGAACAACCAGTGCTTGCCCAAGAAGCCTTGTAGTCAGCTAGGTGGGTCTTAAGGCTTGCAATTTCCTCCTGCAGAAATTGGCCCGATATTAGTTGGCTTGGAGGCCCCGTTAAGCCATGTCCATATTGTCCTACCAATTCCAACATCTTATGGAAGTACACAGAATTCGCTGCTTGCAATGGAACTCCTGCATGGTAAAAGAACTTGCAAATAGCCGAAATAACTTCCTTCCTTGATTTTCTATTTGATGCCATTTTAACTCTTACTTGCCTGTAAGATTCCGGTGTCTGACTCTGACTCTGATTCTGACTCATAAATGTATTCATAAAAACTGAATCAAGTCTAGATCTTTTCAACAATGGTTCAGAGGCACTAGTAGGAGACATCCCCTTAAAAGTCCTCCTCAGATCTTTGACTACTTTCCCATCATTCTCCATCATTTTTTCCTTGCTTATACGACACAATCCAGCCTCCACTTGCTCATCCTCTTCATCCTCAGAATCCGACTGTGAATAAAGTGATGACACTTCCTTTACATCTCCACGTCTTTGTTTCCTCCCAGTGCGATGCCATTTCATATTATCTTTAATCTTAAGAAACACTTCCTCCGGAGCATGTTTACAAGGGGCTACTTCTCCAGGAATTCTTGCTAAATGTTGCTTAAAGCGATTGATACCTCCGCTCACTATTTTCTCACAGTAGTTGCATTTCACCTTCTTCTTCCTCTCATCTTGAGCAACACAATGTTCCCATCCTGGGTCAACATAGCCTAACGATCGAAGAGGAGTGCCCTTCATAGCTGCTAAGTTCCTATCATCCATCAATTGTTTCCCTTTGCTTCTATACTCAAGATGTAGGTCCTGGTCTTCCTGTTCTTCATCATGACCATCATTGGAGTTGAAGCTCAAATACGGCTGCCCATTATCTCCAAAAAGCCTCGGTTTCTTATTGGAACGACATCCTTCTAAATTTTCCTTCATTCTGAGGTACACTTCCTCCGGGGCCTTATTGCAGTAAGTCACTTCTCCAGACACTCGAGCCAAATGTTGCTTTAACCTATAAATCCCACCACTGACAATTTTTCCACAGTAATTGCATTTGACCTTCTTCTTTTTCTCATCTTGAGCAATGCCATGCTCCCATCCGGGGTCCACAAGCCCAGTGGAACGTACTGGAGCCATTGGGCTTTTTCAACCATTCATGATCTTTGTCTACAAATTACTCTTATCTGGTTGGCTTGTTAGCTGCATCACCAGCCAAAAAAAAAAAAAAAAAAAAAACACGTGAACAAGATAAGCACACACAAAGAAAGCAATTACAAATTGTCTGAAGCTTTTTGGGTTAAGAGATGGAAATTGTTGAAGAGTGCTAGAATTTCAACTTCATAAAATCATAATCATTGATAATTTAGATTCTTTTCTATATTGATATATCTAAGACAAAAGAAAAAAACCCAGTTGAAAAGATTACTAAGGCAGTATAACTACCGTAATTATGTAAATGATGTGTGCTGGACTATGCTATCATAGTATTTTATGCATTAACAACATTAAATGTAAGTGCAATCATTAACTTAAAAAAGACATTGAGCATTGCATTTTTAATTATGTTATGCTCAAAATTCAAATGGGCTATGTTCAAATTACTCATATTTTACATCATTAAAGAATCTTAAAGCAAGGCTAGTCTTCTTTTTCTCAAAACAAAAACAAAAACAATGAAAAAACAAAACAAAAAAGAGTTGAATCTTAATTCCTTACAGTATTGAATACAAATACACGTATGAGGACTAGGTTTATAAATAAAATTAAAAACATTAAAAAAAAAAATGGAGTAAACAAGTTTGACGTACCTGAATTTTGCAATTTGGAGACTGAAATTTAGAGTTTTGGAATGTGGTAAACCCCGCATTAGGATTTGGGGCTTCACTTTGTTGAAATTGATTCATTCAGAAAACCGAATTTTTTACGCAAAATTTGGGGTTTCTGATTTCTGAATTCTGATTGTGGGAGGGAAAGAAGAAGGGGCAAAAAAATTTGAAGACGAAAAGAGGAACGAGGTGGGATCGGTTTTGGAATCGCGAGTTTTGTGAGTGGGATGGCTGTGTTCGACTCAGATTACTCAACCCGGCCTCTTTTCGCCCTTTCCTTTTCTCTCTCTCTCTCTCTCTCTCTCTCTCTTTCTTTCTTTTTTCTATAAATATTATTTACATTTAGGGGGAAAAAAGAACAATTTCTATCTCACATAAGTAGACGTATTTACTTACTTAGGACAGTACTTTATTATTTAGATTTTAAAATCTTAATTTTAAATCAAATTTTTTATTTTTTTATTTTTAAAAAAGTTTAATTTTTATTTAATAAGTTAATTTCAGATAAAATTTTTAAATTAAAATTGATTTACTTAAAAAAAACTAATTATATATTTTATTGATTTTTCAGAAAAAGACAAAAATGAAATGAAAAAATACAATCAAGTTGGAGTTAAATCGACTTACCAAATGGAGCATTAAACTTTAAAAGTTTATAATTTTTTCATTTCAAATCAAAATGACATGATTTTTACGTCAAAATACTCGTATCGACGAGACGAATTAAACAAGATCTATTTTGTATATTTTTTCTGAACACATTTCAAAATTTTGTATTATTTTTTATATCACGTAACTTTTTTAAAAGTTTTCCTCTTAAACATACATTTCTAACTTAACTTTCAAAACATCATCTCTAGATGTCCGCCAATCGAACCCTTAAATAATAATACTTTATAACAAAATCAATTCTTTTTTCCACCCCTAAAAAAATCATTTTTTTTTCTTTTGAAGGACAAAATTAATTATTTTTAATATTAGTAAAAACACTAAAATTAAGAATTAAAAAAAAAGAAATAAAAAAATAAAGGGAGGAGGTGCTAATTGGTATGGTGTAATAAAGCTTATTATTTACACCCATAGGGATAGATGGGTTGACAAAAAGGTAGGTGTCTTTGCTAAGCTTCTCATCTTTGTTCATCCGAGTTCAATTCTTATTGCCTCTCCTTAAGCCTCGCTCCAGCTTCAACTATTAAAGCATGATTTGATGATGATATGGTAAACCCCAGATGGACGATTGAGAGAAATGTCTCTATCATACTTAAGGATAGGAGTTTCTACTTGTGTGGCTGACAAACTTGAAAATCATAAAGTCATCCCCAAATCCTTTTTTATTCACCAAAAATAAAGCTTATTATTAAAAAGGGAAAAAAAAAAAAGGGTCAATAAATGTGAATTTTTGGAATACTCTACTAGTACTTCACATTTACTGAAATCAAGTTAACACGGCTAAATAGAGAAGGAAAAATAACAACTTCCTAAAACTTAGGAACTAAATAACAACCTAACAAATTAGCAGCTAACAAGAGAAGATTTGGGTAAATCAGTACCCGAATCTCATTATTCTAGGAATACAAGAAAAATACATAATTAATTATTATCTTAGTCCGGTATTCTACCCTCCCCCCTCAAGCGAGGTTGTATATGTTGAGTAAACCTAGCTTGGAAATAAGGCTGTCAAAGATCTTCCTCGGTAAAGCTTTAGTTAGAATATCAGCGTTTGTTGATTGGTCGGAAGATATAGCAGTTTTATAGTGTTGTCTTCTATCTTCTCTCTGATGAAGTGTCAATCTATCTCCACATGTTTGGTTCTATCATGATGGACTGGATTTTTTGCTATGCTGATTGCTGACTGGTTGTCACACAACACTTTCATGGTCCCTGAAATTGGAACTTTCAGCTCCTGAAGTACTCTCTTTAGCCATATTCCCTCACAAATGCCGTGTGCAAGGGCTCTGAATTCAGCTTCTGCACTGTTGCGTGAGACTACTGATTGTTTCTTGCTTCGCCAAGTAACCAAATTACCCCATACATAAGAGCAATAACTGGAGGTAGACCGCCTATCAGTTATGGAACCTGCCCAATCTACATTCGTGAATATTCCAACTTCTCTGCTTGCTGATTTCTGGAAGAATAGCCCTTGACCAGGTGTCATCTTCAAGTACCTTAAGATCCTATACACAGCCTCCATGTGTTCTTCAGTTGGGTCGTTCATGAACTGGTTTACTGTGCTAACAGCAAAACTGATATCCAGTCTGGTATGAGCCAAATAAATAAGTTTCCCAACTAATCTTTGATACCTTCCTTAGTCAACTGGAGTACTGCTGCCTTTGCTGCCTATCTTCATGGTTGAGTCCATTGGCATGTCTGCTGGTTTGCACCCAAGCATTCCTGTCTCCTTAATAGATCTAGGACATACTTCCGCTGAGAAACTGAAATCCCTTTCTTGGATCGAGCTACTTCCATGCCGAGAAAATATTTGAGATTGCCCAGGTCTTTGATCTCAAACTCTTTAGCTAGAAAGCTTTTGAGTTTCTGAATTTCTTCACTGTGATCTCCTGTTAGGATGATATCATCTACATATACAATAAGAATTGCCTTCTTTCCTGAGAGAGAATGTTTGACAAACATGGTGTGATCCGTTTGACACTGATCATATCCAACCCTTTTCACAACTTTGGTAAACCTGTCAAACCATGCTCTTGGTGATTGTTTAAGTCCATACAAGGACTTCTTGAGTTTGCAAACTTTGTTGGAGTTGGTTGAAGTTTTAAAGCCCGGTGGGATCTCCATGTATACTTCCTCTTCAAGATCACCGTTAAGAAATGCATTCTTCACATCCAGTTGGTAGAGAGGCCAATCAAGATTAGAGGCTAGAGAGAGTAATACCCGAATAGTGTTGAGTTTGGCTACTGGTGCAAAGGTCTCCTGGTAGTCTATCCCATAAGATTGAGTGAAGCCTTTAGCCACTAGACGAGCTTTAAATCTGTTTATGCTTCCATCTGAGTTGTGTTTGATCATGAAAATCCACTTGCAGCCTACTGGACGTTTTTCTGATGGCAATTCAGATAATTCCCAAGTTCCATTCTTCTCTGGTGCACGAATTTCTTCCCAAATAGCCTTTTTCCATTCTGGAATACGAAGTGCTTCATGAATTGATTTAGGTTCCTAAACCTGTATTCTGTCCAGATTACTCACAAAAGCACGATGACCAGATGACAATCTCCCATATGAAATACAGTTATGTATGGAATGATCAGTACATGACCGTGTGCCTTTTCTCAAGGCAATAGGCAAATCAGGGCTTGTATCAGGTACATTAATGGAGCTGTCATTACCTGGTGAATTATGTAGTTCCAGATCCGGATTGGACTTGACTATGCTCGGTTGGCTGGGGTCCTTTCTCTTGTTGAGTCTTGTTCCTCCTAGTATAGACACGTAACTCACGAGTGTCAGCAGGTTGTGTGTGACTGACTTGGTGTTCTATTTGAGATGGCTGTGATGACTCGGTTTGAAGTGACATGTCTAGTAGTGACTTGGTGGAGGGGAACTCGGTTGATGGTGTGAGATATAGGACGGCTGTAGTTATTTCTATTGGTGGTGGCTCGGTTGATGGTGACTCGACTTGTGATGGGATTGACGAAGATGAATGCTGGTCTAGTTTATCAATGTCCCAAAGTTGGTATTCTTGAGTGAAATTCTCCCCCTGAATATCAACTTTGGAATAAAAGGGTTGATGTTCAAAGAATGTAACATCCATAGAATTATAGAAATTTCGAGTGACAGGAGAGTAGCATTTATACCCTTTTTGATTTGAAGAATACCCGACAAAAATACACTTGAGAGCCTTTGGATCAAGTTTGCTGCGATGTTGGGCATGGATGTGGACAAAAGCTGAACAGCCAAAGACTCTAAGGGGAAGAGTTGTTAAGACACGGGTTGTGGGAAAAAAGTGAAGGAGGGTGTCGTATGGCGACTTAAAGTGTAGGACACGAGAGGGCATTCTATTTATCAAGTAAGTGGCTGTGAGAACTGCCTCTCCCCAAAAGTGTTTGGGAACATGTGTGGTGAACATAAGGGAGCGAGCAACTTCAAGGATATATTTATTTTTTCTCTCTGCTATCCCATTTTGTTGAGGTGTATCGACACAAGAACTTTGGTGAATAATGCCTTGGTTTTCAAAATAATCACCCAAACTAGCCTCAAAGTATTCTTTTGCATTGTCAGATTTCAACACTTGTATTTTTGTTTGGAATTGAGTTTGAATCATAGTGTTGAATTTTCTGAAAATTGGACCTACTTCAGATTTTTCTTTCATGAGAAACAACCAAGTAATTCTAGTGTGATCATCAACAAAAGATACAAACCACCTAGCACCAGTAACATTCTTGATCCTAGAAGGGCCCCACACATCACTATGAATCATGGCAAATGGATTTGAAACTTTGTATGGTAAGGCAGGATAAGAATTACGACAATGTTTTGAAAATTGACACACCTCACATTGAAACAATTTCGAACTTTTATTGATAAATAAAGATGGAAACAATTTCTGAAGATACAAGAAATTAGGATGACCTAAGCGATAGTGCCATAATATGACTGCACTTTCTTTATTGGAATGATCAACAGAAATTATGTTTTTATTAGTCTTACTCTCGGTTTCTACACATACTGCATTGTGAGTTTGTCTCCTAGATTGACTTGGAGAAGATAAAGACCCGAGCACATCCTATCACTATCAATCGTCCTCCCCGAATCCAAAACCTGAAATTCACACAAGTTTGAAAAGAACTTAGCCACACAATTAAGATCCCGAGAGAGTTTGCTAACTGACATCAAGTTACAGTCCAAGTTTGGAACATGAAGCACAGATTGTATTGTTAGGTCTGCCGAAAGAATAATAGAACCTGTCCCAGCAACTTTAGATAGTGAACCATTGGTAATTTTCACTGTAAGACCTTCTCTACATGGACTGTAGTGTTGAAATAGAGAAGCGTCCCCTGTCATATGGTCGGAGGCACCAGAATCGACTATCCATGGTTTGCTGCTCATGGAATTAACAGAGAGGGCGCTTAAGTAATTACCTTTATGTGCAAAAGATCCAGTACTGATGTGATTTTGATGGGAGAACATTTTCTGGAGTGCTTCAATCTGTTCTTTGCTGAATGGACTGGTTTCCGTAGGAGCATGTGATCCTTCTTCAAGGGCAGCATGAGTGCCACGGGTTTCTTTGTCAGAGGCAGGTTTAGAAGGCTTCCAATCTGCAGGTTTTCCATGTATTTTCCAGCATGTTTCGCGTAGGTGACCATGTTTCTTGCAGTGGTCGCACCATGATCTTCCTTTCTTTGATCGGTTATCGTTGTTGCTGCCTTGAGTTGTTCGAGAGGCTAGGGCAAATGAGTTATCTGTGATAGGTGCAGATTGTGAGTCTCCCATCATCACTTTCTTCCTGCTTTCTTCTCGACGTATCTCAGAAAAAACTTCTCGGATGCTCGGTAAAGGCTTTAGTCCCAGTATTCGTCCTCGAACCTCATCCAAGTTCTTGTTGAGTCCCATCAAGAACTTAAAGATTCTCTTCTTTTCCACGATCTCTCTGAACATCTTGGCATCTTCATGGCATTTCCACGTGTGATCTTCAAAAACATCAAGTTGCTGCCAATGACGGGTGAGGATATTATAAAACTGAGTGACAGAGAATTCTCCTTGTCGGAGATCATGAAGTGTGGCCCCTATCTCGAAAATTGCAGAGGTGTGTTCCTTGCTTGAATAGAATTCTTTTGCAGCTTCCCATATTTCATAAGCCGTGTTGTAGAGTAAAAAATTTTCCCCTATCTCGGTAGTCATGGAATTGACTAACCAAGACATTACCATGTTGTTCTCTGTTTTCCAGAGTCGAAAATGAGGATCTCCAGCCTTTGGAGAAACGTTTTCTCCAGTGAGATATTCATCCTTCCCCTTACCACTGATGTACATCATAACGGACTGCGACCATTGAAGATAGTTGTTCCCATTCAGTTTGTGTCCTGTAATGGGAAGAGGGACAGATTCGGCTATGGTGTGACTGCTGGAGGTGGGAAGATCAGACCCTGAAGTGACTTCAGGTGAGGAAGAGGATGGTTTTTCTGTGGCCATACCGTATTTGACCATCAGGAAATCTGATTGGATTGGTTCAGAGAGTGCTCTGATACCATGTGAATTTTTGGAATACTCTACTAGTACTTCACATTTACTGAAATCAGGTTTACACGGCTAAATAGAGAAGGAAAAATAACAACTTCCTAAAACTTAGGAACTAAATAACAACCTAACAAATTAGCAGCTAACAAGAGAAGATTTGGATAAATTAGTATCCGAATCTCATTATTCTAGGAATACAAGAAAAATACATAATTAATTATTATTAGTCCGGTATTTCTACAATAAATAAGGCCTTATTTTGAGTTAAGTCTTCTCTTTTACGATAGGATGCACTTCGCATGATAGAAGAAGAATAATTATAATAACTTGGTTCGCTTGGCACACTTTTAATTATACTTAGATTTCTCATTAAGAGTATAAAAAATGTCTCCCCCCCCCAAAAAAAAAAAAACTTAATTACTGAGCTGACTCAGTGAGTAAAAGGTTGACTAGGTAAGTGTGGGGTTGTCAAAATGTTCTGTTTCCCTCGCCCAAGTAATAAAGCTTCGACTTTTATTTAGGCTTCAAATGTGTGTTTGTTTGACAATTGTGTTAGATTGAGGGCTTATCTGCTCTTGATAAAATAATGACACCCTTATTTCAATTATGGTTCAAAGAATTATTGACGCAAACACAAAAGGACAACGAAAGGCAGATCCAAAGACAGCACCTTCATCTTGTATAACTGAACTGAACCGATGATTAGTAAGTATATTTCTTTACATCATCATTTAAAACTACTAGATACAAGAAAAGAAAAAAAGAAGGATTTGTCCCTCAAATTTGGTTACCAGTAATCTTGACAAGAACACTCCCCCATCTTAAAATGGTGAAACCTATTCCTGTCCCTCACAATAATCTCACGATTAAAAACCATTGACAGCAGCTTACTCGCGTTGTGACAGTCGTTGCACACCCTCAAATTCTTCGAGATACGAATGGTCTCCCCCGGTTTTGTCTTCAACAGGCCAAACGCAATCGCTAGTTTCTCGCTGTGATAGTACAATGGGTTCTCCTTCTCCTCCTCCTCGAGATCATGCAAAACCCCATCAACGTCAGGAACATAGCCAACCCCTCTTATCCTCTCCAACATCTCATCTACTTTCCCATATATCTCTCTTGACTCGGGATGAGTCCTTCCTCCTGCAATAAACTCGCTCACAACGCCCTCAAATTCAATCCTGGAAAACCCAGGAGCCTTCTTCACTCCTCTATCATTCATCAACTTCCTCACTTTGGCAACATCTTCCCACTTCCCCGCATTGGCATACAGATTAGCCAACACGACGTATCGCCCACTGTTATTAGGTTCGAGTTCAATTACCCCTTCCCCTATTGCCTCCCCCAATTCCACGTTTCTGTGGATTTTACACGCTCCGAGAAGAGCCCCCAACACGCCCGCATCTGGACTTATTGGCATATTGTCTATAATCTCTTTTGCCTCCTCCAACATCCCAGCTCTTCCAAGCAAATCAACCATACATCCATAATGCTCGATTCTCGGCTCAATTCCATGAACTTCGGACATTCTATGAAAGTAACTGCGTCCCTCTTCCACCAACCCTGAGTGAGCAAAAGCACTGAGGAGATTAACAAAAGTGATGTTGTCAGGAGCCATCCTCTCCCTTTGCATCTTCTCAAAGATCTCGGCTGCCGCCTTGCCTTTCCCGTGCATTGCTAGCCCGCCAATCATGCAATTCCATGATGAAAGCCCTATGTGAGGCAATTCCTTGAAAACTTGGAAGGCCTTTTCCAAGCAACCGCATTTGCAGTACATGTCAATGATCGTCGTCGCGAGTTTGGAGTCTAATTCGATTCCACTTTCCTCTATATACCTGTGTATCCACTTCCCTTGATTCAGAGCACCTAACCCAGCGCAAGCTGCGAGCATACTCGCCGCCAAGTACTTGTCCAACTCCACCTTTTCGTCTCGCATCCTTTGGAACAAAGCAAAGGCTTCATGAAAGCGGTTGCTCTGCACGTAAGACGCAATCATTGCGTTCCAAGCAACAGAGCTCTTCTCAGGCATCGACTCAAAGAGGCAAAACGCCTCCTCGACAAACCCGCAACGAGAGTATCCGGCTATCAATGTTGTCCAAGAAACCACGTCCGGCGCAGGCATTTCATCAAACACCTTCCTGGCAGTGTCCAGAGCCCGAAAGCCGACGTACATATTGATCAAGCTGTTTTGACAAAAGCCGTCGTCTCCGAAGCCGGACTTGAGAATGTGGGCGTGGAGTTGTCGGCCTTCTTCGACGGCATTGGCGAGGCAGCATGAACCGACGAGGGAAGGGAAAGTGAAGCGGTTGGGGGAGACGCAGCGATGCAACATGCGGAGGTAAAAGAGGAGGCAGTCAGTGGGGAAGTGGGAATTCAAGAGGCCTCTGATGATGGTGTTGTAAATGAAGGAATCTGGTTGGGGCATTTGGTCGAACAAGTGGAGTGCATAATTCAAGTCGCCGTTCTGGGAGAGCGAACAGAACTTGATGAGGCGGCCCATGGCGTCGTTGTCGGAGGAGAGGCCGAGGCGGATGGTTCGGGAGTGGAGCTGCTTGAGGTGGGCCATGGAGGAACACCGCTCCAATTCATGGCGGCGCAGAGGGGAGGCTGCCATCACCTGCACTTGGACTTGGAGAGACAACGACATTCTGCTGTCTGTCGTTTTGAATTTTTCAATCATCAAACCAGAAAACCCGGATAAGGATCAATTAGTTCTAGTGATTTACAGAACAGAGAGGATACGAAAAAGACGAAAAGGCAGTGTGCTTGTGCTTGTGCTTGTGTTTGTGTTTGTGTTTTGTGGTTGTGTGTGTTCGTGTTTTGTGTGTTTTTGTTTGAGGGTGTGACCGCGTGGGTAAGCTTTTTTATCCCATTGACAGTGTAAAATTTCTTAAATCATTGGATCAGGTTTTTGAGGCCTAGATTAAAAATGTGCACCAAAATTATTATGATTCTTTTACATATGATGACATCTAAAAAGGGAGAAAATTTTCATCCTCCCGCGTCCAGAAAACCAGCGACGATGGTGTTCGCAGGACCGGAAAAAGCTCGCGAGGCGGCGGGAGGACGGGCAGCGATGGAAGGAGTGGCTGCCCATGTGAGAAGCAGGCCATTGTGTGGTCGTGGCCGTTTGATTGACGTTTTTGCCAAATTCGTGTGAATTCATTTCCACGAAATTTCTTGTAAACAAGTGGAAAGAAACCATTTGTTTTTTGTTTTTTTGTTTTAAATTGTTATTAGAAGTTAGTGTTTCTGGTTTTGTCTGCAGAGAAAAAAAAAAAAAATATATATATATATATATATATATTTCTGAGATTAGGTGTAGAGTGATGTTGATCAATAAGGGCGGCCAGTTCTTTATCATTAAAGAAGTACTGTTGTCCACAGTGCAGGAACATATTGTAACTCATAATGTTAATTTTTTAACAGTCTTTAACGACCGTCTAGTCTCAACACCTTCTTTCTAAACCACAAATTAAATTAAAGCCTTATAATATAATATTTTAAAAAAATATAGAGAGAGATAGTACCGGAGGAGAAAGCTGTACCCTGAGAGATTCAAGTACCCGACGTACTTGGGAAGGCCGTGGAAGGAGTACTCGAGGTCGATAGTAATGGAATCAACGATCGGAGACTTTGTGCAGCCGACGGGGTGGATGGAATATTGGAACGGAAACTTTGCTCTGGAGATACTGTACTGCAGTACAGGGAAACACTGCAGTACAAGGAGTATGGGAACATAATTATACTACTCTACTTACATTTTTTTTTTTTTTCCTTCCAAATTATTTCTATAAATTACACACACGTACGTACGTAACTATATGTGTTGGATTAGCTTAGGCTTGCTTTTTTATATCTATCTATATGGGTCCAGGCAGAAGAATGCAGTGACCGCTCAAGGTAGAGTTGACAAGCATCAAACCACCGGCATAGTAATACAAAATTGCAGGATCGTGCCAGAGAAAAAACTGTTTGCAGAGAGATTGAAGGTGCCAACACACTTGGGAAGGCCGTGGAAGGAGTACTCGAGGACGGTGATAATGGAATCAACAATCAGGGACTTAATCCAGCCAGCGGGGTGGTTGGAGTGGGATGGAAATTTTGCACTAGACACGTTGTATTTTGCAGAGTACGCAAACAAAGGTGCGGGAGCTGCAACCAAGGAAAGGGTGAAATGGAAGGGACACGGTAATCACAGACGAAAAAAGAGGCTCTTCAGTTCACCGCTGGTGACTTTATTCAGGGAAGATTCTGGTTGGGAAACACTGGTGCACCCTATTTCCTTGGCTTCAAAGGGGACAAGTAACTTGCATGTCAAGTAACTTTACAAGCTAAATGCTAAACCATTGTTTTGAGGATGAGAGGATGGATGTCCATTCCCCTCCCCACCCTCGCCCTGCTCGAACATTCCTCCCTTATCATTCAATGTCTTGTCCGCTTTCTCTTCTTTACATACACATACATACATAAACACACACACACACATATATATATATATATATATATATATCCATTATCCAAAATACTGTAAATTGGTGGGATGGGTTTTGTCTTTAAATTTGCATTTTGTAACAGGATAATAGATGATAATCAACAAGTGTAATAACTTATCAAGTGCATGTGCACCGCCTTGCAGACGTTATTGAGCAACAAGACGACAAATACTGCAACTAGTACAACATTTGCCTACAAAAGACCAAGACAAACCCTTTTTACAAAACCAAAAGTCTTAATGCATGTTTTGCCTTGGCCGATAAATAAATAAATAAATAAAGAGGACTTTGAGCAAACATAAATAAATAAATGTTTAAAAAATTTCAATCAAACTTCTTTGGAAAATATTTGATATATTGATAATGCTATGTCCAAGTACCAAAATCCCAAATGCATCCACTGTCTTAAATTTATTGATCAACTCAATGGTAAAGATTACATGCTTCTCCAGCTGCCTTTTCCATATGGCTCTCTTCAACAAAATCAACTAAAAGAATTTTATCAGTTGCCCTTTCCTTTTATGGATCTTCTCTCATACGAAAGCTAGCAAACAATTTCACTTCCAACAAAACAAAAAGGTCATGCCCGGAAGCAAAACCAAACTGGTAAAACTGGACTCAAATTCCATCTTAGGTTCTACTAATCTGCTGCCACCATGAATGGATCTATTTCCCCAAGATCAGCAACCAGGGGTTCCAATTCTGCTGAGTCCTCGTCTTCTTCAGAAAAGTATGTGGGGAATGGAAGCAGCGATAAGTCGGGTTTCTTATAAACAGAATCTTTTATGAATATAAAGTTTCCTTGGGCACCAGGGACCTATGGAAAATAGAAAACTTTAGATCTCAAAACTTTGCAAGGCAAAACAAGTTTTTACATTAAAACAGAGAAAATGATGCTCATCATGAAAATCTATTTATGTGTGTGTGTGTGTGTGTCTATATTATTTAATATAACTTGTTAGGACCAAACATAAATTAATATATGTGTGCATACAATAAAATTTTTCATCATATGCGTTGTAGCTCTTACAGCAATAAATAGCTTGAGACTCCAATGGGAAAAGAGGGAAAAAATACTAGTTACCACACAATTATTCCAAACAGTAGAACTGCACTCATTCATAAATCAAATCCAATCCAAAGCAAGCAGGGAAAAGTTTCGACAATGTAAGTAGAGGCGTTTCAACTGGGAATAGACAAAAGTTCTAAAGCACTACATACATGAGCAAGGGAAACATACCTGGCCTTTCAACCACATCAAATTTCTAGCAGGATCAATCTTGTAAACCCACACATTTTTAACGGTTCTTTGATTCCCACCCATGCGTCCAGCCATCTTTTTCCCTTTAAAAACCTGTTCATAAAATAAACATAAAAATATGAAGATGAACTTGAAAATATGAATATTGATCAATAGAAAGGACTCACAAAAGCTTTCATATCAGACAAGATAGTTAAAAATGAGCCAACTCCAAATACATATCATACATCAGGAGGAAGCCCGAGCATACAGGCTACTACAAATACATCTCATTGGCCAATTATAGCGTACTTGAAAAGAAAGCATTTATAAATCAACGAGCGCAATAAGCAGAGTGATGAAAAAGTTGAAGGCTTTACTACAAGAAAGAAGTGAGTGCTGACTGACCTTTCCAGGAGCATCCCTCTGACCTGTAGAGCCGGGGCTTCGATGTGAAAGTGATGCACCGTGACTAGCTGGTCCTCCTTTAAAACCATGTTTTTTCATCACACCCTTAGACACAGAAAAAGGGACATAAGAAGCACCATTTAGTACGATGAGCATTTATCCTTTTTTCATAATTAAATTAGAAACGAATCGGAACATAAAATAGAAGTTTCCGAGCTTCATTTGTATTAATCTCATTTCACTTCCAGAAGGGCGTTGAAGAAAGAGAGGATGGCAAGCCAGCCACCGCCAAACAGGAATTTCACAGGTACTCTAGTAGTATTTATCTAGGTTCTTCTTTCAGCCCAAAAAAAAAAAAAAAATCTATGTAGGTTCTTAAGCAAAAGAATGCAGTTTGTCTTTCATAGGGGCATGTATATACAAATATTTATTATTAAAAAACAAAGTGAAAGTAAAATAAGAGTAGGAATATATATATATATATATATTTATATATATATAGAGAGAGAGAGAGAGAGAGCAAAAGGAAGTAAAAACCTGAAAACCTTTGCCCTTGGTAATGCCAGTGACATCAACGAATTGACCGGGAACAAAATGGCGAACGTGGAGAGGAGTACCAACAGGGAGAAGAGCATCTTCGGTAACAGGGAATTCCCTTAATTTCCTTTTCAAGGGAACACCTTGAGCTCTGAAATGTCCCACTTCCGGTTTCGTCAAATGTTTCTCCTTTTTCTGTCCGTATCCAATCTAACTACCCAACACAACGAATTTAGCAGCAGTGATTAATCAATTCAATTAATCTGTCTGAAGTTAATTAAATCTCCTAAAAGTTTGAGCTTTTTAGCAATGATTATTAAGCAATTTAACGGAGGAAAAATCAAAGAATAAAAAATTGAAAAAAAATAATAATAATAATAATAAGGTGGGGTGGCGTGGGGTGGGGTGGGGTGTGAGAACCTGCAAGGCGGATAGGCCATCGTGGAGGGGAGTCTTGACCTGAGAAACGATGTTGTCGTCGATCCAAACGATGGAGATGGGAATGCGCTTGCCCCACTTGTCCCAGAGGGCCGTCATTCCGCATTTCAATCCGATCAGTCCGGTCCTCTTGGAGTTCGGAGTCATCATCCGCCTCTTCGCTTCTATTATCCCACCGCTTCTTCCGCTGATCTCTTCTCCGTCCTCCACTACTAAGGCCTCTTCGGAGCTGAATCGCCGGAATAGTATGAGATTCCTGTATACTGAAGGAGCAGAACAAGAAGTGCTACTGCTGGTGGGTGGTGGATTGAGGAGGGAGATCAGGCGGAGGCGAGAGGCCAAGCCTCTGGAGATGGCGGACATGGTTACCCTTTCTTCTTCTTCTTCTTCTTCTTCTTTTTTTCCTTTACTTTTCCTTTTAGGGTTTTCAGAGATCAATCGAGAGACAAAGCCTGCTCCGGCCTCAAAAGAATAATGACATTTGGGATGGTGGCTGGGCCTGGCTGTTCCTCCAAGATTTAGGGTTTTACCAACACACCCACACCCACCAACCCCCCACAACGGGCCCCCCCCCCCCCCCCCCCCCCCCCTCTTTTTTGGAAAGGCGTTTTAACTTTTTTTTTTATTCCACAAAAAAACTTTGCTCCACTTTAGACGTCATGTCGTTTTGTTTCTTCTTCTACAAATTTTTTTTTCCCTCCTCCTTCCTCTCCACTTAACACTGCAATATTTTAATTGGTTATTTGTGTAACACCCTGGTCATCTACGTAGGGCTGACTACATAAACGTGAGCCATTATTTTATTTACTTAACTTACTTCTTAGTTTAAGAAGCTTTAAGCTTACTGAAAATTTTAGAGTTAATTTTTTTTTCTTTCTTTTCTTACTCTACTTTGAACTTAACTTATCCTCATACATATGCATATATACTCACTCAAGTATTGAGCTTTCATAATCATATTGAAAGCTATCATATTCAAACCGTGGATCAAACCCGACCTAATACGAGTCGGTACAACACGAGGCAACTTGCTTGCCATTATACTTAAAAACTTTTCCTTAACTTGTTCTTGAAAACAATTTCTTAAAAATAGTTTTCTTCTTGAAAACAATTCATTGCCCATAATATCACTTTATTATAACATAACATATTTTACAAATATATTTTTCAAAACATATTTTACATAACAAAATTTCAAAACCCGTGGCGGTGTCCATCCCACATTTCACAGTCTGTAGCGCCAGCCTCCACAGCCTTGTATCAAGTATTGCCGGTAGGTTGCTACCCTACAGCATGAACGTAAGTAATAAGCTTATGCCTTGTAAGTACAACATTCAATCCGCAAAACATTTTAATAAAAGAATGCATAAACCGATTATGCTTTCTTATGAATCAATTATACTTTCATATTTTATCTTGATTATGTTCCCTTACATGTCATGTGTGCACGTACCGTGGTCCATAGTTATGGAGTGGCTAGAGGCGGCCAGTCCAATCCAACTCAAACCATAAAACAAACCGTTTAACATGGAGTAATTGGGGTAGCCAATCTAATTCAACTCAAACCATAGACTAAACCATTTAAACCCGCCCTCATGGCAAGTCGGTACGACACAATGACCTTAGCTTGTCTTATATTATAACTTAAAACGGTTCTTACTATGTGATTTAATATTAGTGAGCATGCTATATGATGTCACTATATTAAAACATATAACATAACATACTAACAAACCATAATATAAACACCATAACATAAACCTCATAACATAACATCATAACATAGTATCATAACATTACATCATAACATAACATCATAACATAGACATCATAACATAAACCATAAACCATCATAATGTAAGCACCATAACATATAACATATGTAAATCATGTACATCAATACATGATTTTCTTGAAAAACATGTCATGTAAAAACATTTTGCTCATGCTGTAGGCGGAGTTGTACTTACTTGTCGTCCTATGCTCTTGGTTTACCGTCCAAACATGCCACGACAATAGTTCATACTCCTGTTTCCAAACAGGGTGTAAGATAAAAGTTGGTACCAAACATTTTATCATATGTAATATTACTCTTACCATAGGATTTAGCTTATTTCATTCCTTGGTTGATAAATTTTAACCATTTTCTTAAACTACTTAAAACAGTCCCATAAACTTTGAAAACAGTTTCTTAATTTCATTTATCAGTACATGTGCAGGAATTTCCTACTTATGCACTGTTTTTTTAAAAATCTTGTGCTAGAATTTCTGTTTCCTGTACAGTTTTGTGAATCTAATTTTACTTTAAAATATGCTTAGAATTTGAGAAAACTTCATCATGAAAGTTGTAGATCTCGAATAATGCTACAACTTTTGTGTTTTACTCAAAATCTAGTTTTGGCTTTAACCGGTCCATTTTTCTTGTTGAACCTGCCTGGCCGTGCACACTGGGTCTAGCTGACCAGGCTCGGTTTTTCACAAAAACAGAGGCCTTTGGAGTCTTATTTTTAAAAACCGTCTAGGTGTCCCATAGGGTTTTCCATTTTCTACAACTTTGTAGTTTTGAGTTTCTTCAAATTCAGCCTCTAAGGGCCTCAAATTACCATTTCCGGAATACTGCCCAGTCTTGACCCGAGACTGGCAGTTTTGGTTTTGGTTGGTTCTTATGTAAAATTACGCACACACTACCTCAAACGGTTACAACCATGAGCTTACGTTAAGCATGCAGCGTAATACTAATGTTATCAAGATCATATATTCATTCTTAAACTTATGGGAACATATAACAAATATATAGTAGGCATACTCAAAACCCATATAATCTCTAACACATATGATCATAATCATGCACCAAAACATAATTAGAGACCACTAAACCCTAATCAAGTACATACTAATAAACTTAACTAGAGCATGAACATAATTTGGTGAGCTTATCCAAGCCTAAAACTTTGTTCAAAACTCAATAAAAAGTTTTAGGGTTTTGAGAGGGTTACCTCTAGCTCTTAGAGACAAACTATGTTCTAGCTTGGTCCTCCAAAAATTTCGACCACTTCTAGCTTGGTTTTCTCTCTGTATATTTTTGTTTCTTTCTCTTTGAGGTTCGGCTTTCTTGAGGGGGGAGAGAGAGTGAGAGGAAAATTTGGCATAGTTTTGGTAAGGTCACAAAATTTGCTCAAAAAATATGAACCAACTTCACCTATTTTATAGGTGAAAAGTATAGTTTCTAAAATTGCATATTAGGGTTTAAGAGCAAAATATTTGCTCATCACCCCTCCTAGGTGGCCGGCATAAGGGAGCCTTGTGGGCAAGTTACTTGCTCACCAAGTCTTGCTTACATCACCTTAGTGACATCACTTACTTATATCACCTTAGTGACATCATTTGCTTACATCACCTTGATGACATCATCTTGATAACATCACCTTATCAATTGCTTGCTCTCTAAGCCACAAAGAGAATGGCCATTCTAGTGTGGAAGCCAAGAAAAATATCTTTCCAAGCTTATCTCTAGCTTAATTCCTTGTTCCAATGTAACCAAGTTTGTAACCAATCTTTGGCCTAGTTGGAGTCTTAGTTAGGAAATTCTATAATTCTATAATTACATACTTATCAATCATTACTTACTTTTATTAAAATTGTACTTTGGCCCCTACAGACAAAATATTTGTAATTTAGTCTCTGAAGGTGGTCGACTATAGTGGAGCCACTTGGCTTCCAATTCTTGCATAATTATCCACTTGATTCTAAAAATCCATTAATATAATCATGCAGTCCATTTCTTTACTAACTTACATAATATCAATATTGTTTTTCATCAAAAACAGTATTATCATACTGGATTGCAGTCCAGAATTCATCTGCATAAAATTTGGACTGCGTATCGGATTTTCTTAGGACTTAAAACTATTTAGTCCTTATTGCTCTAAATATTGTGCTTGATTTTTCTAGGGTAGTCTCATAGCTTATTCTTACTTATTCATCCGTAATGACGGTTTTCTGCAGTATAATTTTCATATTGTTAATCACACTACAGTACCGTCTCAGTCAAACATAAAGTCAACCTGGTCAAATTTTGACCGGCATAAAATCATAAATTCCTATTCTGCCCTTTTTTCTCAAAAGGCCTCATGCTTGACTACGCAGATTATTATTGAGTCTCGTAACTAATTAAATGAGAACTCAAACATATACTGATATTCAACTCAGATCATGAGTTTCATATCGACATACAAGAGTCAGACTTAGATTTTCTCTAAGGAAATCATAGGTTCATCACAAATTTCGGGTTCTTACAATTTGTGAAATTTTTTTCCCTACTTTTTTATTATTCATAGAAAATAACCGTTTCTTATACGAGTATTAAAGTATATTTGAAAAGACTTTTTTTAGAATTCTTATATATATGTATATATATATATATATATATTAATGTTGACATAAATTTTAGTTCATTGAGTCTCAGCATCTTTCAACATATAAAATTTGAGGAGTTAGAAGTCATTTTAGTGTTATTTCTATTTTATGTCTATCTATTAGGAGTCTTAAGGATTTAAATTTAAATTTTATTAGAATTGTTTAAGATCCAGTCGAAACTGATTATTATTAAGAGTCAAATAATTATTAGGATTTATCAATTATGTGCCTATAAATAGAGTTAGTAGAACTTAATGATTAATTAAATATAAAAATTCTATTTTTATTATTGTTTTTTTTTCTTAATTTAGAGACATAAGATTCAAACTCTTCATTTTATAATAAAAAAAAATTAGGTATAAAATTATAGTCGGATTATAAACAAATAAGAGAAAAAGAAGAATACCAAAAACAAGCAAACGACAGGAGATAGAAGAAGAAAAATGAAACGACAAATAAGATGCTGTGAAATTGTAGCCTAAAGTTGAGCATTGAGTTGAGTTTGGAGTTTACGGGAAAAGGGCCAAAAAATAATAATAAATAAATAAATTTATAATAGAGACAAAAAGAATAAAAAGAGAGGCTTGGTGGCGTGGCATTCCATCGTCCACAAGTTTGACCACCCAAAAAAAAAAAAAAAAAAAAAACTCTGAGGCCTCAGTCAGTCAGCCAGCCAGGCAGCCTGAGTGAATTGGAAAACGCCCTCTCAGATCAGGGTCAGATGGCAGAAATGGTGGCGTTGATGAGAATGAAAATTGTTCATATGAAAACATCTACAGTTACAGCTCCTCATCTTCATAATTCTTCTCTTCCTATTTTTACCATCACAAACTCAAACACAAACACAAACACAAACTCAAACACAAACACAAACACACAGTGCTCCTCATACTCAGGTGCGTTGAGAACCAAAATCCCAATTACAAAAGTAACTGTTCTAGGAGATACCCTTTATAGAACTAGACTCCGCTACTCGAGCTGCTCTAAATGTTGTAGTTGTTATACTAATATTAATAATGATAATTATACGACGACGACGTCGTTGGAGAAGGCCGGAGAAGGAGGGATGATGGTGGTGGAGCTGGTCGGAGCCTTCAACGAGCTCTCCCACCGCATGAGCATGACTTTCAGTTCGTCGTCTTCTTCAATGATTCTGTTCAACGCCCTCAAGCTCTCCCTCCCTCTCCTCCACTCCTTACAGTTACAGTTTCAGTTACAACAGTTACAACAGTTACAACTGTTACAGTCCTCCTCCTCCTCCTCCAGTACTAATGCCAATACCAATACTAATACTAATAATACTCGGTCCCCTCTGGCCTCCGCCTTCTCCGTGGCACTCCTCCTGGCCGACCTCCACATGGACGCCGAGGTCATCTCGGCCGCCCTCCTGTTCCCGGCCGTCTCCTCCTCCGCCATCTCCCTCTCCCAAGTCAGCTCCCGCCTCTCCTCCCCCGCCACCGCCCACCTCCTCCACGACTCCCTCCGGCTATCCTCCTCCCCTCTCCTCTCCCAATTCCACTCTCTTCCTCTTCATCATCTTCACTCTGATGACTCCGACTCCGACTCCGACTCCGACGCCTCCGCTCTCCGCAAGTTCTACCTGAAGCACTTCGACACCCGCGCTCTCGTTCTCCACCTCGCTCTTCAGCTCGACTCCATGCGCCACCTCCATTCCCTCCCTCGCTTCCACCAGCAACTCCTCTCCCTCCAGGTATATTTATATTTCTTATCATGCCATCCATCCCCAATTTGCTCATTTCATATTTCAATGCTTCCAACATCATCATCAATTAATATTTTATTTTATTATTATTTTATATTTTTTGTTGGAATTTCTCGTGACCAGGTCCTTCGGATTCACGCTCCTCTTGCCCATGCCTTGTCCCTCCCGTTGCTGTCCCTTGAGCTGGAGGATCTGGCCTTCCGCTGCCTCTTCCCGTCCTCCTATCTCTACCTCGACTCCTGGCTGCGCAGCCACGCCTCCGATGCCAACCAAATGCCTCTCATCCAGCTCTTCAAGGACCAACTCCTTACCTCTCTTCTATCTGATCCCTTGCTCTCCTCTTTGGTCTCTGACGTCTCCGTCCAAGGCCGCTACAAGAGCCGCTATAGTACCATGAGGAAGATCCTCAAAGACGGCCGCAAGCCCGAGGAGGTCCATGATGTCTTGGGGCTAAGAGTTGTCTTGCGTCCGATAGAAGCAGCAGCAGAAGAAGCAGAAGAAGAAGATCACGATGATGTGGATCTCGATCATGATGTTGTGGAGAGAGCGTGCTACCAAGCTCGAGAGATCATCCGATCTCTGTGGAAGGAAGTGCCTCACCGAACGAAGGACTACATTGCCAACCCCAAACCCAATGGATATAGGAGTCTACACATGGCTGTGGACGTGAGTGAAAATGGCAGGAGGAGACCCCTCATGGAGATTCAGATTAGGACTCAAGACATGGACTTGCACGCCGTCGGTGGCACTGCATCCCACTCCTTGTACAAGGCCGGCCTCACCGATCCTCATGAGGTTGCTATTTCATTCTTTACTTCTCATTTTTTTTTTTTTTCCCCTTCTTGATTTGATGGTTAGATGATTCAAAATATAACAATTTCACTCCACCTCTACTCTTGGTTGTCCAACCAAATGTAGAATGAGGTAAATCATATGCATCTTCTTGTCTTGTCTATTCCTTCTGAAGAGCTAATGACAGATACACGAGACCGTACAATCTGCGTATCAGGCTAGGTCAACCACTCAGTGTCTTGTTGTTTTTCTCCCTCTTTAGGTTATGGCTATCTGCTTACATAATTCCAATGATTCAAAAAAAGTATTGAATTCACTTACCTCCGGTCATATGCTTATTCAAGCAAATTTAGAATGAGGAACAGTTTTGATCTTCTAGCTTATTCCTTTTTAAGAAGTAGCATGTACCATGGAAGTACACTAGCAGAAGATATAATATATATACATATATATATATATATATATCGAGCGTTTTAAACTTTTCCCAATCTACAGGAATTGTGTTGTTAGTTCGATTTCGACGTTATACCGTGCATTCAGATTTCAACATTAGAGACTGATAATGCTAATGTGTTGGGAATTCAGGCGAAGAGGCTAAAGGCCATAATGGTGGCCGCCGCTGAACTTGCAGCACTGCGTCTTCAGGATCTTCCATCCACAAATCACAATGGTATTGAAATTGAGCGGCAAGACAGAGTATTCCACCTGCTCGACAAGAATGGAGATGGTAGGATCAGCATCGAGGAACTCATGGAAGTGATGGAGGAGCTCGGTGCTCCTGGGGAAGATGCCCGGGAGATGATGCAGCTTCTCGATTCCAATAGCGACGGTTCTCTGAGTTCTGAAGAATTTGACTTGTTTCAAAAACGGGTGGATATTCCTGTTATCTTTCTTAATAGAATTCAAATAATTATAGCAAAACAAAATCACAAGTACTTTTGTTTTGTTGGTGCTGTAGGTCGAGTTTATCCGCAATTTAGGGGACAGAGATGATCAATACAAGAAGATGCTGAATGAGAAGCTTCAAATTGCAGAAAAAGGTGGAGTGGACTCCATTCAGGTATATAATGAAGGGCCTTGGGAGCAGCCTTGAAAACTTGAATTGCTTTCATTCGGTTCAACATATAATATATATATATATATATATATATATATGCCTTGATGGATTACCAACATGTGTATCGTAATTCACCATATAAACACGTCATTTTCTGTTGTATATATCATAATCTCAATTTACTAAATTCATTTACCTCATTTCTCCCGTACCAGCCCTATGTTTCAGAAACCCCTTTTTTTTTTTTTTCTTTACGTTGAGAAAAAAACACAACTCTTACCTTTGAAGATTACTAGGTATTTTTAAGTAGCCATTTGACCTCAGGAAGGGCTGTTATTGTGCCAATAGAAGTTGGAGTGGAGGAGAAAGAAATACTCTGGAGAATAGAAAACTTATTGTCTTGCTGTTCAGCAAAGAATTACTGTAGTAGTGTGAAGTTTTCTGTTTTCTATTCGTTTTAAAGATTGTTCTTGTATAATGTCGAGACAAAATGATTGATGAAATTGTGGCTGTAACTATATATATATATATATATATATAACAGCAAAGATGATCTATGAACGTTTAACTAACTTTTCATTTCAAGAATGAAGTGTCCTTCCCCTTTCAGACAGCTCCTCTTTTTTTTTTTTTTTTTTTTTTTTTTTTTTCCACATGTACAAGACACACATAAATGAACTGAGAATCCGAATCAGAAATGGTGTTAACTCTGTGATGAGAAAGGCAATTATAGCTCTAATTTCCCATCTTTTAATGGCCACAGGTAATCCATTCCATCGCCGATCATAGCTCATCTCGTCACGGCAAAGTTAGATGAGCTTAGGAACGTCTGAATGACATTCCATTTCAATTTCAGAGTAAAGCCTTTCAGAATAGGCTTAATATCCATGGACTATTCGTGATATTTGAAGTGTGTTTGGGTATTAAGAATGAAAACTGAGCTACACAGAATAATAGATTTTATCTATCTAAGAGTCTAGACCTCATTTTCATTTTCACCCTATAACTGATCACCTCGTGGGCTCTTAATGTTTGTGTAACCTTTTATAACTTTAAAAAAAATGACTCCTTTTCTAACCTCTTTTATCTGTTATATTCTTCTTTGGCTTCTAAATAGAGGTGGTTGTGTCAGCATGTATCTCTCAGGGAGTCAGAACCTGTGTTTGGTATTGTTTTGGAATGTTTCTTTTTTACACAATTTTATGGCACTGAAAATGAAGACGTCTTCATATGGTGTTTTCGTTGGCAAATGCTTTGAAAACATAAACCAAAAATAAAACAAAAAAAATATTTATATATTATATATATATATATATGTGTGTATATATTGTGAGAATGGCTTTTGCTAAGAAGATGGAAAGCTTTAGAAAGTTGTTTTCCCGTTTTCGTTTTCTACTACTCGACCAACATTTTTGAAAAACATTCTCAAACACAGCTTGAAACTGTGTTTGAGTAGTAGCTAAGCCATAGAAAGCATGTACTAATCAACCATGAGATTGAAGATAGGGTTCTATAACGTACACTTGAAGACAAAACAAACAAAATGTTTATTCTTATTGATTATGAGAAGATGAATTTGTAACAGAGAAGCAACCAAACAAAGAAAAACAAACGTATAAACACTGCCCTCCTTAATATTCTCTTGCTTCAACTATCTTCGATATTCAAACTCTATTTTCGTTTCGCCTGAATATATGCTTAAAAAAAATAAATAAATAAAAAAGAATACAATATACAAGTTGCATTTCTATATTCTGAAGAGTATTATCCATAATGGTTATTTTTGACTTTAGATGAGGCTTGAAAAGCTCACAATTCTGTGTTTAACAGATCTTGACTTGAAGGAACACCCAAGTCATTCGACAGCTTTTTACACAACTGCACAAATCAAGACTTTGGTTTCAGTATCTGAAATCAGAGAGAGAGAGAGAGAGAGAGAGAGAGAGAAGTTGGTTGGTAAGTTTTTTGTTTTTTTGTTTTTTTTCTGTTATAAATTTATTTACCTGTCTGTAAACTGAAGCGTCTCCATATGATTTCCTTAATTCAACTACATACAAGGAAGGGCTAATCTCAAACACCTGTATCAATAAACAAGCAAGGATTAATCTGTTTGTTTGGATTGAGAATGGATCGATATAGGCTCTTGTTAAATAATTTGATATACAAATATTACTCTAGGCTGTAAACAGTTGGAATGCGAGTCAAAAAAAAAAAAAAAAAAAAATAACATTCATTGAATGGAGATAGATAATAGTGAAAATAAAATACCTCTGCTGTGACGGAGAGACAACCGGGACTTTTGTGCCCCTTGTGCTCTTGCATCACTTTCAACTGAACGAACAATGGAAAGACAGAAACAATGTCAATAAAGTCTCTGGTTGCAGAAATCCCAATTTTGTTTTAGATATGTTTGCCACTACTGGCATGTGGACTCTGCATTTTTTAAGTCTTTTACTTTTCTTATGTATATTAGTATGCAACAAAAAATAAAATATAAATAAATAAATAAATGAATAAAAAGATAACACTAACCCTTCCATTTTTCTTCTGAATACAAAATCCCATATCTGTTACAATATCCTCAATCCTCTCAAGCAACTCTTTTGCAGAATGGTTTGACGTGAATCTAATTTTTCTCTCGGAAACATCCTGAATTGGCAACAAAATTCATTAAGTGGACGTGCTTAGTGACAACTACTTAATTTCATTATCAAACAAAACATAAATACAAAGTAAGTAGTTCATCACTCTCACCTCTTTCTCAAAGAAACCAGAGAGGTCTAGGCACGAGGACATTCCAATGAGTTGAAAGGCATTGATTAGGATAGGCGAATCTGAATTGTTCTGTGCTGCCTCGGGTACCACTTCCGGAATTGAGAAGGGGCTGTCGCCGATGTTGTTAATATCTTCTTCTTCGTCGGGGTTTGCAGGAACATAACCCTGCTTAAACCACTCATCCGATTTGATGTCCACCATTGTCATCCGCGTAAGAGGGTCGGGATCAAGTATTCTCTTTATCATGTTCTGCGCGCCCGGTGATAGCCATTTTGGTATCTGAGTATCTCCCTTCAAGATCTGAAATCAATCCCCCAATCAAAAAAAAAAAAAAAAAAGAAAAACAAAAAGAAAAGGTTTTGATATGAGTAACAACTTCTTCTCATTAAGGAAAGGGATATCGAAGACAAACTTTGTCATTACCTTTTGATAGAGAACTGCAAGATTTCTATCGTCGAAGGGAAGATATCCAGTTAGGATAACGTACAATATGACACCGCAAGACCAAATATCCGAGGTGGCACCGTCATACCCTCTATTCATGAGGATCTCTGGAGCAACATAGTTGGGACTTCCGCAAGTTGTATGCAATAAACCATCATCCTGAAAATGGTTAAACGAAGAGATACATATATTCCTGTATATATGAGTTGATACAAAAGTAAACCACGTGCAATGCATTTTTTTTTTTTTTTGTTTGGCAGGGTAGGGTAGTGCATACGTACTCTAAAATGCTGAGGCAAAGCGCTGAGGCCAAAATCAGAGATCTTGATGTTCCCTTTAGCATCAACAAGAACATTCTCAAGCTGCAAAGAAATAGGGTTAACCAGAAAAATCTGAGAATGGCGCAGTTCTGATTCAATAAACTCTCCAAAAAAATAATAATAATAATAAGAAGAAGAAGAAGAAGAAGAAGAAACCTTAAGATCGCGATGGAAGACACCCTTATTATGGCAGTAGCTGACACCATCAATCAACTGTTGGAAGAGCTTCCTGCCTTGACCTTCCGTGAGCTTCCCCTTAGATGCCTACACATACATTTATATACGTACATATATATATATATATATATATATTAGAAGAGTTTAATGATAGCCATGTCACATTCTCAATCTCAAGAATGAAATATAATATGATTCAAAAAAAAAAAAAAAGAAAAGTGACAAAAATTTAGAAAAGGGGGGTGGGGGAAGTGGTGGGTTTACAATTCGATCAAACAATTCTCCTCCAGTGACGTATTCTAAGACCATATAAATCTTGGTTTTGCTTGCCAATACCTGCACAGTAGTCAGTAGTGTAAAGTTATGTATAAAATGAGAGGAAGGAACAATTTTTACTATTTTGTTGACAAAAAAATCGGAAACAAAAGTATTAGCATCATCCAAAAGTCTGCTTAAAAAGCATTTCATATTTTACCAGCAATCCTATAAAAATAAATGTGTCATGCGATGATTCACCTTACATGTACTGTAAAATTCAACTTTATAACTCACTCACTCTACCTCCAATATTTAAAAGGGTGGGGAAAAAAAGCGAGAGAGAGAGAGAGTGAGAGAACCAAAAGGGGGGGCAGTATAAAAACATAAGTTCCATTGTCCAATGTCAAGTGATGGGTACAGTGGATTCCTTTTCCTTTTGCTTTGACCCTTTTTTTTTTTTTTTTTTTTTGGGGGGGGGGGGGGGGGCGCGTATTATGGACAAAAATGGGGGTCCCGCTAAAATTGAGTGAAAACAGGGTGGGAGGGGGTGGGGGAGTGGGGAATTATTTGGTTGGGTGGATGTTAACATCAGGCAAAGAACGAGAATATGAGATGCAGCAAGTATTTGGACAAAATTAAAACATACACATGAAGTAATTTAACTAAATAAATGAAAATTTTAACTATCTATTAAATTAGATAGTTTAAATAGATCTCACAACCTACTTTTTCATAACAATATGGTCCCTTCCCCTGAGAATGAACCTTTTGGCACTTGCACATGCCCACCCCAACCGCCGCACCTACTTATCAATCACTAGCTGTATTGTTATTACTGAATGATAATCTATTTTTTTATTATTATTATTATTATATATCAAGATACTTATTTACAGTTGTATAACCAGTAAATAATAAAACAACATTTTTTTCTTTCGTATAAGTATACATATTGAAAAAGAAAAAACATACATAAGTTAATGTAATTATTAATGTGGTAAAAGCAATATAGAGTTGGGTAGCTAAGATTTGGCAGTTCATTGGTGACATGTTGAATTTAAAACAAACAAACAAACAAAACAAAACAAAACAAAACAAAACCAAAGAGAGCGAGAGAGAGAAAGAGAGAGGGAGATGAGCAAGCGTGGAAGGAAGGGCAAGAATGATGTGGCAAGAAAATTCAAGCTGGCATTTTTTGACGGATTCCAAAATTTATTTTTATTTTAATTATAATAAATGGTTTGGAATTGGTGGGAGGACTTGCTGTGCTTATGAGACGAGACGCGCAACGCCATGATTCATGATTGGTATCCCTCCCCCCCCCCCCCCCCCCCCCCCCCGTGAAGAAGAGTCATGCGAGGACTAATCAAGCACAGCTAAATAGTAGTAATGTCCACAACCCCCCCAAAAAAAAAAGATTCATGATTGGTTAAAAAAAAAAAAAAAAACCAAAACAGTGACATGTCATCCCCGAAATAACACTCTCTTAAGTATAACCTTTACATATATATCCAATATTCATCTCTCATTGGGCCTGTTTCATCTCATTTTTGCTTAATATTATTTAAAAAAAAAAGGACAGAAACGACAGGTAGAGAGTCGTCGAGTAATATGGCTATTAAATCATTGGTTATTTTCAATCTTATGGAATTTGGAATATAGAGGATAGTGGATGGGATTTCACTTTGAATTACACCAATTAATTCACAAAATCCAGGCGATGCAATCAATAACTACATAGTCCCACCGCAACCCTATGTTTGGGTAATCCACAAATTCATACAAAAACCCCCCCTCACCACCACTAAAACCAAATGCAAAATTATTAAAACTGATAAAAATTGTATAATAGCCTCCAAGATTGATCCCTCATGCAACCTAGTTTGCTTTATATATATATATATATATATATATATATATGTATGTATATATAAAAGAAAAAGAAAAAGAAAAAGAAAGAGGGAGGCGTACCTCGTGTAATCGGACAATGTTAGGATGTTTGAGGAGCTTGAGAGTGCCAATCTCTCTCTTTATCTGCATCAGATTTCGTTTTTCTTAATTTGTCCCAAAAAGAGATTAAAAAAATATTTGTAATGTAATGAAGATCAGAAGCAAAGAATTATTTACCCATAGGGAAGGGGAAGAGAGAGAGAGAGAGAGAGAGAGAGAGAGATAAAGAAAGAAATGAAACCACCCCCGTAGGAGGAGGAGGAGGAGGAGGATGATGAAAAAAGAAGAAATGGAAAATAAAAAAGGGGACCTGATCGGCGATGTTGAGGTGGATGATGCGGGTCTTCTGAAGAATCTTAAGGGCGAAAGGTTTGCCAGACTGAATGTGGAGAGCGAGCTTGACCTTGCCGAAGTTACCTTCACCAAGAGTCCGACCCACCTGGTATTTCCCTCCCACCTCTTCCATTCCCTCCTCCTTCCTCCATCTCCCCCGCTTCTTCTCCTCCTCCTCCTCCTCCTCCTCCTCATACTCATACTCCTTTTTCTTCTTCTTTATATTATCATTCCCTTTTCTATTGCTCAAACTCACCATCTCCCTTTTCCCCTTCTTCCTTTTCTTTTCTTTTCTTTTCTTTTCTTTTCTTTTCTAATTCTGTGTGTTTTGAATACCCACCACCCTGGAAATTGAATATATATCTCTAAATGAAACCCAAAACCAAAGCATAACGCTGGTTAATTCAGAAGACGATCAACAACAAGTTCGCACACACATATAAATTATATTTTAAAAACACTAAAAATATTCCAATCTCTCTCTTATATATGTGTGTATGTGTGTATATATATATATATATAAGAATGAGACTAAGAGAGAAACAAACCTCTAGATCAAGCCGAACTCCCACCCCCTCTCTCTCGTCTCTCTCTCCCTCCCTCTCAGTTGGCTGGCTCTTTCTTCGTTTCTTTTTTGTTTTTGTTTTTTTGTTTTTTATCGTTTTCTGTTTTCGTTTTCCTAAGTAGAAAGAATC
This sequence comes from Ficus hispida, assembly GCA_025413025.1. Lineage (NCBI taxonomy): Eukaryota > Viridiplantae > Streptophyta > Magnoliopsida > Rosales > Moraceae > Ficus > Ficus hispida. Next base: position 20,638,765 of record CM046368.1, on the reverse strand, counting down.
TAATAAGATAATAAAACCCGTCACTAAAACAAAAGATAACAAAATCATTTCCCTCATCCACGCAATATTTATAGCCCTTCTTTACATTTTTTTATTTTTCCCACCACCACCCTTTCCCTTTTTTTTTTTTTTTTTTTTTTTTTTCGCGTCATTATACATTTCTACTGCCCTTTTCTTTTTTCCTTTTTCTATTTATTATTATTATTTTTAATTTGGGTCATTCCATTTTTCCGAGGTATCGATTTTTTTCTTATTATACATACCTTATTTTACCTGTATCGTATTATGTATCATTTGATAACCCAATAAAGCCCATCCTATTTTCTGTTCAAACCTAATTTCAAATGGCGGAATTTCAAGGATTATTTTATAATGATGAGTGATCTTAGCTTATAATGAAAATGTCTTGTTTGAAGAGGCTCATATACAGAACGTCTCGAAATAATATCCGGAGCAGGAGATTCAATTAAACGATGTATGATATGCATGTCCATATTATCCGCGTTCCACGTGTCTTTTCTTCGAATATACCTTAAAAAGTGTTAGTAGAAAAAAAATTTTCAATTTACAAGAACAAAAAAAGCTTATAACATATAGAGCTAACTTTTCTAAAACGCATCAATATCACGTGCACATTTACCCTAATTACTTCTGTTAGTACGTTTCGCGAAGGTTTACCATTAACATTGGCTTCACTCACTCATTTTACAAATGTTCATTTTCACAGGTTTCCCATTTCTGATCTACCTATCTACATGTCATAAAGCAGTAATATTGATAATGACAACTAATTATTTCATTGCTGATTTTTTTTTTCTTTTTTAACTTTTATGGTAATGGAATGAGTTTTTGGGGGTATTCCTGTATATTTATTTAGGCTTTATTTATTATAGTAATTTAATTCTAATCTAACTGTATTTTTTATTAAATTTTTTTAAAAAAATTAATAAAAATTATAATTAATTTTTTAAAAAATCAATCAATTCTAAATTAAAATTTTAATTCTAATTAATGATCTAAATAGACTTTTATTTTTTTTTAAATAATAATAATTGAAATAATAGATGCCGTTCTTCCCCGGACATATGTGACACGTGGACCTACTATTTTAATTTCGGACCCGATCGGTTGGGGGAAGGGGGGGTCCCCGGTCGGTGTTGGAGAATGTCGTGTGTGTGTACATATCTATATAAATTAATATATTATTTACCAAAAAAAAATAATTTAAATATATTAATTAATCGTCCTTCCCTATTTCTTTTCCCCTGTTCCTATATGCAGTACCAATTATTAAAGAAAATTATTTCAAAAAAAAATTATTAAAGGGAATTAATTGAGAAAAGAAATTCAATAATAAAAAAAAAGGAGAGAGAGAGAGAGAGAGAAGAGAAGTCGATATTTCTTCAGTCGAAAGCTCAACGCGGGACAGAGACATCCAGGTACGTGGCCATAAAATGAATTCAATTGAAGCAAATAGCTAAATAGCTTTAGGATAAATGGAAAAAAAGGAAAAGGCAAAACTTGTAGAGCATATCCGTGACTACCTTGACTATCAATGTTGTTATTTGTTGCTGTTTTTGAACTATCAACTAATTTAGTACATTTACTACAAACTTGCATTTTAAAATAAATAGATAAATAAATAAAGATTATTATTAAAAATATAAATTAAAAAAAAATGTGTCCCTTCAACATGCCATAACGATATTTATTCTATTAATTCAAATTTATTAATAGAGTTGTCAATTTCGGGTCCCTTTTTTTGTGTTCGGGAATTGGGATTCTACTATATATTTACAGAGCTAATTAATTGGAAATTACGGAAACCATCTTAATTTGCTTTAAGTAAAGACAAGCCCTCTTTGCAAATATTATTAAAATAGTTTCCAATAGCATTTTGCATATTTTTATTTCGATAAATATGCATTTTTGACATAGAATATTACACTAGCTGGTTTTCCAGATGACTAAAATAAAACACAAAATCAAATAAAGAAAGGAACAGTACATGATTGGGAAAACGAGATTGGATCAATTGCGTGTACTCCCCAATCCCCATCCATTTATATATATATATATATATATATATATAAGATTACCAACATTAATTTATCAAGAAATAGTTTAAGGTTGAAAATTACTGGTTGCACAGCCTTTTTATTTATTTATTTAAAATAGAATCAAACTGTAATTTTCATAAAGTGGCCAAATGTGCCACAATCACAGAAGCTAACCAATGAGATAAAGCATCCGAGAAGTCAAAGCGTGACTAACAAGCTTATGAACAACAAAATAAGCAAGGCTAGATATATGAACACAAGATTATTTAAAAAAAAAAAAAAAAAAAACCCCAAGCTGCTAACTAAAAGGGTATTTGATGAATAAATTTAAATTAAGATTTTTAAATTTAAATTGGTTGATTTTTAAAAAATAATTATTATAATTTTTATTAATTTAAAAAAAATAAAATAAAAACTGATATAAAAAATATAAATTTAAACTTATTTCTCAAACCTCCCCTACATCTCTAATATCTTTCCAGCAAAACACTATCCGGTATCTTCTCCCAGAGTGTCACCACCACAGACACCTTGGACAACATATTTAAGGCGTCCGACTCCACCACAACCACCGAAAGACCACCCAAGCCCCTCCCCAAGGGCCATACATTCTGCTACATGCGGAGAAAAGTGACCGTGCATACTATTTACAAAAAAAAGGCAGCAGTCAATTTTTTTATTATTATTATTATTTTTTATATAAAAAGAAATTATTCATACACAAAATATAATCGTGAATTTTATTAATTTAAAAAAGGGAAAATACTGATTGATTGATAAACCAAAAATCACAATGCAAATAATAATAATAATAATAATAATAACAACAATATCAATAAAATTAGATGTATAATTTAATAATAATTTTTTATTTAATTTTATTATAAAATATAAAATTTAAATTGTCCGAATGAAATTCCCAATAAATATATATATATATATATATATATATATCAACTTTCTCCACAATGACAATTTAGCTTCTGACCCACATCATCACGTCTTTCGACGTTGGAGGTTTTAGAAGACTTTCGTAACAACAATTTACTAATAAATAAATGAGTGTTTGGTTCACCCATTCAAATCATCCAATTTAAATTTTTTTTTTATTTTTTTTAAAAAAAATTTATTTTTTTCTTAAAAAATTTTTGTCTTTTCTAAAAATTCAAAAAAATTTACCATTGAAACTTAAAAATCTCAACTCAAACTATTTCACCAAACACCAAATATATATATATATATATATATATGCAAACAAAGAAAAGAGCAATAATGAAAAAAAAAATTATAGATATCGATAACAAAAGAAGTTTTAGGATCAACTTCCCCTAGCCTGCGTACACGCAAGGAACAAATGGCGTTGAAGAAGCAACACAAAACTAATTAAACCAAAAAAATCCATTAATCCAAATGCTTTCTTTTTTTTTTTTTTAATCATAACTCATGATAATTATCAGAGCGTCATCATAAGATTATTTTGCTTCTGATTAAATTTAATTGCGCAAAAAAAAAATTTCCACAATTTCTACTTGTTAGTTTTTTTTTTATTATTATTATTTTTATTTCTGGTACTAATATTAATGCACAAGAGTTTTCCTTCAAAATCCAATCTTTACTGGCACGTCATCCACACATATCCATTGCTTCTTCTAGAGAAACATTGAAAAGGTCATCAGGAGACATAAAGCAACAGATTCTTCTATTTTAATTATTTTTCCTTCCGTCTTTTATTTTGTTCTAATTAAGCGAATTTCTATTTCTAATATTCCATAATATATAATTTGCACATATGTATGTATTTTATATATGTCCCCCATTTTTAGATTACATGCCAACCTGGACGTGGACGACTGGTATATCTTTTGTTTCTAAAAGAATTGGTGGGCCGTTTCCTATTTTAGTATTACATATATGTGTTTAAGTAGATTATGAATTTAAGACAATAGATTCGGACAAAAGATTTCATTTTTTTTAATTGAGCTAATAAATTTATAAATTCAGTTATTTATCAAGATTTTACAATATCTGTATAAATGTTAACTTATTATTATTTAACTTTTATATACGTATATACATATTAGGCAGAAATAATACCCTAAAAAATTCTCTCTCTCTCCCTCTCCCACTCTCTATCACTAAAATTTGTATCATTCATATTTCTCTTTTAGGGTTAGAGTCTGACGTCACTTTTTGGTTGGCCACCAAACTCTCAGTCTTAGAGAAGATGTTTTTGGACTCCACGGTGATGATTTTGATGATGAGATGGTTTCGTGTTCGGAGTGGAAGCATTATTTTGATCTCTTTTATCATATAGTTTGGCTTGTCATCAAGATATTATCCATAGAGTTGGGGTTTGTTCTCCTATTTATGATAGTTGTTTGTTTGAAATAAAAGCGACGATGTTTCCACTATGTAAATGTTGTATTTTTCATTATATTTTTATTTCTATTTTGTAATTATGAAGGTGGTCTCCCCACGCTTTCGTAATGGATATACGTCTAATCTGTTACAGTTATTTCTATGTAATGTTGGTGGTGGCCTTTTAACTATAGATCTCTTGGTCTCAATCGATTAGAGTTTTCCATTGATTGTAATGGTCTCTTGGAAGCATTATTTTGATCTCTTTCATCATGTAGTTTGGCTTGTCACCGGATGCATTATCCAGGAGTTGGGGTTTTTTCTCTTATTTATGATAGTTGTTTGTTTGAAATAAAGGCGTCTTTGTTTCCGCCATGTAGATGTTGTATTTTTTTCATTATATTTTTGTTTCTATTTTGTAATTACGAAAGTGGTCTTCCTACGTTTTCATACTAGATATATGTCCAATCCGTTAGAGTTATTTTCTATGTGGTGTTGGTGGTAATCTTTTTAATATAAGTCTATTGGTCTCAATCGATTAGAGTTTTTTATTGATTATAATGGTGTTGTTAAAAGAGTCATATGTGTGCTCGATAATTGGTGTGCCTTTTCGATTTCCCGTTGAGTACGTTTCACCCCTTAAGTAGTTCATTAGAACTTACTGGTAGAACTGATCTATAATTAGGATTAAGTTTATTTGTGCTGCGAGATCATTCCAGTCATTGGTGTATATATTTTCTTGATTTTGAATACAATTATCATTAAAGAAAATAGTATATGAATTGGAACAGTAGAATATGATACATGTCTTATTTTATAATAATATTTTACATAGGTGTAGGCCTTTGTACTCGGCTCGTTAAATCAAGCACCTACATGATTAACGCTTATAATATGAGGAAAAGCACATTATCAATGTCGACTTTCAATATCCTAAATAGTAGAGTAGAAAGATAACAAAGTTACCATAATTTAACAACCCCACTTCCTTTATTTTTTTTGTCAATATAACATACGTGTGTGTGTGTACATCTATATATGGAGAGAGGAATTTTAGAAAAGAACATTCGCCAATCATTTCTATGCATTTGTGTAAGGGATAATGACAACTTTTTCTTTCTTCTTTCTTTGTAATTTGGCAAAACTTGGATTTTTAAAGGAGAAAATTACTTTAATAATCATTTTGTTAATAAATTAATCAACATAACATAAAATTTTAATTCTTCATCAACTTGACATGAATTTAATTAATTTTAGTTTAATTATATGTCATATTAATCTAATTTTAATTTGTTGGGCCATGTATTAGTGTAATAATCTATAAATTTGTGTCAGATGCTTTTCATTTTTAAAATCGAGCGATTCTATTAACAGACTCCACTTGACTTTTGACACACTCTTATTTATTAAACTCTTCAATTATTAAAATATATATATATATCCTCAAACAAAATGATATAAAAGAACAACTATTATAGACTTTGACTATGTTTGATAAATCAACTTAAACTTAAATTTTTTATCTCAGTTTTATTTTTTTTTCCTGAAAAGTCAATAAAATTATAACTAGTTTTTAAAAAATTAACTAACTCCAATTTAAAAATTTCAACTCCAATCGTAACACCAAATGGAGACTTTACTTACATAATTAAAACTTTGTTTTAAAAAAAAAACTCAATAATATTCTTCTTTTTTTTTTTTCCACACAATATATAAAAACTTTATTATTTTGAAAATTGTTACAAAGTCCCAATTTTCACTCTTCAATGAGTATTTTAAAAAACTGAACCATGACATATTGATCTTCTATATAAGAACTTCACCGTTATGTAATTTTGCTTGTGTTATGCCTCATTGCTTTTTTCTTTTCTTTTTTTTTTTCCCTTTTTTTTTTCGGTATTTGAATGTTGGCTTTATACGTTGATCTGATTTGTTGCAAAACATAAAATTATATATGTATAGTATATTACAGATATTTATTCATTGCTGAATATATTGGCTAATTTTTTGCAACTTTCATGGCTGAATATACACGTGACTTGTTTGCTGAGTTTATACGTTGGTTTTGTAGGTTGATTTTTGTTCGTGTACTGTTAGGCCAAAAAAAAAAAAACAAAAACAAAACAAACAATTAAACTTGGTTAACTGGCTTCTTTTTTAATGCCTCATTGGTATTTTTTTCGTATTGCTTTTTCCATAGGGGGTATTTGCTCAATTGGTATCAGAGCTCCAGGGAATAATCGCAATCTGAAGTTCTTTTGTTATTTGCCTTTTTCGTTTACAAACTTTTTTTCTTTATAATCAAAGTAGAATATCAAAATAAACAAAAACAAATAAAATAATGTTCTAGACGTCAGTTATATATTATCAAAGTAGAACATCAAAATAAATAAAAAATAAAAAAAAAGTTAGTTCAATTTCAAGGAAAACAAAAAACAAAAAAACAAAGGTGGGTATGTAAACAAATTAGAAACAATAAAGTAGTTTTTTTTAAATGAAAATAAATACGGAATATTTTGGAAACATAAGGGTGTGTAATAAGTAAATATAGTCATTTTAAATCTAAGAAAATGGTGTGTGTTGTGAAGAATTACGAGGAGGCGTGTCAACCAAACACCCTGTTACGAAAATTAATGAACTAGAATAGCATCGGTAAATATGAAAAATAAGAACACACAGATTTATATGAAAAATTCTAAAAGGGGAAAAATCACGAACAGAGGAGAAAAAATCCACTAAATTAAATACAAGTATTAGAGGGATTGTTTTGAGTGGCTACAACTAAAGCATAATGATGAAACCATAAATTATATTATATATATACCCAAACCCTAAAACAGCCTATCGGCTCGATCCTTCCACTATAAATGTCGCACCGTGAGCTTTTCGGACTGGGCCAAACAGAATTCAGGCCACCATCTCTAACACATCATATAAAATAAAAATCGAGATCTGCTATTTTAAATTTCCTATCTCATTAATTATTTTGCAATTAATGTCATGTCATATAATTTGAATTTAGTCACGTTAAGAATTTAAGATTTGTTTTTTTGAGGGGAAGACATCGGTATTTGGTGGACGTAAACGTGAATAATGTGGGCAATTATTCGAAAGGTATTGTAATTATAAGCAGTTTACGTACCATTGAAGTATTCTCTATTTGATGAGTCCCGAAAGCGCCTATACTTCAATTAATTAGTTTACCTTACTGATTATTACTCAATAGCTTTATCATCAATTAGTTAGATTTAAGATTTAAGACACATATATACATATATATGTGTGTGTGTGTGTGTTTGTGTCTGTGCGTGTGTGTATATATTTCCTCCCCACTTAAAAAGAATGCATGTATGAAATAGGGGCAATATAAGTATATATATATTTACTAAGAAGAAAAAGGTATACTGCAATCTGTTCTTCATGATCAGAGAAGAAAGAACAATAAATTGTGTATGTGTACCAAAAGCAATAATATGGAAAGAAATTTAAGATATATCAATTAATAATCAATGTAGCCATAGATGTTAATTTATATATATGATCATGAACTAATATTTTTCAATAGTGCTATTAATAGCCCTGGAGGCATATTAATTTGTACTTCAATATCTGAAATATTCAAACAGATCGTGTGTGTGTGTGTGTGTGTGTGTACACACGCGCGAAAAAAGTTAATAGCATTTTCATACATGCGTGAACCTGTGGTGTGCGTGTAATGAGTGCGTGACAATATTGACCATGTGGCATTGGCATGTGATTGAAACTTGACCAAATTTCGGTGCTATATATATATAAATGGCGGTGTGTATGTGTGCGCGTTTTTATAGATAGTTTGGTCATTAATTATTAGTGTGTATGGGACAAATGCATATGCCTTTCACGATGAAGCAATCCATAATGCATATTATATATATATATATATATATATATATATATATTACAATGTCTTACTTTCCACAAACAAATTATTATATATGCTAATGACATGTCAAAGATTTGTTTTTTTTTTTTTTGGTAGAATATGTCCAATCCATTACTTATATGTCTCGTTGAATATTGCTCGATCTTTGATGGACTTCCAGATGTAATAATTAACATATTATGGTTACTTGGAGACAATCTTCGTATTCTGCCTAAGATTTTAAAGCCAATGAAACAAGCAATATATATATTTTTGGAAGTTCAAAAACAATTTCGGATTAATGTTAGCAATATTTTTTTTTGGGATATTTCCCCTTTTCTTCCCCCCTACCCTAAATAAATAAATATATATATTTATAAGTGCGATGGTTATTCTAATATTTATCCATAGATGATTATCACTATTCTAACCGTGTGATGTGGATCAAACGATTATTATAAAGTAGGTAGTGGATCAAACAAATTTACGATAATTAATAAACATTGAATTTAAAAAGCTTAATAAATATGAGTAGAGTAGATAATTTATTCTTAATCTGTTGATATAATTTTCTTAAAATATTTTTTTTATTTAAATAGAACATAAATTAAAATTCATTCCTTGATTTTTAAATCCCAGTCTTGGATGTCTATTAAATTTTTCTTCAACAAATGCTAATTGACATCATAACATTTAACTCTGCAACACCTTTATTGATTATAAAAATTAATAGATTTTTTTTATCTGTGTTTTATTTGTTTCTAAATTGATTTTTTTTCCTGTAGTTTGCTTGATTTAAAATTTACAATTTGTTATATAAGAAAAAGGCTACGTAATTAAAAAAGAAAAGAAAAGAAAAGAAAAAAAGGTTTCGTACCTAATGCTTCAACAAGAGAGAGATAAGGAAACGGTGGAAAATCAAAGTAAATAAAAATTAAATTGTGGGCATGAAAATAAATATGAAATCATGGAGTAGTATTTATTTATTATTTTTGGAGTAGTTTTGATTTATGAAAACAATAAGGGGTAATTTAAAAATCAAGAGGCATATGTATTTAGAAAGGAGTTGAGGAGAGCTATAAGGAGTGTGGTAATAAAACTACTATTTTTTAATTTATTTTTCAAAATGCTAAGTAGCAAAATGGTGGAGATTAAAACATAAACAAGAAATACTATATCACTTCGAACATATTTTCTCTTTCCCAAAATCATTTTATCACTCTATGGATCCATTGCCATCAAAAAACTTTTAATTGACCCAAATTCTTAGGAATTTTCCGCCTATAAATACAAATTTGTGTTTCCTAATTTTAAAAAAAAAAAAATATATATATATATATATATAAACTTTCCATTTGTATCGCTTTTTAATATATTTTTTTAACCGCTTAACATTTTCTCCAATTCATGCATATATCTATTAAGAAATGTTTATACACCATCTATTGATTAATTTTGTTAATTTTGTTACAATGTGAAAAAAGTGTTAACCGGCCCTTTTTTATATTAAAAAAAAAAACTTTAGCAGATTGTTTTACATTAAATTAAAAAAAAAGTGTCATGTAAACTTGTTGTAATTATTTTTAGTTTCTTATAATATTTAAAATTAACAAGTTACTTAACTCGTTATAACAAGGCATATAAAATATCATATTATCAAGAATAACTAAGACATGCATTTTCTTTGTATAATTTTTTCTATAATCACCACTAATAATAAAAAGAAATAATCATTGAAAACTCTTATATATATATATATATATATATATATATATTATATAGGTGGGGGAGCAAAGCCAGCAGCCAAAGATTTTATGGATAAGCTTATTATAATAGGAAAACTTGATATCATTAATAAACCATTAAAGAGTACTCAATTAATAAAACACGTTCTAGTCGTGTCCACAGTGTGAGGTTTTTAAATTGTTAAGAGATCAGAAAATTATTAAAAGTAATTATAAAGAAAGGTTTTATGGTACCTTTTTATATATTTTTTTTATGGTACTTTTTTCCTTTTTTTCTCAGAAAGTTTTTATGGTACATTTTTTCATTTAAAGATCACACGAATTAGTGTGGACGGTAATGATAATTAAGCTTTTTCGTTGTACCTGATATTGAAAATAATAATATTATAACAATGTATTGACTAAGAATTCCTAAAAACATTCGTACAAGTTCATAAGATATATACTATAACATAAGATATATTTGTGACAATAATTAGAGGATAATTGTATTTTATGTGGATGGCAGCAATCAACATATAGGGACCATATGTTTGAACTTGTAGTTGTAGTAGCACTCGTGCAAATGCAAAAAATATCTACCATCTATAGAGGGGTCGCATATATTATATAATTAAATTAAAGACGAAAGTGAAGTGATACACATGACCATTGAGCATCGTGAGGCTATATAATTATAAGTAAATATGAGTACTAAAACTTTTTTTAATTCATTGTTATTATAGGATAAATTATTCATTTAGTTGTTAAAATTTTAAATTTGTGCTATTTTATTCATCATTGACTTTTTTTTATAATTACAATATTTTTAAATTATTAAAATATTTTTATCATAATCCTTTTCGTTAAATTTTGTATAGAATTTATTAATAATTTTCTTAAAGAGTGATATTAAATAATAAATTTTATCTAAAAATTAACAGAAATAATAACAGTAGTAGTATTTTTAAATAGTTTAGGATCATTTTAACAATAAAAAAATTAATAAAAAAAATAATAACCAAAATTATACAAATTTAAAAATTTAAAGACAAATCTAATAATATCTCCATCATTTTAGATATAAAAAACATATTTAATGGTTGATATTACAAGAACATAATATGCACCGTTTGTCAAAAGCTAAAATAAAAAAGAACATGGGGACCCTCCCACATGAACCATGAGAGTCACATTTTTTTTTTTTTTTTGGGTGTGTGGGGTTGAGCATGAGAGTCACGATTGACATATATATGGTTGATCACGCTTGTGAATTCCTTGTCAAATTGCGTACGATAAATACCCTCCCCGTTTCTTTGACTAATTCTAATGTTTAGTTTGATTTATCATTTGAAGATAAAATATTTTATTTTAAAATTAATTGATTTTTTAAAAATTAATTATTATTGTAATTGACTTTTTTAAAAAAATAAAAATTAAGGTAAAAAATATAGTTTAGTTAAAGTTGAGTTGAAATACCAAACGAAGACTGATAAATTAGTTATAGATAAAAATTGTAAGTTAAAATTAATTGATTTTTTAAAAATTAATTATAAAATTTATTAATTTAAAAAAAAAGATAAAATTAATATAAAAAAGATAATTTAATTAAAATTAAACTAACTTGAAGCATAAATTTATTATATTATCAATTCATCCACATCCATATATAATTCATTTTTTTTATTGTTATTATTTTTATAATAATTATCAATAATAATAAAGACTCTTTTCTTCCTTTGGCATTCTTCGGGGTGGTCGTAAATTCATATATATATATATATATATATATATATATTTATTTATAAATATATGTCCCAATCAGTTCTTTTCTTTTCCTGTGTTAACTATTAACCACGCAAATCAGACATCATCGACCACACACACACACACACACACACACACACACACACACACACACACAAGTCAACAAAATTGACGTGTTGGAAAAAAGTGGATCGCGTTGCGACTTATTACTAGCCAGCTAATAGCTGTAGGTACCAGGCAAAGCTTCATTTTTAATGATCAACCCCGATATTATTATTATTAGGCTATACCTTGTCTGTACTCTTCAATTATTTATAATTTAATTATTTTCTACAATAATTTTGTTCAAAAACTTGGGCTTTTGTTTTGTTTTGTTTCACGTGATTTGCGTGTTTGCTAGAGTCCTACCTAATTTGTCCTTTAAAAAAAAAAAAAAAAAAAAAGCCTTCTTTTTTTTTTTTTTGGACTGCGTTTTAGATGACACATCCATGTGAACGGTAGAATGAAAACCTACTCTTTTAGTATAATTAAGACTAAAACATTGGTTCCGACTCCGACTAATATGGATAAAAAATTATAAAAATTATTATTATTTTTTTTTCCCCGAACTTGAAAATAAATCAATAGAAGAATTCAAATGCAATTACCACTGGTCAAGCCTATTGATATCAGTTTTCATGAAAACTCAAATTGAGCCCACTACCACTATCCCTTCCATTTCGTCTGGTGTCTCGGTCGACCAGCTTCCAATCCCCAACCCTTAGTCAAGATTTTAAGAAAAATAAAGTTGTAATTTTGGGCCTCAAAAACACTCAGAAGCTTTTAGATCCACAGAGCCACTACAAAAAAAAAAGAGTCCACATTCTACAGTCCTATATATATTAATACACCAAAATAGTAAAATAAAGTCCAAAAGAGAGAGACGCACTATAAATATATACACAGATATCTTTCTTCTTTCTTCTTTCCTTCCCTCGTACGTAAAACATTATATAACTCAAATCCATTACATATACACCAGAGAGAGACATACCACTACAAGTAGAGATACTTAGCCTTACCATGTGCATACGAAAAGAAAAACACGTGATCAAACAAACAAAACATGACTTAAAAAAAAAAAAAAAAACAACAACACACACACACACACACACAAGTCCTAGCAAGCTAGCTAGCTCCAAAAGAGATAATACACATTCATGCATTATATATATATATATATACATATATATATGCAACGACGATGATGATGAAGCAATTAAGTATATATGATAATTAGGGGGGTCAAAGCTCCTCATCCCGACCACCTCGGCCGCCGGCAACCACCTTGTCCTTGAGATGGTGAGTTTTGTCCTTGGCAGCCTTCAAGGTCTCCTCCGCTTTGTGCTTTGCAGCATCATAACCCTCCTTCCGCTTCTCCTTGGCCTTCTCCTTGGCCTTACTCAGCTGCTCCTCCGTCTCCCACTCCTTCCTCTTCCCTTCCTCCGGCGCCCTTTCAGCCTTTCGCTTCGCTTCCTCCTCCGCCTTTTCCCACGCCCACTCCTTGGCCTCGTATCCCTTCTCCGAGGCCTCCCTTGCCTTCTCCTTCGACTTCTCCTTCTCCTTCGCCTTCTCCTTTGCCTCCTCATTATTCAATGTAGTCGTCGTATTCTTCACTTCCTCCTCCGCCTCCTGAGACGCCTTGTCCTTCGCATCATATATCTTCTCCTTCGCCATCTGCATTGCTTCCCCCGCCTTGTGCGCCGTCTCGTACGCCTTCTCCTTTGCCGCGCTTATTGCTTCGGCTGTCTTCTCTGTCGCCGCATCTTTAGCATCCCTTGCCTTTTCGGCGCTGTAGTACTGCCCGGCCTCTGCGTGCATATATATATATATATATATGCCATTTCATTCATCTTCCTTCATGACTAATCAGCTATACTAGTGACCATCATATTTATATTAACAGGTTGATGTGTCGCCTAAAATTAACTTCAAACCATTTTATTGCCATAGCATCTCTATATATCCCTGACATTCCTCATCAGCTTATATTCATATATATATATATATATATATATATATAGAGTGGTAAAATTAACTAACTGAAAAAAAAATAAAAATAAAAAATTAGAAGAGGATTTTAAAAGTAGTAACAATTTTAATAAAATGATTACCAGTAGTGACCTCTTGGATGTTATCCTTGATATTCTTGGCAGTGCCAGAGAGGGTGTCGGTGGCTTTCTTAGCAGTAGTGTCCTTGGCGTGACCAGGATCCGTATTAAACCCTAAGCCTTCGGAGAGCTTCTCCTTGGCCCATTCCGACCATGTCTCCGAAGCTTCTTTCGCTTTTCTAGCTGTTTCCGCCGCCTTGTTCTGAGTCTGCCGAGCCCTCTCCGTAGCCTCCTCGAAGTCGCGGCCATCTTCGGTTGTCGACGGCATGTGCCCTACGCTCGTACCGCCGCAAGTACTGATACTACTGCTGGTGGCTATCATCACCATAACCACCACCGCCACCATCAAATGACGACGTCGTTGCGTGTTAGCCATCATATATGATCTCTGTGTTCTCCCTATATATATATATATATATATATATATATATAATGGTACCAGACCAGATAGCAAAATGGGATAGAGCAACGTTTGGAGTTAGGGGGGGTTGTGTGTGTGTGTTTTTTTTTTTTTTAAAATAAACCGTACCATTGTGATACTGTAGTACATCATCGTATTGAAGATAAGACTTGTTATATAGAAGAAGATGCATACGCATGTTAGTTTGACACGTACGAGGTCTGAGTATGCAACGTGGGGAGATTGACAAATTAGGGTTTTGGTAATTAGTGAAAGGTAGGCACGTGTCCGACCAGATGTCGCCACCTAAAGGTATCCATCTGTGTATCCACGATTAATTGGCTTTCCCAACAATTCTGGTCTTTTCCAAATTAATTGAATTTTAATTTAATTTAATGCCAAGTTTTGAAAATCATGTCTACATTTTCTATGGGAGGGTGAGTGTGACTGAGAGAGTTTCGATGTTTGTGTATAAACTTCCCATTCCCAAAAGATGATGAACATGCATTGTAGTACTAACGTACTAGCCGTGCTTACTAAAAGATATGTGTGTGTGTGTGTGTGTGTGTGTGTGTATCACAAACAATGTGTTTTTAAAATGGTGCTTTTTGATATATATATATATATATATATATATAATTATACGATCAGTTCTATTGAAAATAATAGCTTTAATATATGTTTTTGATCCTCCAGGCTCCATGAAAATATCAAGAAAACGACACTACTTGGCTTAAGAGACTGAACCCGGGCCAAATCTAATCTTATAAATTAGGTTATAAGCTAGCGAGCGTACGTGTAGAGCTGGTGTGCATTTTCCTATAAGTTGAGCGTGAGAGAGAGTCCCTCATGGTAGGCTTTTTTGTCTTTGTGTGTGTCACTCACGCATCTCAAAAGAGACAACTGCAATTGTCTTTGTTACAAAAACCAAAATCAAAACCAAAACCAAAACCAAAATCAAAACCAAAACCAAAAAATTGAAAAACAAAGCACGGTCTAATGGTTATTAACTGTTTACTAGAATTTGCTTTTGACTTTTGAGATTTAAAAGTTGTTCATCAATTGTATATTAGCCTAGTGGTTATTAAACGGCCTGTTTCACTAATATATCTTTTTATAAGAGTTTTGACTTCAAAAAAGAGCATCGAGTTAATAAAAAGATATATTTTGTACCTTTTCCAAAATAACTCCTCTATTTAGTCTTTTAAACCTTGTATTCGTATCAAATAAAGTTTTTAAAACTTTACTACAACATGTTTATTACTTATTAGAGGACTTACATATCCTTTTAATTCAATTAAAGTTCTTTATTAAGATCCCGTTTGGTTGACAGGTTCATAATCAAAATTTTTAGGCTTATTTTTGTTTGTTTTATTTTTTTTTTTCCTGAAATGTCAATAAAAATTTATAATTCATTTTTAAAAAATAACCCAATTTTAATTAAAAAATTTTCATCTCAAAACCCATGTTGAAAACACATTCTAATGCTATATATGAGTCGTTGCCACTTTCCTAACTTCTATTGCTTTAAAGTCATTATCATTTTCTCAAGGCTGTCGTTTTTTTGGGGTTACAGTCATTTCTACCTCACTGATCACTGTCGTTTTTAGATACTATGGTTTTCCATCTCATGTCTGCCGTTGCATTTAATCGTATTATGTTTCCTAGTCACCGTTATGTTTAGATCATCGTTGTTTTCCTTGTAACGTCGTTTCATTGTCGTTATCATGTTATTTTTGTTTTCTTGCTGTCGTTTATCATGTTATTTCTGTTTTCCGTCTGATGTCGTTTATCAATTTCCACTTGGCAAGTTTCATGTCCGTTCTCGTAAAATATGACATATGACATTTTTCATTGAATTTTCTTGTGATGTCGTTTTCCAGGTTGGTGTTGTTTTCCTGGTCCGCGTTGTGCTCATGGTTATTGTCGCTGTCTAAAAAAATTGTCGTTTCCCTGACATACCTTATGTTAATTTTTTCCACTTGGAACTTTGAAGTCGTATTCATGCTCATTTTGGTTTTTTTTTTTTTTTTTTTTTTTTCTCAAGTAGTTTAATTGCTCCAGGATGTTGTCGTTTTCCGTGGTCAGTTGAATTTTAGTGCACTTTGATGTCGTATCTGCCGTTTGAACTCGCTGTCGTTTTTCCTAAACGTTGTCGTCGTCATAGTTATTGCCGTTTTATTATTATTATTTCCACTCGGTAGAACAAGTCTATTTGTCAAACATACGTAAAGGAGAGAGGGCAACAATTTGCTTTATTGAAACTTTTGCCCCTTGAGCACCCACCGGTGTCTACTCTCCCCACTTCACCGACAAGGGGGCCAATAAAATAAAAGTTTCAAGAAGAAATCAGGGGGCAAATAAAATTGAAGTTTCAAAGAAAAAATAAAGTAAATCTCCAAGACAGGAGCATTTTTCTTGTCTATTTCTTTTTAATAACCGGTAGGAACTACAATTTTAAACATTATAGAACTTTTTAATGATCTAATATATATATATAAGAGTAGTTTTGTATCGTGCCTACAGTAATATTGTAGGAATTTAATGTTAACACTCATAAATTAAATCGTTGAAAAGTTAATCAACTCCGTTTCTACTATAGTGGGCAGTTCCTCGACTAGGAACTTCCAGACAACAATTACCACAGACAAGCAAGGGGGTGCAAGAAAAATCAGCAAAGTAGAGAAACTAGATAGTAGACTAGCGAAAGGAGTGAAAAAATAATAATAATGATAATAATGATAATTCGTCAACCAAAGTGAGTTAACAAATAAAAGACAAAGTAGTACTCCTAACCTATCTAATCTTTAATGCTGGCAAAAGCGCAAAAATCCTCTGGAGTCCATAAAGAGAGAGAGAGAAAAATTAAAAAAAAAAAAAAAAAAAAAAAGGGTCAGCATATACATCTTTGAAAAGCAGAAATCAACCACAGCCTACTTACAAATGCCTAACATAGTGCAAACCAGACCAGGGTGGGCTTACTACTAGGAAAGGCTAGGAAGTGGAAGTGAATTTTTGCATGTCTTCTTGTTGTGTCCAAGGCCCTTGCACTTGCTACACTGGAGCTGTCGTTTTATCATGTCTATTGACTCAGTCTGCTTCATCTTTGGCCTCCCCGGCGGTCGTTTAGTAGGTGGGGGAGTCACAGTTACCAACAACGCCTGACTTGACGATTCGCTCACGGCCACTGGCTTGTCCACATCAGGAATTGGCTGAATGGACTCTGCAAATGTCAACCGGTAACTCTCCACGGTGAAGTACCTAGAGCAATACTCATAAGGGCTCCTTCCTGTCCATTCCATCACGGCAATGGCATGGCAACAAGGCAGTCCCTCAAGCTGCCAACCCCTGCAGCTACAATCCCAATTGTCAACGTCAACAATCTCCACAGATTCCCCACGGACCTCGAACGTGCTACCGCCATGATGTGACATTGACACATGAAGTGTTTGAGCAGTCAACGTTTCCTTTTGAAGCTTCTCTTCCTTGGAAGGTGTCAACTTTGTTGTCCATTGATTCGATTCTACTCTTCTCGTGTAGATCGACTCCATCATTTTGCCTCTTAACACATCAATCATTTGTGTTATTGGAAGCTCATGTGCCTCTGACACCCAACTGTAGAAGCTCTGGCCAAAACCTGAAGTCATGTGGTTATACCTTGCCCCTCCAAAGAAGGCATTGGCCCAATGATCAGGCTCGCTTTGGATGACCCAATTGTAAGCGTCAGGAGAAATCCCCTTTATGTTTTCCACACTTCTTTGGAAGCCTTCAAGTTTAGTGGAATGAGCTGCAGCATAAAAATCATTGATCAAGAATCTTCTTGCCTCATGAGAGAATTGCCCTTTTAAGTCCCTGTTGAGCTTCTCGGCAAGATGGCGTAGGCAATATCCATGGTAGCATTTGTCAAATATCTCGGCCAATGACTTCTTTAAGCCGTCCTCAAAATCGGCAATGAATGTGATCTGTTGAGGTGTTGCTGAGAGTGTGGATTTGAGTTCTGTTAAGAACCAATGCCAATTATCATCAGTCTCGGTGTCTACAACAGCAAATGCAATGGGGAAGATACCGTCATCGCCATCTGCAGCTGTGGCAGACAACAACACACCTTGGTACTTCGAGTTTAGTGCAGTGCTATCAAGGAAAATGAGAGGCCGGCAACCTTGTTGGAACCCAACAATGCAGGCGTGGAAAGATACAAAGAGACGGTGAAAGCTCGAATCCTCCTTAGTGGTGAATGTAGCCACACTCCCAGGATTAGTTTCCTTTATATTCTCGCAGAAAGAGGGTAACTGCGTGTATGCCTCTTTGTATGAACCCTGAAGTTGTTCCCTGGCAATCTCTTTTGCACGCCATGCCTGTGAATAG
Source organism: Ficus hispida (assembly GCA_025413025.1). Classification (NCBI taxonomy): domain Eukaryota; kingdom Viridiplantae; phylum Streptophyta; class Magnoliopsida; order Rosales; family Moraceae; genus Ficus; species Ficus hispida. The sequence goes on along the minus strand of CM046368.1, from coordinate 20,620,040 downwards.
TTCAACTGAATTCCATACTCCCTTTTGATGTCATTAGCAATATCCTTTGGCTTGTAGTTTGGAGAAACTTTCAGCTTCTCCTTTATGATGCTCCCCACCCAACCCCTTGTCGCACGATACCCCGCTTTCACGGCAGCTCCTTCACATGTATGGTGTGTGTGCATCTTCTTGATACAAACCAGCTGGGTGGTGGACAACCTTGACGCATAAATCCGCCACGGGCAGCCTGGAGACTTGCATTTGACAGTGACGCGGTGGCTATCATTTTTCTTGTACCTATAAGCAAAGCCATGCGCAATTGAGTATTTATGCAAAGCTTCCCGGAACTCACTGAAACTGTTAAACCTTTGGTCCACACCAGTGATCGTGTTTTCCCACTGCTGTGCGGCTTTACGATGAGTGTCATCACTGGAACCAGGAGGGACAGCTCGTAGAGGGGTCTCGTAGGCTTTGAAATTATTTTGATCATCGACGGTGCCTGTCTCGACCGCACCATCGCCCGCCTCGACCACAGGAACTACTGCTTCTGACACAGTTGTCCTGCTTGACCTGCAACAAGTTCAACCGATACATCAAATCCAGTTCCCCACAAAGAATCACACTGGATACTCAATTTGATAAAAGAAGAAACTAACAGCACATCACAAAGCATAATGGTGTGCAAGGAATCAATGTATGTTATCAAAGCGACAGCAAAATATGGGATATTTGATGTAGTACGAAAACAGGGTATCTTAATAAGCATTCATCGAACTAAAATATAACTTAATTTGTTAGGGTAAGGAGGCTGGGACACAACAACAATTCCAATTTTACAAAAAGTTTTGATGCAAAACCTGGTGGTTGTATGGAACTACGGATAGGCTCTTGCTTAAGTGGGTAGTCTAGGATTGATGGGCTGTTGGCCGATAAGCCTAGATATAGAGGTTTCTAACTTGCAAATACTTCAGTTTTCCTACAACCAAAATCTACCTGGAAAAAATATATATATATATCTTAAAATCTCTACAATTTCCTAACCTAATTCCTTTAAAAGAGAATAAACTCCTTCCTAAACCTTCTGTTGCACCAGTAGTTAATATTTGTAGTGTTAGACATTAAAACACCATGGAAATATTGTGCCATAACAGTCAAACCGCATCATTGTTTAAAATTGCGCAATCAATTGCCCGCTTTGAGGCCCACCTCACTGAAAGGCTAAAGAAAATGGCCTTGAGGCCTACGCCTCACGGGAAGAAAAAAAATTGCTTACGCCTCTCCCACTTGACGCACATGAAGATGTGCGCAACATTGCCCGATAGCTGAGGCTATTTTCTAAAGGCCTATGGCCGAAGCTTAAGTTTTCAGAAAAATAAAAACAAAAACAAAAGAGTCCAGGCCCGTTTTTGTCCTTTTAAGTTCATGGGCCCATCTATGCTGCTTCAAAAACTTGAAACAAAGACATTTTTCATGGCTGCTCGAGCAAAATATATGAGAATGGGGTTGACTTTTGAATTAGGAGTTATAACTAGTTTTTTTTAGCGTATGTTTCTTTCAGATTTCTTGTTGGACTTATTTCTTTCAGTCTAATTACTTAGCAAAATTGTTTATTTTAGACTATTTATGATGTTAAGTACTGATTTATAACTGCTACTTGGTTTTTTATATAATTTTTGAATTACTTTATGGTGTAAAGTTGAGGCTTACGCCTCAAAATGTGTTAAGGCTTATGCCTCAACTCCCAAAAGGAAAACGCCTTAATACCCGATTGCGCAATTTTAAACATTGAACCGCATTGGCATGTAAAACTGAGACAATTTTTTTTTAAAAATCCTTTTTGGGGGGATACTTAACATGAATGCAGGTAAAAGAAAACGGAAAGAGAGAGCAGTATGAGGAACAAGAAAGGGAAGTACCTACTAGCGGGCATGTTGGAAACGTTACGGGCGGCGGCATCCTCGGACATGATAAAGATGTCGGCGGTGGAGGAATCGCCGAGAAAGTTGAGCATACGGTGCAAGTCCTTGTCTTTGGAGATGGTGATGAGGGTCTTCTTATTGCCGGGAAGGAAATACTTGATGGACATGGTATCAGCATTGCAGTTGAACATATCAGCGAGTTCGGACTTGAAATCGATGAGTTGGGTTTGGTGGTCAATGTCAAGTGCATAGGCGTCCCCTCCCGTGTAGGAGAGGGACCCGTCTTTGTTGGTCACGAATTCTCCTCCTGACTGACATATTGCTATCACTTTCTTTGCATCCATCACCTAAGCATTAATCATTAATCATTAATCATTAATCATTTTTCATTATTCATTATTCATTATTCATTATTCATTACTCACTGCTCATTATTCTACTAATTACCCAAACCAAAACATTGCTCATCACCAACACTCATGCATATATCATATAATTTTCTGAAAAAGAAAAACAAAATTAAAAGATTTTGCATAGAATGAACAATGTAATGGTTCAGTCATGACCTGGTATTTAGTCCAATCGAAAACATTGTAATAGATATTATTATAAACGATGATGAATAATGACTAACAAAGCCAGACTTGGGGTCAGATATAATGAATAGGTTCCAAGAAGTTAGGATTTTGCGGAGAATAAACAATGTCGAGAGCTTCAATTGAAGAAACATCCAGGATTAAATTACAACTAATCGACAGCAATTAAACCAGAGGGGAAAAAAAAAAAAAAAGAGAGTGAAACTTTAGGACGAGGAAAAAGAAATCGAAGAAAATCCAGCTTCTAATGGTTGCAGAGTGATATCTTTAAGAATATATAAATATATATATATATATATATTTTGGTTGGGGTGGGTTCAAAATTACAAACCAACGAGAAACGAAAAAGAAAATAGAAAAAAAATTGAAGAAACAGGAGGAAAACCCTACATGTATATGTACGTATATATATAAATATAAATATAAATATAAATATATAAAGAGAAGAAAGACAAACCTTGAAGGCAGAGTGAGACTCCGAGAGAGAAAAGGAGGAGAAGGGAGAGGAGATAAGATAGTTTATTGGTTTAAATAGTTATTAATGGTTAATATAGGTAATATGTTATAATGATTAAGAAAAGAAAAAAGAAAGGAACCGGTGGGTGGGTTTGTGGGTGGGGGGGGGGGGAATTTGAAAGAAAAGCTTAATGGAGTGTGTTGTTGCTGAGACACCAGAGTCCAGACTCAGAGAGAGAGAGAGAGAGAGAGAGCGGAATGGGAATGGGAATGGGAATGCGAGGGGAGGCGGAGCCGATGAAAACAAAACAAAACCAAAAAAAAAAAAAAAAAAAAACATAAACAACTAAAAGGAAAAACAAAAACAAAAACCCAAACGAAGTAAAAAGGTAACAAACAACATTGTAATGTAACTCTCTCTCTCTCTCTCGACTCGATCTGACGCCACGTCTGCTACTCCGATCCGTTGATCTCGCTTACCCCTCTCTCTCTCTCTCTCTCTCTCTCTCTCTCTATGTCAACTTACTTTACTTTCTTTCTTTCTTTCTTTCTTTCTTTATTTATTTTGGGCTTTCTTCTATTAAGTCAAAGTCAGATCAGATCAGCCCATTCACTTCCCCAATTGGGCTTCCGTCATGTTTTTTCTTTTCGCTGGAAACACATAAAATTGATGACGCTTTAGTTAAAATCAGATTTACCGTATCCATAACATTACATAACATAACATAAATTAGTCACACACACAATAAACATTTTTATTGTGCATATATATTTATATGTTTAACTTTTTAAACTTCATTAGGTTGTTTTAGTTTTTTCTATAAGATAATTACTAACTATGTCTTTTTCACTAAAAAAAAAAGAGAGAAAGTACAAAATTATTTTTTAGTTAGTAATCTTATTTCACTTATACTAATTAGTATTTGCTATTTATTTGTTGTTTTAAATTGTGTAATTTTTCCCAAAAAAAAAAAAGATATAAAATTCGACATACACAGTTATATTAGCGGGAAATGGTAAAAGACTCCCCCGACGAGGAATCCCCATCCCAACCCTGCCCCCTTCTTAGATGAGGATGGGGATGATTTTAAAGGTCAGGGATGGGGAAGCAATCCTTGTTCCCGTCCCGCTCCATTGCCATCCCCACCTATTTATGTGTTAATAGTATCATCCGTCATTTTTTAACATACGGGTTTTGGATAGTTTATAACTTTGTTTCTCAATATACACAGTACTCATTCATGTAACTGAATACTTAGAGAGACGTATTAATGGAAATAATACTTTTACTTAAATGTCTAAATTCGTGCACCAGATACACGTTTTGTTATGAAGCCACAAAAGTAATAATTAAAAAAGAAAATGGCAATGAGTAATTGTCACAATATTATTGGCCGTCAACAGCAGCAGCAGCAGCACATTCGTTAAACTTGTGCCGGTAATATGCATACGAGTCGTGAGCAAGCGTCTGCAATATGAGTAGACACATACACACAACAAAATCAGTTTTACGACAGACTACAGTGTTAATTCCAATTCAACAATGCTAATTACCATCATCGACGATGAACATCACCATTAGTTTTTTAATCAGTTATTCGAAATAAACGTGTGAGACTCTGTGATGCCTGAAGTTGACATGTGAATTCATGATCGGCTAAAATAGTATTGGTGATGACCACCGGTGCTGATGTATAGCATTGCTCATTCAAATCATAAGAACACAAATAAAGAATTAAAAGATGGTTCAAAGTACCTGTTCTTGAGAGCGGAAATACATGAACGGAGTGTAATTTAAGAAATTTGACACTCTAGAGGTGTATATATCTGCGTACCTGTAAGTGACAACTTCAACTTGAGATGCACATATATGTGTGTGTGTGTTTATAACTGCCAATTAAAAGGTTACAAAGTTTTGCTTGATAAACATCAAGTATTTCAAACCTTAATTCAAGCGCTTACTTTTCAATTTGTCTCATTAGATGGCTTTTGTCCCACAAACCCGCACGTGAAAGAAAGCCCCACCTACCACAAGGCAAGTCGAGTTCAATTTAGCACATGACTACTAATCTATATATTTAGGCATAGTGAATATTTTTAATATATATATATATATATATATATATCATGAACATATAAATTTCGTGATTCTGCAAAACAAAAGAAACAGTTTTGTCTTTGCTTTTTAAACCCCAACTAAAAAGTTGTATTTTAGTTTCATGATGCATATTATTTTCCTTGACAGACACGCAAATATGCGAATGCAAAACGCAGCACAAATATCCATTTCCTGTTCTAAAACCTCATCCTACCTCTTATTGAAGAGCTCTCCGTCTGCTTCTAGCATTGTAGCAATTTTCTCATCGAGTCTTCGCATAACTATAAGTAGCTTTTGCAAAGAATCTGTAAGTTCTTGATCATCCAGGTTAGTCGCAGCAAGAGTCTAAAAGTTGGCAAAAACAGGGTGTTAGGAAATATTTAGAGAACTGGATTGTAATTAGTCCTATGTATTGTTTTAGTTTCTCATCTTTGGGTCCTACAGTCGTGGTTGTGGATGAAAGCTTACCTGAGCAGGACGCCCTTTAGTTCGCCTTTGTAGAGCAAGCCGAAGTTGGTTAAAAAGATCTCCTACAACTTCCTTTTGATTTATAAGCTCTATTAGTGACCCTCTATGTGCTCGGCTACGAATCAGGGCACGATACTGCACTCTCGGTGTTTCATGAAAGAAATTATAAGCTTCTTAGCATTCAACTAATCAACAGGATCATAAGTTTTAGGAAGCTATTAGTGTAAATGCTGTTTGCAGCGATCATATGCTTGTTTGTTTGGTCTGTTGATCAGGCTTGTTTTCAGAGTTTCATTTGCAGCGATGATTTACTAATTACATTCTATGCTATTCTTGGATGTAAAGTAACTACATTAACTGACCTCATCTTCCAGCTCTCGACAAATCAATGCTGTTCGCCATCTCAGATGCACTTTGGACTGACTAACGTCTGTATAGATATGATCACCTACATACAGTATTTCGTCTCCATGGATTTTGAGGGAATTCTCAACCATCTGGGCACTACCCCCGGAGTACAAGCCCCCTGCAGAAGAACAGAAGTGATAAGCGGTTTGAACACCCTTATTGTGTAACAAGCGCCAGTGTCAAAAACATAATATCACCTGTTTGAGCTTTGAAGCATGGACGCATAAGACCCTCACCGGTCACCACCTCATACATTGGATGTGACATCTGGAAAAACTCCGGCTTCCTGGCTGAGACTATTACCTATTCATTAGCAAAACAAAGTCCTATCATATTCTTGATACTGGGTTATTACTCCAAAACTGATAAGAATTTGGAGTATTGAATGTAGCATGAAATAAAGTAGAATGTTCACTCACAATGTCAAACAGATCTCTCCAACCCATATCATTCGGAAGAAATCTATTGAAGGAATGCTGCATCATTTTGTCAGTGTAATGAAAATCCGAGTTGGTAATGAGCAGAAGTTTTTTACCAGCCTGATGAATGAGAAATGTCAAGGTAAATGGAGTATATACTGATATTTCACCTGCCATACAAAGAAAACAAGCAAAATCGGCAATACCTCCTTTTGATCCAAAAGTGCTAAAGGTAGTTCTGGATCAGGCTCCACAAACAGTTCTGGCTTAGACATTATCTCACTCTATAAGAATGTCACAATTAGTGGACACTCGGGAATCAAATGAAAGTACAATGATTATGCTTTTCATATTTGAATACATACCTTAAGCTGACCCTCCACATGAGCCCTGAAGAGGGCTTTTCCAACAGCCTGGAAACCATGTCATATAGTTAAAAGGGGCATATCATAACCAATACCAGTTTCCCATAGTAATCTTGTAGTATGAAAAATTGCCTTATAAAGCCCTTTGTAATCCAATGGACCAACTTCAGCGGCTATAGTTCCATCATCCAATCTGTCAACCATCTGAAAGTGGCCACACGATTTAACTTTAACTTAGATTAAGATGTTATTTAAAAATAATCGAGGAAAGACAGCATGATACACGAATAAAGAACCAGAGCTAAGCATCTTTGTGAATTAGAACATGCATACAGTGCTAACTAAATGTCCTCTAATACATGTTAATTGCTGAAAATGGGGCTCAAGTAGAAGTGAAGAGGGACAAAAAGACGACATAGATTGCAATTTAAATCGTGAGAAAAGATGATACAGAATGAACCTTTGTGGTAGAACCACGATTTATATCCCACCCTGCAATCTTACCGGTCTGAACTAAGGGGGAAATAGGATGCAGGGATAAAAATAAATTACGAATGTTATATTCCACCAAAATAATTCATTAGCTTTAATCGTGATTAAGAAAATCTAAGGCTAGGAAGAGGGAGGGATTTTCTGTCTTATATGGTAAAATGATTGCAGTCCATTCAACAGATGAAACTGTAAGACACCTAAAGAAGAAGCATGGAGACCAACAAAAAAGAAAAGAATAACAAGAAGCAACATGCGACAAAAAGAGAAATAGCCAAGTAGGCAGTACTAACAACAGTAACAATGATTTTAACAGATATTTCAAATCTTTCAACCAAAAGGAAAAGAACAACAACAACAACAACAACAACAACAACAACAACAATGCGAGTAAAAATGTAAAATACCTGCATGTATGCCACAGCTTCTGAAACAGAGAACAATGTGTTGAGAAACTCCCATCGACTCTCTTTCCGGAGATCCACCAGTTCCCTCCCGTACATCTCACTTTTATGAAGAAAAAGTGAAAAGTGGCGCCAAATAAAATATTAGTCTAGTTCTTTTTCCCAATAAATACATTATAAAATCAAAATACATGAAAAATAGAAAGCTTAATAATGCATATAATCTGACCAAGTAGCAGCAGGATGTAAATGTACAAATGGCATAAATTGGTAAGAAAACTTTTATATAGGGGCCATGCATCTCACTACTGCTTTGCAAATAAGCAGCAAGCTAGATCGTCCACGTGATTACTACGACAAGAACAAAAAGAGGTTCAAAGCATACCTGACAGCTTGAGTGGATAACATTTGCGTGCCATGCATAGCCCTTTTGATGTAACCGAATCGATCGGCCTTGACCAAGTTCCCTTTCTCTTTGTCTATCACAAGACCTCTAATAACCTAAGTAAACAAAGAAGGAACAAAATGTTACGCGATAAAAGAACGTGTAAGACTAGACATGATGATAATGTTCAAAATTATTTGAAATGATCGAAGAAGAGGGTGTTACCAAGTCGGGGTCAAAAGCGAGCCCATCAACGGGGAAGCCCATCTTCTTTAGATTGTCCATACAGTAGTCGTAAGCGCGTCCTTCCCAAGCCTGCAAGAAAGAAAGAAAGAAAGAAAGAAAGAAAGAAAGAAAGAAAATCCATTGAGAATAAGAAAATGGTCTTAATGGCATGGTTACTAGCAGGAGAGAAATATTCAAAATTTGATTAAAAATATAAGGAATGGTAGGATTACCATGACATTGTAATGCATCAAAGTATAGTCCATGTCATAACCAATGGCGCTGATGGAACGGAGATTCAAGGTGCGGCTGCAAAAAATACCGCGGGGCGAATATCTTGACGAGGAAGGATTCTGCAGGCCACATTAACATATTCAAAGAGAACAAAATAGCTGGTTATGACATGAAATGCAATTTCTAATTTCTATAATTGTATTATGACTAGAGCAAAACCAAAGTAGAGAAGATAAATAACGAAGAAGAAGAAGAAGAAGAAGAAAGAGAAAATAATAATAATAATAATAATAATAATAATAAAATGGGTATAGAAAAGACTGTAGAGGTACCGGGATGCCCAAGTGATGAAGCAAATTTTCAGCTTCCTCAGCCTCGATGGAGGCGACTTCCTCAATAGGACCATGTAAGCTTGAGTGACCACCGTCAATTGCTGCAAGCGAAGGAAGGATACAAACATAATAATAACAAAGAAATTAAAGTTGGCATTTTTTTCTCTTTTTTTTTTTTTGAAATTTTTTTTTGTCGGTTGATAAAAGAAAAAAAGAAAAAAAGAAAAGAATTCCAAAATAGAAAAAAGAAAGAGAGGAGGGGTTGGGGGTTGGGGGTTGGGGAATTACGAAAGGAATCGAGATGGTCGGAGATGAGGTTGAAGTCGCCCTTGGTGCTCTGACCCAAGTAATCAAAATCAGGAGTTGCTGTACTGGAAGACGACGAGGAAGATGCGGATGAAAACACCGACCAAGTCTTATGATGCTGCTTGGCGGTGCACTTGCGTATCCGTATTACAAAGCCAAAGCCAAAGCCATTGTTGGTATTACTATTACCAAAAGCTAAAGCAGAAGCAGAACCAGAAGCAGAAGCAGAACCAGAACCAGAACCAGAAGCAGCAGTCCTCAGAAACTTACCCACACTCACTCCCTCTCCTGCTACCGATACGACTCCTTCATACATGCTTCCCTTCTTTCTTTTTTGTTATATGTTTTGGTGAGAGTGGAAACCACAAATCTCTCACTCAGTCTCGGACACAGTCAGACTCAGAATGAAATGAAATGAATGAATGAATGACAGTGAAAACAATATTTAGACAGAGGACCACACTGACCCACCGAGGCCTGATTTGATTATAAATTTTCTTCTTCTTAAACATCATTCCTTTTTTTCTTAATTACAAAAACTATCGTATTTTACACTCTCTAATATTCCATAAATTATGCCTACTGCTCTTTTATTGTTCCATTTAAATAAAATAAAATTAAATTAAATTAAAAGAAGTCTTTATACTATAAAGCCTGTTTATATTTTTGTATCTATATAGATGAAGTGACAACACCATTCACTACTTTCAACCAAAACTCACCGTTTTGATTTTCTTTTTTTTTTTTTTTTTTTTTGTTAAGTTTTCCATTTGTTTTCATTTCGTTAAAATTATACCTTCTTTTACTTCCTCCTCCACCCACCCCCAAACTCTTTTTCTTGTTCTGCTTTGCCTCCCTAAAGCTTTATTTCATTTTATTTTCGTTTTTTAGACAATAGAAGTGTTTTCTTTTACCCTTTTTTTCCCCCTTTTCCCCTCTATTTTTTTTTTAAAAATTTTTTTCCCCTCTTTATTAACTTTCCTTTAAATTGTGTATCTTTTTAAGGGGAAATATGTGGTAGAGACCTACCGGTACGGTCTTTTTTTAGACCGTTAAGATTTAATCGAACGGCTCAAATATTGATGGTCTACGATATTTATCATACACCTAACCTCACATAATCATTCCCACCTAAAATCTTCTCCGTCGCCGGTGATCTTTCCGCCGCCGGCGACAGACGCCGGCGACTAATCCCCGACGCCGGCAACCCAACTCCGGCCACGTCCCGGACGCCGGCCGTCACCGTCGGTGACAACATTTTCTCTCTCTTCCCCTTTCTCTCTCTCACTTCCCCTTTCTCTCTCTCTCTCTTCCCCTTTCTCTCTCTTCCCCTCCCTCCCGCCGGCCCCCACCCCCGGACTCCCCCACCCCCGGCCGCACCCCCCCGCGACCCCCGACCCCCCTCTTTCTTCCCCTTTCTCTCTCTTCTCTTCTCTCTCTCTTCCCCTCCCTCCTGCCGGGCCCCACCCCCGCCCCTAGCCAGGCCCCCGGCCCCGCCCCCTCCCCCGGCCTCCCCCCACCCCTGAGACCCCCCTCCCCCGGCCGCCACCCTCCCCGGCGCCCCCTTCTCTCTCGCGATTTCGCGAAATTGCGAGAGAGAAGGGGGGGCCGGGGAGGGTGGCGGCCGGTGGGAGGGGGGTCGTCGGGGGTGGGGGGAGGCGGGGGAGGGGGCGGGCCGGGGGTTGGGGGTGAGGGCCGGCCGAGAGGGAGGGGAAGAGAGAGAAGAGGGAAGAGAGAGAGAGAAGAGAAGAGAGAGAAAGGGGAAGAGAGAGGGGGGGTCATCGGGGGGTGCCGGGGGAGGGTGGCGGCCGGGGGAGGGAGGCGGACGGGGGTGGGGGGAGGCCGGGGGTGGGGGCCGGCGAGAGGGAGGGGAAGAAGAGAGAAGGGGAAGAGAGAGAGGGGAAGATAGGGAAAATGGGATCGCCGGCGGCGACGGCCGGTGTCCGGGGCTGGGGCCGGAGGTGGCTGGAGTTGGGTTGCCGGCGTCAGGGATGATTCGCCGGCGTCCGTCGCCGGCGGCGAGAAGATCGCCGGTGACGGAGAAGAGTTTAGGTGGGAATGATTGTGTGAGGTTAGGTGTATGATAAATATCGTACACCATTAATATTTGAACCGTTCGATTAAATCTTAACGGTCCAAAAAAGGACTCTACCGGTAGTGACCCTGAGAGGGTTTCTACCACAACCATGTCCTAAATTAAATTCAATAGACTACAGGAAAGTGAATGATTCTATAAGGTGCTTTTACTTCCCTTGCGTAAATAGGTAGCGCGTTAGATTTGTCTCCTCAACTCTCTATATGATCTTTTAGTTGACTCCAATTTTAGTCTATGTTTTTTTTTTTAATTTATTTTATGAAAATTCCCCGATATTAGCATTTGGGAAAAAAAAACCCCTCCTTTATTAATAAACAAATGTTATATAATATAAGCATTAAAGGGGTATTTAGTAGAGTAGTTTGAGTTGAGATTTTTAAGTTTCAATAATAAATTTTTTTGAATTTTTAGAAAAGATAATAACTTTTTTGAGAAAAAGACAAAAAAAAGTTTGAGTTGGATGGTTTGAACCATCCAACCAAACTCCCCCTAAGTATGAACACCCACGGGGTTAATGGATTAACAAAGAAGTAGGTGTCTTTATTAGGCTTCTTTTCTTCATCCATCCAGGTTTGATTCTCATTGTCTCCTCTTAGATCTCACTCTAGTTTCGACTATTAAAATATGGTTTGGCAATGACATGGTAGGTCTCGGGTGGCAGATTGAGAGAAACTAGTATAAAAAAATATGTCTCTACCATATATAAGGAAAGTGATTCTTGTTTGTGAAGTTGAAAATCTGAAAATGATGGAACTACCCCCAATTCTTTTTTATTAACATTAAAAAAAAAAAGCATTAAGTATGAATCTTTAGGGAAAAAGGCATAAAAGTATGATTGAGATCAGAAATACAAATTCAGAACTTTAATATTGAAGTCTAAAAGTTTGAATTAGTTTTTAGTTTTTTTTTAAAATAAAGAATAAGGCAAACCTTTTCAAATTCTATTATTCTATTATTTAAATATGGGGTTGGAAGATTGGAAGTCAAATTCTATTATTCTACCTTATGCATTTTGGTAAAAAAAAAAAAAAAAAAGAAGAAAAAAAAGAAAAGGTTATTTAATGGATAATGTCAATGTCACGTGATATTGGAATCATTTGGGTTTTTTCAGAGTTTGCATAATTCATGGCTCATTCCGGCCCAGCCTTTTTGAAATGCAGTCTCTTCTCTTCTCTTCTCTTCTCTTCTCTTGTCACACTCCATCAAGTTGCATGGCCATCAAACTATTTGACTCTGTCGCGTTGTTATCATTAATATTCTCTCGTCAACAATGTTACATGCTTTGATTGTCTAACATAAACTCTGTGATTTCGTATAATGCAATTATTTGAGTTTCTACTCTTTTAATTAATTATTTAATTAATATGTTTCCTTTTTTTTTTTTTTGGTGTGTAATTTATTTCTGCAAGAACCAAACCATAGAGTCTGATTTTATTTTATTTTTTATTTTTTGCCGGCATATATATATATATATATATATATATATTGAGTGAATCAACATGATTGTACATAGAAGAGTCGTATATCTCATAAATATAATACGCTCTCTGTATCATAAAAGAGAGCTTAACAAGCTGCAATTATTGTACCGCTCATTAGAGATAAAAGAACTGGCATATAAGTAAACTCATCATGATATATACATATGATCTTTATCTATGTCATATACTTTTGCAGTACTACATTCTTATGGTTTCTTATTTGAGACACAAAGAACCCACTTTTAGGATGAAAATGAAACTTTAATGGGAAAAAAAATGTTATTTATTTATTTTATTATTATTATTAATAATTTATGGAAAGGAAAGCCTCAGCAAAACTACCCAAGTTTGTTCTTTGATAACACCGTGAGGCAACGTCTATTACTTCTTTCACAAGGAAACTTTTATAGCACCGTTAAAGTTCCACAGACTATATGTTATATCTTTCTGAAAATTAATGTACCATATATATTGTTACATACCAGCTGCATGCCCGAAAAGTAGAGGAATAAGAAAAAGGAAAACAAAACCAATTATATAAATATGTAATGGGGACAGGTGGCAATATTCTTTTGGCACAAGCAAACCATAACATAAGACAAAAAAATAAAATAAAATAAAATATAAAGCAGAATTTGATGGAGATTTGTGGTATGCACTACTTACATCAAAGAGGATTTTAATTAGAAGAATCGGATAATTTTGCATGATCAATAAATCCAGAAGCAGAGGCAGATTCCTGTGAGGAACAATCATAAGGAGCCAAATGTTTTTTATTTTCACATAAAAAGAACCCCCTAAAAAGAAGAATGTCGATCGACAAAATATAGGAGGACAGCACACGCATATATATATATATATGTATATATTTATATGTAGCATTTTGAGAATACCAATATGATAATTCGCTACATGACAACTAAAGTGAATACTAAAAAGCCTTTTCAGTTTTCTCCTTCATCTTCTTGTTGTTGTTGATTAAAACAAAGTGATCACAATTGACCTCTACTCTTCTGACCATCTTAACGACTTCTATTTATTATCCTACTACACGTGTTCTTAACTCAAGCAACAACATTATTCAGGATACACACATATACACACACACATATAAATATATATATATATATTTCTTCACATAGATATTTAAAGTTGTGTAGTATTTTTCCACCTTTGGAGTTTCTTATTAGCTGGAAACTTTATCTGCTTTGATGCCACGACTATTTCATGCTAGTTCTCTGCTTTTGAGGTTGTAAAGTTTCTTCTCTCATTTCTTTTTTCTTTTTTAATTTAAGTGCTTGTACAGAACTTGCATGATTGATGAAACCCCCTTTTTTTTTTTTTTTTTTTTGGTTTTGTTTTGTTTTGTTTTGTTTTGTTTTTTCTGGAATTCAATGATTCTTAATTTCTTTTCAACTTAATATTTTTCTATCTGAATACGGTGCAACTTTTTTGTCAATTTTTATACCTTCCCATGACAAGCCAAAATGCTTAGTATTTGCACTTTTGGCTCTCTCTCTCTCTCTTTCTTTGTGCTTCATTCCTGCCTGCTTGTGTAAGAAAACATGATTTTCATATTATTTCATGTGATTTTATGTCAATCATCTAGGAAACTTCTTTTTTATTTTATTTTTTATGCTTTTCATATTGTGGAATCTATTTTTATTACAACTACATATAAGCCTTCTAGCTTTTGTAGCAAGATACTAATCCAAAGTGGACGTGCTTCTCATGTAGCTTTTGATCCATTATTGCATCCAAGTTCTTGTAAAACAACATGGCTGAGGAAAAATGTCTGGATGGAGATGTTAAGACACTTGAGGCTGCTTCATCGAGCTGCCCAAAGGCGGTACCAGATCGAGAAAAAGATGAACAAGAGACCGACAACAACAAAGAAACCAGCAGGAGGAAGGAAGACAGCACAAATAGTGCAGTGCCATTTTACAAGCTCTTCTCCTTTGCTGATTCCATAGATTACCTACTAATGCTTGTTGGCACAGTCAGCGCTGTTGGAAATGGGATCTCTATTCCGCTTATGACGGTTCTCTTTGGAACTCTAATTGATTCATTTGGACAATCTGGGAACCCCAAAGACGTTCTTCCTAAAGTTTCCAAGGTTCGTTTTTTTTTTTTTTTTTTTTTTCTTTTTTCCCTAACAACAATGCTACTGGTTATTATTAGATTTCTATTCTACTTCCAACACCAAAAAATAGGGCACTCAAAAACTCTCTGTATTTGCAATCTTCATCTGTCTTTGATATAAATTTCATCAAACAATTTCTATGTCAAGCAAGCCTCTTGTCTTGAACGTATCTCTATCTCTATTTCTAAAGTAAGATATGCATTTGATAAGTGATGACTTGATGAATCGTATTATCAGGTATCTCTAGATTTCGTGTACTTGGCTCTGGGGTCTGCTACTGCTGCATGTTTACGTAAGTTCATCCAATCCACCCCCGTGGTGATGAAGCTAGAAAATTATTCAGTAGGGAGGCACCAATATGAAAAATTTAAGAAGTAATGACGACATATCTATAATTATTCTTACTAAATGGGGGTACAACTGAAGTTTTACAAAGTATATATATATATATATATATATATATATCTCTCTCTCTTCAAAGCAATAATTAGCTTATGAGAAAAATACTTTTATTTTTTTTCCTTATATCTTTTTTGCTATATGCCAGAGATGGTTTGCTGGATGGTCACAGGGGAAAGACAGTCGGCAAGAATAAGAAGTCTATACTTGAAAACAATATTGAGGCAAGATATTGGCTTCTTTGATATGGAGACTAACACCGGAGAAGTCATCGAGAGGATGTCAGGAGATACTGTGCTTATTCAAGAGGCAATGGGTGAGAAGGTATCACTTGTGCGGCAAAAAACTCCTTCACTAAAGCTATATACAATTGTTCCAACCCAATCGTAATACGATAAACTTTCTTTGATTTTGGTACTGCAGGTAGGGAAATTCATCCAGTTAGTCATGACATTCATCGGCGCCTTTGTTGTAGCATTCGTAAAGGGATGGCTTCTCACCCTTGTCATGCTGTCCTCAATCCCTGCTCTTATTATATCCGGTGCAGTCATGAGCATCACTATAGGAAAGCTGTCAAGCCGTGGACAAAGTGCCTATTCACTAGCTGCAGTTGTGGCGGAGCAAACAATAGGTTCAATCAGAACCGTACGTGTAATTGGCACAAAATCTCCTAAGCTTATCCTCTTTCCTACATTGAACAATACGTATTACTATTTTGGCAATAAGTGAACACGGGGTTAACTTCCTTCTCAGGTTGCTTCATTCACGGGGGAGAAGCTAGCAGTAGAAAAGTACAACAAATCGTTGGCAAAAGCATACAAGTCAGGGGTGCAAGAGGGCTTGGCAAGTGGTTTGGGAATGGGGGTTGTTCTGTTGATTGTGTTCTGCACTTATGGTTTGGCCATTTGGGTTGGTGCTAAATTGATTATTGAGAAAGGCTATACTGGTGGAGATATCCTTAATATCATTTTTGCAGTCCTCACTGGCTCCATGTAAAAGTTGCTCTCTAATTCTACCTTCCCTATATAGTCTGCACTTTTCATCATTGTTCTGCTGAGTTATACTTGTTTATCCAATATTTTTAATTTAGAAAACTATGCAAATTTAAACAATTTAGAAGAGAATACGATTGAGAACCTATTCAAATTTTAACAATTTAGAACATAATACCAGTACTTAAACTATGCCTTCCGAATATTATTAAAAGAAAAAAAGAAAAGGACAGAAAAATTAATGCATGATAATTGAGATAGTATTGCTCATATTTTTTAACATTTTATTTGGTCAAGTTTTCAGGTCTCTTGGGCAGGCATCTCCATCCATGACAGCATTTGCAGCTGGGCAAGCTGCTGCCTTCAAGATGTTCGAGGCAATTAACCGGAAGCCACAAATCGATGCTCATGACGACTCCGGAAAGATATTAGAGGATATTCATGGAGACATAGAATTAAGGGATGTATATTTTAGTTACACTGCAAGGCCACATGAACAAATTTTTAGTGGTTTTTCTCTTTTGATACCGAGTGGAGCGACTGCCGCTTTGGTTGGACAGAGCGGAAGTGGAAAATCCACGGTGATCAGCTTGATTGAGAGATTCTATGACCCTCAGTCAGGTGAAGTCTTGATTGATGGAATTAATCTCAAAGAGTTCCGACTAAAATGGATAAGACAGAAAATAGGCCTTGTAAGCCAGGAACCAGTGTTGTTTACAAGTAGCATTAAAGAGAATATCGCCTATGGGAAGGATGGTGCAACTGTTGAAGAGATAAGAGCAGCTGCTGAGCTTGCCAATGCTGCTAAATTTATAGATAAACTTCCCCAGGTCAGTGGTTTTTAACTTTTTCCTCGATATTTAAAGAAAAATCTCTAGTGGAACAAAACACTCCCAATTAGGAGAAATGTTCAACGAGCCACATAGGAACTTTCAAAGATTTTAGATGTTGAACGTTTTTCTACGTGAACATAGGGAATGGACACGATGGTTGGCGAGCATGGAACTCAGCTATCCGGGGGACAAAAGCAAAGAGTAGCCATAGCTAGAGCAATTCTCAAAGATCCAAAAATTCTACTTCTAGATGAAGCCACAAGTGCTCTGGATGCAGAATCTGAGAGGATTGTGCAGGAGGCACTTGACAGAATCATGATCAGCCGAACAACCCTCATCGTAGCCCATCGCCTCAGCACAATAAGGAATGCCGACACAATTGCTGTTATACACAGAGGAAAAGTGGTTGAAAAAGGCAACATTTTTTCTATGGGAATTTGTATCATACGGATTCTCTATTAGTATTGCCTGTTTCCAAAGGTCTAATCATACTATATTATAACAAAAGAAAAGTACGAATTTTAGCCGAACCTCCTGTAAGGAGCAATTAGCAATGATCAAAAGTTAATCGAAGAAGAGAAGTTTTACATAAGAAAATTATATTTCAAAAAAAAATAATAATAATAAAGGAAATGATATATATATATATATGTATATATTTTATACTCTATGTTTAGCCTCTTTTTATCTTCTTTTGATACCTATTATTTTTCAACGGAGCAGGTCCACATTCTGAGCTAATTAAGGATCCTGAAGGAGCATATAGCCAACTGATAAGGTTACAACAAATTCACCAAGCATCAGAACAATTGGGAGGCGCAAGTGATCAAGACAGGCCAGGGCTAATAGTGAACTCTGGGAGGAATTCAAGTCAATGGTTCTCTTCAATGCGGTCCATAAGCCGGGGATCACCTGGAAATGACAATTGTAGTCGCCATTCATTTTCAGTCTCGTTTGGCGTCCCCGCCACCATCAGCACCCTTGAAATGATGCCGGCAGAAGCCAATAGTCTTGTAGCTTCAACACCAAAACCACCACCACCAAAAGTGCCTCAAGAAGTCTCACTTCGCCGCCTCGCACTTCTCAACAAACCCGAGACCCCTGTGCTACTTCTTGGCACTATAGCTGCAGCTGTGAGTGGAATGATATTTCCTGTTTTCGGATTACTTCTCTCAAGAATAGTCAAAACCTTCTTCGAGCCGCCAGATGTGCTAAGAAAAGATTCTAAATTTTGGGCGTTAGTATTTGTGGGTCTAGGCATGGTGTCTTTGTTGGCTAGCCCATCAAGCGGGTACTTCTTCACCGTGGCAGGGTGCAAGTTAATCAGGCGAATTCGGTCAATATGCTTTGAGAAAGTGGTTTACATGGAAGTAAGTTGGTTCGATGAAGGCGAGCACTCGAGTGGTGCAATTGGTGCAAGGCTTTCTGCCGATGCGGCCTTGGTAAGAGGCCTAGTTGGAGATGCTCTTGGCTTGCTGGTTCAGAATGTTGCGACCGCGGTCGCTGGCCTGATTATTGCTTTCGAGGCAAACTTGCAAATGGCTCTTATAGTCCTTGTTTTGCTACCTCTAATAGGATTAAATGGATATGTTCAAGTGAAGTTCATGAAAGGATTCAGCTCTGACGCAAAGGTTCGTTACTTCATGTTGAAGAAACCTTAAAAAAAAAAAAAAAAAAAAAAAAAAAAAAGGGGTCTTCTTAGTCTAGCTAGTTTAATGGTCAAGTTAATGGATAACCATCTTAACTTGGGCATTGTTAAAGTTTGATATCTGCGGAGAGGAATAATACATTAAAATTTGTTACATGGCACAGAAAATGTACGAGGAGGCAAGTAAGATAGCGAATGATGCAGTCGGGGGAATCAGGACAGTTGCGTCATTTTGTGCAGAAGAGAAGGTGATGGAATTGTACCAAAAGAAATGTGAAGGGCCTATAAAGTCAGGGATCAGGCAAGGACTAATTAGCGGCATAGGTTTTGGACTGTCATTGTTCTTGGTTTTCAATGTGTATGCATGCACTTTCTACGCCGGAGCCCGACTTGTGGCAGCTGGCAAGACAAGCTTCACAGATGTTTTTCAGGTAATTTATGTACATGTGGAACCACACCCACCTGCGTGGCTTGCGAGCCTCATGGAAGCTAAGCTAAATAGCAGCGCTCTGGTCCTTAAAAAAAAAAAAAAAAAAAAAAAATTTAAAAGGCTTGAGTTTGTATGTGTTTGTGGTTTTGGACAGGTGTTCTTTGCACTGAGCATGGCAGCAATAGGAGTGTCACAGTCAGGGTCATTGAATACAGATATAAACAAGGCAAAGAATGCAGCTGCTTCTGTGTTTGCAATTCTCGACAGGAAATCAAACATAGACTCCAGTGATGACTCCGGCACCGTGTTAGAAAGCCTGAAAGGTGATATTGAATTTCGACATATCCGTTTCAACTACCCAACTAGACCCGATGTGCTAATCTTCCAAGATCTTTGCTTGGCTATCCACTCTGGCAAGGTATTTTATTTCTTTTTCTTTTATTTCTTTTTTTTTTTCAATTCTTGCAACACATTTTCCACCAATAGAAAAGCTGCATGTTTTAACCTTAGATAGATTTCAATCAAAGGCCTTTTTTTTTCTTTTTTTTCTTCATTTTTTTTTTTTTGGTACTGCGTTTGTTCTTTTATGTCTTTTCTGTATAATACTGTCGTTTGTCACCTTGCCATCGTTTCTTATACAATTCAATCTAAAATCCCTTTTTTCTTCTTTCTTCCCGTTCGTATGTTTTTTTTTTTTTGGGTCAACTTCTCGTTTTTTTCGTGTTTTTCTTCTTTTTAAATTTCGTTTTGCATTGCAATCTTGTCTTCAGTCTCGTCTTTTTCTTTTCTGTTATCATTTTTGTAACAGTGTCGTTTGAAAACCTACCGTCGTGTGTCACGTACTTGACCTTTTTGAATTGTCGTTTTTCCATTGTCATATTGCAACTTCTTGTCCTTTTCTTGCTAATCGCCATTTTCTCAAGTGATGTCGTTTACTAATATTTTTGTCGTTGTTTTATTTTGTTGTCGTTTTTAGTTACTGCCTCCGAAGCCTTGTCCCACTTACCAAAAAACTTGATTAACAGAACTTTGCCACGTATAATGATTTTGAACCTCATGATCTGCATATCTACAGTTTAGTTTCATATATTGGACTGACCACAGTGAACATAACTAAATGGTACATGAATATATATATATATATATATATATAAATCAGACAGTGGCTCTGGTTGGAGAAAGTGGGAGTGGGAAATCAACAGTGATATCATTGCTGCAAAGGTTTTATGAGCCTGATTCAGGCCAAATCACACTCGACGGAATCGAAATCCAAAGGCTACAACTCAAGTGGTTCAGGCAGCAGATGGGACTGGTCAGCCAAGAGCCTGTTATCTTCAACGACACGATCCGATCCAACATTGCTTATGGCAAGCAAGGCAACGCCTCTGAGACTGAGATTCTCTCTGCTGCTCAATTGGCAAATGCTCACACCTTCATTAGTAGTCTTCAGCAGGTAAAAACTAGATTACTTCTTATCACTATTCAAGGTTGTTGATATGTGTCGTTTGTTAAGAAATTATTATGATGAAGATGAAATCAACATGAAAAGATTTAACGAGGTTCCGAAAATGCCACATTGCAGGGATATGACACAATTGTAGGAGAGCGCGGCATACAGTTGTCGGGAGGGCAGAAGCAGAGGGTGGCAATTGCAAGAGCCATGGTGAAGGCACCAAAAATACTACTCCTAGATGAGGCCACCAGTGCCCTTGATGCTGAATCGGAACGATTGGTTCAACATGCGCTCGACCGCGTTATGGTGGACCGCACCACCGTGGTGGTGGCCCACCGCCTGTCCTCCATCAACGGCGCAGATTTAATTGCCGTGGTTAAAAATGGAGTTATTGCAGAGAAGGGAAAGCATGAAACTTTGATGGCTATTAAGGATGGAGTCTACGCTTCTTTGGTAGCTTTGCATACAGCCACTTCATCTTAGTTTCTTCTTTTTTTTTTTTTTTTCTCTTTAATTTTAATTCCTCAACTTGGTAATGATTACCTTATATAAGTTTGGTGTCTTCTGTTTTCTCTAATATGAAAGGCAACTTTTTGGACAGAAATGAATTCCTAAAATGATTTTTTATCACATGTCTCAGTTGAAATGACGATCTCTCTACTTACTCATAGAGAAGTAAACTCACAAGCATGAGAAACTAACACGGATAGAAAGGTAATTTAACTGGGAACAGAAACTAACCAATTACGGAAAATTAACGAAATAGTGTTGGGAAACTCAATCAAACTCTAACAAAAATATCAGGGAAACTAGACTTAAAAACTACTTTCAACTTTTACGCCAATATATAAAAGTTCGTTATTCTTTAATGTGATCTCTCTCCATTTGAGTTTTCAATCTACTCTGTGGTTGTGTTAGACATCTGAAGTAACCCCTTCAACAACAACCTTTGACTCTTTCAGACAACAACCAAAAAAAAAAAAAAAAGAAGAAGAAAAGATTCTCATTCGGATTTTGCAAAATTTCACCAAAGGTTCATGTATGGACAAATCCAAATTTCTTGTTTTTCAAAGCGCATATCAGACAGACAACATCCTAGCTACATCAAATTAAAACAAGCAAATTTTTTTTTTCTTTTTTTAATAATAATAATTAGAGAAGAGTAGTTGTTGATCATGTTTTGGAGATAGAAACTGCCATTTTTTTTCCCCCATTATGGAACCATCAGCCGACTCCTGATCTGACCCACCACCACCTATTAATTTCCACTTTTGATTTTTTAAACATATCTTTGTTTGTCCACACATAGCCAGCCCAATGGGAAAATGAAACCGAGAAGTAAAAAGTGAAAGAGAAATCAAAACAAGATTTAACACTAAAGTCCCAACCCCACCACTTCTTAACTACTTTTAGGGACCCCAACAAAAGATTTTTCCGTTTGTTGTTATTGGAGACCTGAGTATAATTTACTCCTCAGATCATCATAGTCTAATATTTATGGGAAATGCTCAAGTTCAAAGTAACCTTCTTATACTCCTATATTTTAAACATACATTCTTGCCAAATGATACATTCACAAAATTACCAACAAGAAATAGTAATTGTACCACTATCACAAATCTGCTAACAAAACTCTCGTCCACCATAATTGTCGAATTTGGGTTCAAATTAAAGCTGGTAAAAAGAAGATTAACAAGGAAAACAATAATCAAACTACCACTTTTTTTTCCCTCATCCAGTGCACTTGATTTGTTAGGAAACTAATACGTTTTGTATAACAAGAAAGTAGGGCCATTCTTGATGATATAATTAGCCAACGTAAGTGGACAAAGAATTTCATAAAGTAGTGAACAAGTTTCATGAGATTATATATATATATATATATATATATATAAAGGAGGGTTGTTGTCTCAAGCGTTAAGCAACAATTAAGAGTTGTAGGCAACAACCAAAGGAAGAATAAAGAAGGTAAGAGTTTCATTGTCGTCACTGTAAATCACGTGAAAATTTGATCAACTTTATCTTAAAAAAAAAAAAAAAAAAAGGGAATCAATTATGTGAAAGGAGGCATCTTTCTCTCTGTCTCTATATCTGTCGTGTTTGAATAATATCCGCCAAAATGACACGTTGTATGATGTGAACTTGCAACTGACCAACAGAGACTTCTACAATGTTTAATCATATAAATTACATAATTTGCACGTACTCTAATCTCCCAGATTTCCTTCAAAGGGAACCACCCCCCACCAAAAGTCATAGCAGGTGGATGGATCATTGGTACTTATGCAGAGGTCACCTTTATATATATACATATATAAATAGAACATTACAAAACCCAACTTCAGTTCATAATTAAGAAAGCCTTTCCCCTCCTCGAAGGTTTAGACTTCAGCCCCTGCTTGCTCTGTGAAGACCAAAACCAAAAAGATTTGGTTATTCTGCACCAGAAAGCTCGGACAAGGCAACAATAATTCATTATCTACCCGGAGAGTTTTTGCACTGTTTTGGTGAGTTTCTTCTGTAGCATTCTTGAAATCAATATAATTAATTAATAAAAAAGAAAAAAAAAAAAAAAAAAAAAAAAGCCTCTGAATCTGCTTTGGAGTCAGTTCTAGTTACTGGTTAGACCTTGGGGGTTTAAAACTCCTTCGTTTTTATCATACTCCGACGGAAGGTAAACTTCCAAAGAGAAGAACATTCCCTTTGTTTTGCTTTGTTCTGTTTAGCCCTGTCTTCCCCTGTTTCTCTCTGTTTTCTTCTCTGTTTAGCCTTGTTTTCCTCTGTTTTTTTTTTTTTACTCTTGTACCCTGTTTTCCTCTATAGAGCCGCGGCATGTCAAACAAAGTGGTCCTGTGTCCAAAAGAGTCAAACATGTGATTCCTTTAAAAGAAATTTGGGAAAGTTCTGAATACGTGGGCACCAAAAGGATTGGAGCTTTTTTAGGTTCACGGGGGAGCCGGGAGGGGCTGATGCTCCTAAATTCATTTGTGGAGTCCTTTTTAGCACTTTAATTTTTCATATATATATTTTTTTCCCTCTTCTTGTTGTTGATTTGATTGACCCACCTTTCCGTCTCAGCATTTCGTCGTTTACTTTTGCACATGTTCGCTGGATAAGGAGCTTTGCGTGGCCATTGACTTAGGCTACAACTGCCATGTGACACCGCAAACACTCACTCCATCTCTGCACTATGAGTTTCTCCTGTCTTCTTTCCCATTCATTACACGGCAAACATACACTGGATTTTCATATTTACATCACTTATATTCTAAGAAGAAAACTGTCACATAATAATAATAATAATAATAATAATAATAATAAAACGAAATAGCCCATGTTCTAGTTATATGCCTATTTCAATGACGATACACACTATTTTTGTTATTTTAAGTTGTTCATGCACGCGCAACATAAGTATTTGTCATTAGGTTCAGAGGGGGGGGGGGAAGAAAAAGAAAAAAAAAAGAAAAAGAAAAAGAAAAGGAAAAAGTTGAGCAAAGGAGGCAAAGGCTATTAAGTGCTGATTTTGAGTGAGTGCGTTTAAGAAGGTAAATGGTGGATCGTTTTTTCCTTTTGCGTCTCTTTATTGCAATTGCATTATGCTCATCGAATTGTATGCTAAGATTTGTCTAACTACATATTCCACTACATTTGGCTTTTTAACCCCAAAAAATAAAAAAATAATAATAATAAGTCGTCTCTGCAGCCCATTTATTTGTGGTTGGTACGTTTGGATTTGCACTTTGGTTTTATACTTCTCTTTTATTCTCCTCCATAATTCTCTAAGCAAACACACACACACACACACGCAGAGGGAAAATCAAGCCAAAAAAAAAAAAAAAAGAAGAGAGGGAAAATAGTTCCTTCCTTAAAATAGTCTTATCTTATCTTATTAGCTGCAAGTTTAACTACCATGCTGTCTCATTTATTGGAATTGTCAGGTATGTGTCAGTTTTCAGTAGAACCCGACAGCAAATGTTTATTTTTATTTCATGTTTTTCCGTGTCGTTTGGAACAATACAAACTATTTTTTACCGAGCAGTTCCTATCCAATAGCCAAAGTGTGAATGCTACCATGACCATTTCCCTTTGGGAGATAAGACACCAAATGTACCACAAACAACCCCATCAAACTTGATTTTGACATTCTGGAATTTGTCCTTTTTTTAATTTTTAATTTTTATAGGGTCTATCAACACCTATGTTTTACTGTCCATATATTACTATTTATCATCTGTAATGATACCATCATCACAATCTATGTTGTATTAGATTGAAATCGTCACACCCATTAAATCTTTTTTCTTTTTTTTTTTTTGGTTTACATTTCTTATGTGTGTAATGGTGGGAGCGTCTATGCTAATACAGGTACTATAATAGTGCTATATGCTTTTTGGATTTTAAATTTATAGTGCTTTGACTTCTGAGGTATGGGCAAAGGAAATGCAATTTTGTCACGGTCTACGATTTGAAAATATCAATTACTACCTATGCACATGAGCAATAAAGCATTATCGTATTATTAACAAGATAAATGGGCCATTTTCCAATTAATGATATTAACATTAACATTATTATTGTTGTTGTTGTTGTTGTTATGAACTTGTCTTGTTGCTGAAGGTAGTTTATTTGGTATCTACTTCCCATGTATGCACAAGTAAACGCACCTTAAATGGTGGAACCACTACTGCCAAGACAACATTAAGAAGCACTAACTTCAAATAATACATATATATAAGCTATTTGCAAAAGTTAATCTGTTATTATTCAATTAGCACCAACAAGTACTATTCAAAAGGATTTATATATATATATATATATATATATTTTTAATTATTGTTCAAAAGGGTTTCACGCTTGTTTTTCTTGGGCAAAGCTTTAAGGGTCCATTACCATTAGTTTGACATCCAACCAACTGCCAACTATAGGAATTTGTGCTTCAAAGATAACTAGAATGAATAAGAGAAGGCGAAAAGCTTTTTTTTTTTTTTTTTTTTTTTTTTTTTTTTTTTTTCCAATTAGTAATTGATGATTAGCCTGTTCCTTTTAAGAAATAACATTATTATTAGTGACAGATTACAACAAGAAAGTAACACATCAAAAAATATGATAGTTAAGAATTTTATTACTATGTGACAGTTCTAATATAACATTCAATATTGTTGCATCTTATAGAAAGTATTTTACTTTAGTATAAAGCTTGTTGTCCCAGTTGGTCATGATTAAGCAATCATTATCATGACTCGGAGAAATACCCTGATTGTCATTATATATGTCAAGGACCCATCAATTGTTAACCCTTCGACCATAGAATATATTATCATTCATGAGATTCTCAGAAGTTGCTTTAAAACACTTTTAATATGTTTTTCTCAGCTCTTTATTATTGAAGGAAGGAAACATTAAAATGCAGGGAAATTTCAAACCCATTTAAAAGTCTAAATGATATTTTTATTTCATAGAAGGAGACATATTCAATAATGTTACTATTTCATAGTCGTCGGTTTTTCACTCTTAATGGCTCATGGCTTACACCCAAACGATGGTTGTTTCAACTTTTCATTCAAGAGAAAAACAACAACAAAAATAAATACAAAAGAAGGGTGTCTTTTTTTTTTTTTTTTAATGCCGTACCCCCCAAAGTTGATTCCCCCCTACATTTGCAACTTTTCTAATCATTATTTTTTAAGAGGACACTACATCATAGGCTATAGCTTCCAAAAAAAAAAAAAAAAAAAAAAAAGAAGGAATTTATGATGCGTAATGTGTACTTGCCGGTCCGGGTTGCTTTGGATTCGAGAGCCGGCGAAGATTAGAAGCTCTGCTTTGTCCGATATTTCGTTTTATTTTTTTTTTATTTTATTTTTGGGTAGAATTTTCTAACGTTATATCATCAATAAAATCGAAACAAAGAATCTTAAAAAAATTTTGTCTGTTTTGTGTTGTGGAGGGTCATTCATCATATCATATGAACCTTTTCTCTCTCTTCTGAGTCGAAACTCCAATTCTCTTTATCTCTCTCCTTGACACACACACTGTCTCTCTCTCTCTCTCTCTTCTCTCTCAAGTAGAAGTGTAGAACTAGCTCAAAATAACAACAAAGAAATGACTACATCTTCTATTCTATGAGCACCACCACCTCCACCTCCTAAACTCTCTCTTTACAACAATTTTTTATTTTTTATTATTATTATTTTTTAATTTTTTTGGGGGGGGGGTTGTGTTTCAGGAGCTTTTGTTTTGGCTAAGTAATAAGAATGGAGGCCTGAATTTTAAGAACAGTGGAGAAAAGCAAGATGATGTCGTCGCAGAACAAGACACCTAGTACTAGCACTAATACTAGTTCTAGTAGTAGTAGTAGTAGTAGTCGCCTCAGAGCTTCTTCTACCAAATCCATGATGGTGATGATGAAGGAGTCACCGAAAAGATCAACCTCTGCACCAACACCAAAACCAAAACCAGTAGCAACAACCTTAAACGACAACATTTCTACCAAGTCCCGGAGGCCCAAATCCGGAGAGCTCGTCCCCGGTCCTCATCCAAATCTGGAGCAATTCCCCCGGCCCCGGCGGCTGAAGAAAACTGAGGATGACTCAGATGCCAATAATAAGAAGAAGAACAAGTACTACAACAACAACAACAACAACAACAACAGCAACAACAACAGCAACAGCAAGCAAGTGTTGTTGCATGAGATTAAGGTTGAGAATGGCATTGACAAGGATTTGATGATCAAGGATTTGGAGGATCAAGTCGTGAAGTTGAAGAGTGAGTTGGATAAAGCTCTAGCTTTCAACTCGGATCTTCAGTTGCAGAACCACAAGCTTTCTCAGCAGCTCGCTGCTGCTCATTCAAAGATTGCAACTCTTAGTCCCCAGGTCAGACAATACAATTTTTTTTTTTTTCATCTTTCATATATGAATCGTTCATTAACACATCTGAAAAAAAAAAATTGTTTTTTGAATGAAGAGAGAATCCGTTGGAGAACATCAGAGTCCCAAATTCAAAGACATTCAGAAACTCATCGCCAACAAGCTAGAGCGCTCGGTGGTTAAAAAGGATACGATTAGCAAAGCAAACATTAATGTCAAGACACCTTCCTGTTCACCACCATCACCATCACCACCACCACCACCACCACCACCACCACCACCAACACCGCCGATTAGTCCAAGTCTCAAAGTCACCACCGTTGAGAAGAAGGCCCCAATGCCATCATCCATGCCCCTGCCACCTCCGCTTCCACCGCCACCCCCTCCTCCACCCTCGGCTCGAGCACCTCCCAATAGGAAAGCTCCGGCATTTTTGGAATTCTATCAATCCTTGACAAAGCAAGAGGGGAAGAGGGATTCTCCCCCTGGACCAGCAAATCGCCATAAACAGGTGGCTATCAGTGCCCACAGTAGCATTGTCGGAGAAATTCAGAATCGTTCGGCACATCTTTTAGCCGTAAGCGTTTCATACTTTGCTTTAAAACTTTGTCACTTCTCTTGTTTTGCACGTTGCCAAATCTCTCCCACGTTGAAGTCCCAGTTCTAATAGGGTCACAAATCTTTTTCAGATAAAAGCTGACATTGAGACAAAAGGAGAGTTCATCAATGGCCTCATCACAAAGGTTCAGACCGCAGCGTATATGAATATAGAAGACGTCCTAAAGTTTGTTGATTGGCTTGATGGAGAACTCGCAACATTGGTAATTTTTCTTTCCTCATAAAGTCTTTCATTCACATAAGACTCTTATCAGTGGTGACTTTATACTTGCTATGCCAATCTTTCTAACCATTTTCTTTGAATTGCAAGGATGTACTAGAGTTAGTTGTTATGAGTTTTAAGGTGGTTATATGATATTTCATTTTCTTAGTCTTAGTTCTCTTTCAAGGATGTTCTAGGTTTGATTTCTAGAGGACATCTTGTCCTCTTTCCTTTACCGATTTCAGTATCGACA
This sequence comes from Ficus hispida, assembly GCA_025413025.1. Lineage (NCBI taxonomy): Eukaryota > Viridiplantae > Streptophyta > Magnoliopsida > Rosales > Moraceae > Ficus > Ficus hispida. The sequence continues at coordinate 20,591,538 of CM046368.1, read as the reverse complement.
AATGGACGTTTTCTTATGAAAATAGTAAGCTAAAAAAAAAAATCTAACCTTTGTTTCTTTGTACTTTGCCTCTGCATCCCATCTTCTTCTAAAGGCTGATGAGAGGGCCGTGTTGAAGAATTTCAAGTGGCCTGAGAGGAAAGCTGATGCCTTGCGAGAAGCTGCAGTTGAATATCGGGAGCTTAAGCTGTTGGAAAGTGAGATTTCTTCTTACAAGGATATTGACACCGACATTCCATATGCTGCTGCGTTAAAGAAGATGGCCAGCTTGTTAGACAAGTAAAGTACTTTAATTTATGGTGTATGCTCCTTTGTTGAATGAATTTTGGAAACTATGTCATGTTCTCTGCTCAGTGAATCTTTACTCATCTTATCCACTTATACAAGGTCGGAGAGAAGCATTCAGAAGCTGATCAAGCTGCGAAGTTCGGTTCTTCATTCTTATCAGGAACTCAAAATCCCAGCTGATTGGATGCTTGATTCAGGAATCGTGAGCACGGTATTCCTTCTCTTCTAAATCAATGCTTTAGTTAAAGAGAAGTTTACACTTGTATATGTGACATATTATTTGGCTTATCAATAGTTTTTCCTTAAAATTATTGCATTCAACTTTCAAAGATTAATTGAAAGATAAAAAAATAAAAAGGTGTACCACCCTCTTTTCCATTTTTTTTTTCTTTTTTTACTATCAAATAACTACTATGTGATAAGTAGTATTATATGTGTGAGAATTGAAAAATTTGGGAAATGTGAATACAGATAAAGCAGGCGTCGATGAACCTGGTGAAGATGTTCATGAAGAGAGTGAGATTGGAGATGGAATCCATTCATAATTCAGATAGAGAATCTCTTCTGCTGCAGGGCGTAAATTTCGCATACAGGGCTCACCAGGTATTAATCTTTCTCAACCTTTAAGTACACAAAGCATTTGTAAGCCTCATTCTTTTTTTTTTTTTTTTCTTTTTTCTTTTTTTTTTTTTTTCTTTTAATGGAAACCCACTTGACATTTTTGCTCGTTGGGATGCAAATGCGTTGCAGTTTGCAGGAGGTCTTGACTCAGAAACATTGTGTGCTTTTGAAGAGATACGACAGCATTTTCCGGGACACTTGCGAGGCTCCAGGGAGGAGTTGTTGCCTGCCATACGCTCATCTTAGTCAGATATGTTATATTCTAAGAAGAATTGTGCTATTTATCACCACTGATGAGGTAATCACCGGTGCATAAGTAACAAAGTGGGAGCCATTTTTTTATCACTCTGACATGCGAGAGTTCTCTTTTAGTGACACATACATGGTGATGCATCAACGGTGCTCTTCTAAGAATCATTCAGCTGCTAAGATTTTGATTTTGATTTTGATTTTGGCTAAGATTTGCTTGCCTCAAAATTTACAACCTAAACAACACCTCGATAAACTCTGGCAAAGTGAATCACGAAAAGTAGGGTTCTTCTTCATCAAGCAATAAGGTCAAGTGCATTAACTGGATATTTACTAGGAAGCAGAAGGCTTGCCAACTAATTATATTTTTATTATATATATATATATATCTTTTTTTATAGAAGTTTGTTTTGCTTTACCTGTATCTCCTCTTCTTTTTTCTTTTATTTTTTCTCCTTTTTGTACGAATATCATCTTTCTGTTTACTGTACAATATTATAGATCTGTAATGGCATACCTATTCGGATAAATAATACAAAACCCAGTGCCTGGTTCTTATTTTTGGTTGTCAGGTGTATTTTCTCTAATAAGTCGTTTATAAGCTTGCTGTCGTCTATTTGCAACGTTTTCTAGATTAAAAATGTCCTCCTTGAATGCCGTCCTCCTGTATTTCGTCGTTTTTCTGACAATGTCGTTTGAAGACTGAATGTCGTTTGTTTTCATCCATTTAAACTAATGTCGTTATCAAACTTATTGTCATTGCCGTGTCTTTGTCGTCTCACTGTTCTTTTTTTTTTTTTTTTTTTCCTTCTTGTTTTACTCCAATTAAGTTTGCTTTCTTTATATTTACATCGTTGCCGTTTTGTTGCATTGTCATCTTATGTTCTTTTTTTTTTTTTTGGTGGATTTTCAAGTTATTGTCGTTATCAAACTAATGTCGTTTTCTTTTTTTTGACGTTTTTCTGCTCTTTTTTCTTGTTTGTCTCCGATTTTAAAGTTTGCTTTCGTTTTACATCGTTGCCGCTTCGTTTCATTGTCGTCTTTTTTTTTTTGGTCGCTTACATATTATTGTCGTTTGTCGAGTTTTTTTTTTTTTTTTCAAGTTTAAGGCCTTTAAGAATAAAAAATAAATAAACAATAGAATAAAAGTTAGAAGGAGACAGAAAATTAACATGATTTCATCCATAGATTTGAAATAGAAAAAATATTCACTAGTAAGAAGTACTATAAATGGGTTCCCATATAAATACAAGTTTACAAATACAAAAATGGGTAAATTATTCAAAGATATCAAATCTTCTATATTCAATAAATCATATTTCCTAATATGAAAATTAACATAAATAAATTTAAATCTCTTATATTACAATCAATCAATCTAAAAATTAGAAACAATCATAAAAATAAATTAAATGAATATTTAACAATATCTCATTTCTCGACATAAGGTCATTCTAACAATACTATATTCTCTTTTTTTTTTTTTTTCAATTTTGTACACTGTTGTGTTTAGTTTGTGGTAATTCCTAAATTTCTTTGGTTTGACAAATTATCATTTTTTTAATGTTGTGGTTTTTCCATTGATGTCGCTTTCGATAAAATGTCGTTTCTCAAGTTATCATGGTTTTGTTTTGTTGTCCCTTCTAGTTGGTTATTTATTTGTTTAATTTTTTTTACTGAATTCTTAATTTGTTTTTTTCAATGAATTAGTTATTTGTTCTTTAAAAACGGGTTTTCTTATGTCTTATTGTTTCTATAATGAATTATTAATTTGCTTTTTTTATAGTGAAATTATTATTATTTGATTAAAAAAAAACGTGTTTTGTAGGTCTTATTGTTTTGTCTTTTGTATTGTTGAGTTTTGCAATTCATGCTAGGTAAAATAGATAAACGAAAATATTTGAAATGAAAAATGTTCAGATTTGAAGCAAAAAGGAGGAGAAAAGCAAGAGAGAGAAGGAAAAAGTTATAGATAGAAATATCTAATGATCAATTAGGAAATTTACTTAAAAAAAAATATCGATAAGGATCCGTTTGGTAAATGAGTTTGAGTTGAAATTTTAAGTTTCAATAATATTTTTTATTGACTTTTCAAAAAAGATAAAAAATTTTTTAAAAAAAGATAAAAACTGATATGAAAATTTTGTTTTGAGATTGAATGCTAAATAGAGCCTAAGAAAATATAGATAATATTGTTAGTAATTATACAAATAATAATAATTTAGAAAAAAAAAAAAAAACAAACAGCAAATCTTCTCAACCGACAAAACAAAACTATTATTGAAGATTTAGGGGATATTTGGTGACTGAATTGAGTTTGAGTTAGTTGAGATTTTTAAATTTGAATAATAATTTTTATTGTTTTTCAAAAAAGATAAAAAATTTAAAAAAAAAAAAAAAACATGATAAAAAAAATACAATTTAATTTAAAATAAATATAAATACCAGATAAATCCTTAAATTTATTAGGATGATAAACGAGCTCAGCCGACTGAGCACGCATTTTTTGACTCCCTAAATTTGAGGATAATTAAATCCTCATCAACTCCACCGCAAACGAATTTTTCAAAATAAAAAATAATAATATGCTTACTTGGAACACCACGTGGCACCAGGTGACTCTTTATTAACTATAAGATTAAATGCAGTGCTGATGTGGCAGGAAAGTCGCGTATCAGATGGAGGGAAAAGCGTGGAGGGCAGGAAACAGTCACGAGCGTCCGGCCTCTCCAGCGCAGACATGCCACGTCACCATAAGTCAATCGAATACCCACACGTGGCAAGAAGGTAGGAACTCGGATAACACTTTGCTTCCCAATGGTCAAATCTTTCTCCTTTTTCAAGTGAAAGCGTCCCCGCAGAATTTCAATTTCTCTCCCCCTTCGGTATCCCCATTCCAATCCCAAGACGCAATATTATACATATATATATATATATATATATATATATTATATTTTGAAGGATCTTCATCTTCACGAATAATCGAAATAGAAAAATATTGCTTCTTCGCCTTGAGAATTCCCATTCCATTCCAGTCCACTCCATTCCAAAGGCAGGATGGAGGTTTCACAACAGATCCGCTGCCTCTCGTCCAAGCCTTCGCCGGCGTTTTGTTCCCCGGCGGAAAGAACTTCCGTAACGGCGTCGTTTTCCGGCAGGGTTTCTCTGGAACCGACGACAACAACAAGAAGCAGGCTTGTTATGAAGACCGATTTTCGCGATTTGGGGCACCTCCAGTACTACGATGTCCCCAGGACCAGGACTAGGACCAGATTCTGTGTTATAGCCAAGAAGGAGAAGGAGAAGGAGAAGGAGAAGGAGATGAAGCAAACCAAGGATTCAAAGAAGAAGAAGTTGAAGCTTCTCCAGGACTTGTCCCAGAACTTGTCTGTCTTTGCTGATACGGATTTTGGCCTCGATTTTTCTCAACTTCATTCCCCTCAGGTTTCGGTAAGACTTACCATTCAATTTCATTCCTTTTCTTTTATTTTTTTTTAAATGTTTCAAATTTCACTTCTCAATTCGGATGCCCTGTCGGCTTATCGATGTTCCCAATTTATTCGTTCATTCAAAAGTAGTAACAATCTTTCCTTTGTTATGTTGTATAACCTGTCAAATACGTCTTTTAGATTTTATTCATTCCCTACCATCGTTTTCCCCTTTTATTATTTTATCTTTTTTTGCTCAATTTGATTACTTCATTGAAATCCAAAAGAAAACAAGCTCGGTATATTTCAAACTTTATTCCAAAAGTTTCCTGCTTTAGTAATTTCCGTAGTTGAGACACAGAATGTTATGTGCTCTACCTTTAGTCCACTATCATATTAGTTAATTGATCCCAAAACTTCTTCTCTTTCTTTTTTTTTTTTTTCTTTTTTTTTTTTTTTTGTAAAAATCCAAAAAAAAAAAAAAAAAAAAAAAAAAAAAAAAAACCCAAATTGCATCTGTTCTGTTGTATTTCAATGAAATTCAGGGGATCAATTTTTGGATTTTCTTCACATAAAGCGTAGGCTTTTCTTCATATCTTTGTAATGTCATTACAAGCTTGAATACTTTTAAAACCTCATGACAGATAATGATATGCTAACTGTTTGGTTTGCTCCTGCCCTGTGGTACAGGAAGCTGCAGATGTAATACTTAAACAACTTGAAAAGCTGAAGGCAGAGGAGCAAGAAGAGAAGGCCAAACTTCAAGCCAAACGGATGGCGGCCATGAGTGACAAGGACTCATCATCGTCCTCATCAGAATCAAGCCAATCAAGTGATAGCGAGTGCGGTGAAGTGATTGACATGAACTGCCTGAGAAGCCAACCAACACAACAATACGATGACTCGCAGTCGGCGGCTGCTCAAGTCGCAGCAGTGTTGGCAGCCTCACTTCAAAGCCTGCCAACTACAAATGCAACTGAGGAGCGTGCTTCTGAAGATATCGTGAGTTTACAGCTGCACAAGCACGAAAAGGAATCCGAATGCAGACCAACAACCAGTAGTTGTAGTAGCAAGAGGGTGGAGGTGTGCATGGGGAACAAGTGCAAGAAATTGGGGAGTGTGGTGTTAATGGAGGAATTCACGAGGCAGATGGGTGAGGAAGGTGTCGTTGTTGGGTGTAAGTGCATGGGAAAATGCAAGACTGCCCCAAACGTCAGGGTTATGAACACAGCCGGGTTGAAGGAGCAACAGATGGGTTGTGTGCTAGGACAGCAAACAATAATCCTCTCTGTATTGGAGTTGGATTGGGAGATGTGACTGCAATTGTGGCCAGTTTGCTTGGAGACGGTAATGATTTTAATTTAGCTGCTGTGTAAAACCACTAAGATTAAATATACACATCTTTTCCCCCTAGATGTTTTAAGATATAAGTATTACACCTCAATCAAGTTTATAAGGGATTATACCTATTGGCCATTTTTTATTTTATTTTATTTTTTATGTCCTTCAAATTTAAAATCATTATGTAACAATATTTATGCTCATAAACTAATTTCTAGATGTTCAAAGAGAGTAGTTGTTATCCTCTGTTTGACGATGTTTAACAATAGTTGAGAGGACACGAGAAAAAGATTTCCAAATAGGATGGTATTTGAGGTGGGGTAAATTATTTAATTGGGATAGTTAGATTGAAGAAGTACGCATTAGGGCATATTTGACAAAATAATATTTTAAAAGACTACAACCAGTTAAAAGTGGATAAAATCAACGGCACCACCATTCTGGATTCATTGCCAACTAATGACCCAAAACGGTTACCTTTTTTTAATTTAAAAAAAAAAAAAAAAGGATGACTCTAAATAACATTTCATTATTGAACATTTGACTATTGAACATTTGCTTCCAAAAAAAGATGCTTCTAAATAACACGTCTATTGCAAAAATTTATCTCGGGCTGGGCATTTACCACTCAACATATCCTCCTCCAACCTTCTGCACAATTTGTTTACAAAAGTTACACCTTTCATTGTGACTAATTTGAGTAGACCCCTTCATCCTCAGGGCACTTTTTAACAAAATAATGCCGAATTGGTTCAGGTTCATCAAAATACTGGCCCTACTAAAAGAAAGAACATGATCCATTTGCCTATATTTGTGTATCTATGACCATGAACGAGAACAAAATACCATTCTATACAATCCCATTCATGGTGCGTGCGTCGAAATGTCTTTGGATTTAAGAATGATTACCTTTCTTCAGTGCCTTGGATATTTGAGCTTCAGCTGACTTTCATAGTCATCCGGGCCGTTACATCGCTTTATGAAAGAGTCAAGTGTTGTCTGCTCTGAAGGGCTGCTTTTGGGTTGGCTTGCTGAGTCCTGTGTATTCTGCTTCAAAGGGCTGCCTTTTGGTTGGCTTGCGGCTACTTCCAAGACATTCTCATGCCCATCAAGCATCTAAGATTGCAAAGGGAAAACCAAGGAAAACAATAGCCCTTTTTCATTTTCATGGTAGATTAGCTAAACCAAGGAAAACAAAGAGCACAGAAAAAGGGGAGGTTTTGTGATGATTTTTCAATCTCTTATACTAGGTAATCTAGTATCCTTATGCATGAAGATAATAAATTCGGTCGTTGTGGTTGGATTCTATTATGGATTTTTGACCACATTCTCCAAAGGGCCCTCTTATCTCTTCCTTCTCCGAGCTCATGTTATGAAAGAAGGAAAATAAGGAACCGAGAAGAAAGTATCAGCAACAACCGGTTTTATTACGGGATAGCTCATGATGTTCATATCAATCTATTATGCGCCTTTGCATCTAGCATTGGGTAGACCTCATACAATAACAGTCCTAGCTCATGGTGAGTTAGCCACACCCACAAATGATATAAATACTACCGTTGCTTTGGCTTTACTCACGTCAGTAGCATATTTCTATGCAGGCCTTACCAAAAAGGGATTAGGTTGTCAATTAACTATAGACAAACAGTAAAATTACTATGAAAATAAGAAATATCTGAAAGCGCTTATGAGTTTTTATATGGTAAATAGGGTAGGTAGAAATTACCTGTCCCAAGTTTTCCAATTTGCTCTGAACAACATCCCTAAGAAGAGAAACAACCATATTTGACCAAAATCATTAATCAGGTATGTCAAGAAAGGCATCAAAAATTGACCCAAATTGCAAAAGAACGCACCATATGATGTCATCAACCGTGTCATTTGCTAGCAAATAGTATATATTGACTGAAGAGACCTGGTAAAATGATGGAAGTGTATCAAAAAATGAATAGGGCAAAAAAAAGGGAAAAAAAGAAAAAAAAAAGTGCACTTCTTAAATGAAAGAAACGAGTTCTGAACTACATCCACAGAAGCGATGACTTCACACTACTCTTAAATCAGAAGGTAAGAAAGTCCAGATATTTCACATAAATCTATGGATCATCAGAACAGAGCTTGTGTACCATCACCAGGCTCATCCATTGGCATTGGTAAGGCCGTAAGTAAAGGAGTTATTAACAAACTAAGAATGTTTCAGGGACCTAAGAAACTTACTTGGCCAATTCTATGGGCACGGTCTTCAGCTTGAATCAGGTCGCCAGGAGTCCAAGACAATTCCGCGAAAACAACAGTGCTTGCAGCTGTTAAAGTCAATCCAACACCTCCAGCCTTGATAGAAAGCTGCAAAGTGGTTTTCACTATTAAGAATGACATAAAAAGAGAGAGAGAGAGAGAGACACATGCCATCCATTATATGCAAAGTCTTTTATTAAAATAATAAAATCCAAATTCCCAGTTGCAACTTAAAAAAAAAAAAAAGATGAAAACTAAAACTATTTGCTTGTTAAATGAGGACACTGGCGTACCACAGCTGCTTTCACAGAGTCTTTCTCCTGAAAATCTAAAACCAAACCTTGCCTCAATGCTGCAGGGGTATTCCCATCAATTCGAATGCAATTCACTTTCTTATTCTGCAAATTTTAGAGTGGTTGTAAAGATAAAAATCAATCTTGAGCATGATTCCAACGTTGTTTAGTTCTATTTCTTCAAATTTGCTTATTGAGAGAAAAAGTTGGATGTTATTTCAGCGGGCCTTACAAGAAGAAATTGATGTATGGAGTCAATCATGGGCTGATGGTGGGCAAATATTAGGAACTTGCAGCCCGCCTGCAAACAAACATTACTCAACACTGTTTAAAGACGATAAACAAAGGCATAACACAAAAAAGGAAAAAGCTCAACACTAAAATTGGATGCATTTCCTCTGGCATGAATATCTTAAGCATCAGAGGGATGCTACGAAGAAAGTGTTGCATATATATAATAGAATGAAATGACATATCAACAGCGAGGAAAAGTACCTCAATCATAGTTGCCAAGTAATCTAGAACCGCTGGGATCTTGGCTTGGGCAGATTCAGTAAATATCTAGAGTCCAATATTAAGTTAGAAGATAAAACAGCAGATTGGAAATAGAAAAAAGACGTTAAGAGGAAGCTTCTAATTTTTTTTTATGAGACAAAGTCATTAGAAAAGACATCACAAACACACGTGTGCCCGTGTGCTCACGCATGTACATAAAAGACTTTAGGAGGAAGCTTCTAGTCTTGTATAATTAGAAGAAATCATAAGATAGGCCATGCCTGATGCACACACACAAATCTATGCGTAGGACCAACATTATGAGCATGAGTAACAAACATCACCTTGTTAATAAGATTTTTCTCGGAAAATTTCAATGCATCAACCTCTTCCTTTGAAGTGGAAGACTTAATTTTCCCTTTTATTACCTCCAACTACCCAAAAAAAAAAAAGATATCATTACTTCTTTCATTCTGACAACAAGTAAAACAAATGTTCATCACCTTTTTGTTCTCAGAACACAATATACATATATATATATATATACTTTTTTTTTTTTCCTTTTTTTACACAAACCAAAAAAAGATTTACATGCCTCGCGGAACAAGGCATTAACTTGTTTCATGTCCTTTTCAGCCAAATCAAGGAAGACCTGGAATTGATCAAGAAGAATACAGAAGTTGTTAGAAAACTGAAAGATAAACATATTTCCAAGTTCTTGTCCACTACATAATGCTCACTTGATAAAATCTGAAACCAGTTTCTTTCGATCCCCAGAACCAATTAGTAGTTCTAATCATCACACTTGCAATTAGTAGTTATAATACGAAAGCCCAAGAAGCACAGTACACATTGCAGAGGCATATACAGCCAGAGTGCTAACCTGTTGCCTGCGCTTTGTAGGAAGCTCAGAGAGAACATCTTTTTTAAGTCGACGAATCATCAACGTCGCCTTCATCAAATTATGCAATTCTTCATGGTTACTTGCACCTTGATACACTCCAAATAATCCCTAAAAACATCCATTTTGAAAGCATTAATGAAAAAAGAGGAATAGAGAGGAGAGAAATGATCAAACAAGGTTTAAACGAAAGCTTGTTACTTACACCCTTGCAATATCGATTACCATACTCGTGAACATTTTTATATACATCAGGATACAAGGCCTCCAGCTGTAAAGTTTCCACCAATTTGTCACAATTTTTACACATTATAAACATTTATGCATTTAATTTGATAAACCTCTAATGCCTTCCAAAATACCTGTTTGAATAGTTCAATTGGTCGGGACAGTGCAGGAGTTCCACTAAGTAATAAAGCATACTGAGCTTTCTGAAATTGGCAACGTCAAAGAATTAGGGGGAGAGAGATATCTCAAATATATGGGTTTCATATTGAAACTTAGTTTTGTTTCTGCAAAAGATACCAAACAATAAACTACAGAACATAGATTCAACATTCCATTTTGTAAACAGCTATTAATCATGAACCCAAACAAATCGCTTAGTTAAACTAAGATTCTGACATTATATTATGCATGATCAAGATCTCGGAAAGAACTCGTGAGTTTATAAGTATTACAACAAAAAGAATATATTAAAAACAATCATCAATCATTATTTTTTTGTTTTTTCGGGGGGGGGGGGGGGGGGGGGGGAACCTTTATGACTGGAAGAGAAGAAGTTGTCCTCTTTGCTTGAGCATTTTTCAGATAGTGCGACTCATCTGCAATCACAACCTGAATGAATTCATAATGATAAGCAACTTATCAAATCAATTAGTTAACATAAAGAAATAACTTATAAGCAAAGCACACTTGTTGGTACCTTAAACTCTGATGCCATAAGTGAACTTTGTAGTTTAGGGACGACGTCATAGGAGATAATATTAAATAATCCGTCAAGACGCAAGGTCCCTTTGGTATTTGAAGACACTATAGTGAATCCACTCTTGTTCGATCCCCAACAAGAAGACAAAACAACCTAATAACAGTAGCTTGTTAAGGGAACTGTTAAAAACAAAACAAGCCGGTTCATAATTTCCTGATACTAAGCGAGTAAAAATATTAATAGAGGAATGGCAGAGAACATACGAGTATATCTGATGGCGGAATGTCCAGCCATTGTCGAATCATCTGCACAAAAGCAGATCAGTACATGCATTGTGGTTAAACCGGCTATTCACAAAGACTGAAGTATAAGATTGAGCTAGCTACTTACGGATGCCCATTGCAACCGCAAGGAAGATGGGGAGAGTATAAGAACTGGCCATGACTCACGAACACATGAAGCTACAGCAATTGCCTAAATAGTAAAACAACAAAAGACAATATGAAAATGCTGCTTAAGTTACGTTATCTATTAGCCAGTTATATTTTGTTTGTTAGATTTAAGTTGCCCATAAAATTCAAAAATTTGTTTCTGGTTTAATAATTTTTCTTTTTCATTTTCGAGATTATCTATCTTTAGTAACAGAGGTCAGAGGATATCCTTCAGGCTGAGAACCACATATATCAATGTTGATAATTGGATGTAGGTACGTAAAAAGCATTTGTGTGAAGAATTACTCACCTGCAAAGTCTTTCCAAGTCCCATTTCATCTGCAAGGAGAACACGCCCTCCATGCTGTAATATAAACCTGAAAAGAATAAGATACAGAATCAAAGAATTTAGCTTTCATTATTTTACTTGAAAGAAAACTACAAATAAAAGATTAACAAACATCTTGAAGAAAACATAGTTATTTCTTTACAACACATGTAACAGTAGTTCTTAAGGAAAGATCTTGATAGCTAAAATATACCTAACACCTTCTCTCTGAAACGGCAAGAGCCTTGATTCGATAGTAGCAGGCATCTTGTCATATCGGTCTAAATCACCAGGGAAAAAAAAAAACCATTAATCTACTTTAGAATATAGTTGGAAAAACACACACACTTCTAGATGTCTAGAACCTAGCCACGACAAAGACCAGAAGTAAGTTTCAGTTTCTGTTGCAGTTTTTATCTGCTTGGGAGCCTACTGTTCATATTCAGTTTATACCGCTGAACACATGCTTGCTTTTATGATTCTCCAGATATATCCAAAACTAACAATTAAACGTATTAAGCTGTCCACAACAAAATTAGATAATTGAGAGGGGGGGGGGGGGGTTGGGGTTGTTTTGTGGTGGTGTGGTTGGAGGGAAAAGAAGATGTAGCAAAGAACATCAATTATGAGTGAACTAGAGAGAAGAAAAAGCCTGCACTTACCCTGAAGATCTGGAATAGCAGAAGCTGCGGCAATAGCACGGTGCACCAAGGGGTCTAAGTTCTCTAACTGTAAGAATGAGAACAAAGCAAAAACATGGTGATGAAAAACCAATTTTACAAACTTGGCATATACTCATGTATGAATTGATAACCTGTAATAATTTCAAGTCACAACAGATAACCTTAATAATATAGAATTCAAGGAAACTCAAGCCTTTGTATTGGAAAAGGACAGGATAAAAACCTCAACATCAACACCAGATATTTCACGGAGACCTTTTTCTGCCGATGACAAAGAACATGGAGGGAAAATCCATAGCCTGCAGTGTCAACATTGATACATCTAAGCTAAGGCTCCATTTCAAAAACCATAAATAGTTGAAAACACAACCATCTTCTAACCAAAATCTGAACAAGTACGAATTAAAAGAAGAGCACAAAGTGGAACCTTTCCTTGGCATTCCAAGTGGCTTTAGGGATCTTACGGACAGCGGCCACCACTACCTGAAGCAAAGTCGAAGTAAAGCGCAATCCATAACCAAAAAAATAATAATAATAATACGAAGTTAAATTCTTTATCAACTGCAAACGATTGGGGGGGGGGGGGGGCGGTGGGGAAGAAAGGTAATTACCTGATCATAGGAAAATTTTGCAGCAATGTTTCCAGTAGCATGAAGGAAAAATTTGACACGAACCTTTGGTAACCTCTTTGTGTGTTCATCTTCTCTCATAAAATTTGGGGGCAAAAAAAAAAAAAAAAAAAAAAAAAAAGGAAATAAGATAAGCAAAAAAGAGAGTTACTTGAGACAACCAACCACAAAGAGAGGCACATAAGAGAGAAATGAGTATTATCATTAGTTTACAAACTTATCAGCAAGAAACAGCTTAAAACAGGTGCAGAGAAGACATTCCAAAAAGAAAAGAAAAGAGTAAAAGGGAAATTAAGGATAAAGGGAAGAATATAAACCAGCATTTGGTCTGGATGGAAGTGGGAATGGGAGAGAAGAAGCAGGTAAGACTGTGGAGCCAGTTGACGACAAAGCCTCAACCTGCATTATTAGAACCAACCCATTCGGACCCTGATCAAATCACTGGAAAATTTGGACGGACGGAGATTCATTGAGTAAATTGAACTAAACAAACAAACAAACAAACCCAATATGAAGAAAGATATGCACTTTATTGTTAGGGGCGAAATTAGGAGGGTTGTGGAGAGCAGAAGAAGAAGAAGAAGAAGAAGAGGAGGAGGAGGAAGAATGGAGGAGGCGTTGTTGGGAGATCTTCTGAAAAGCATCTCTTTCAAGAGTCTCGATTTCTTCTACGCTCAAATCCCAGACGTCGTCATCATCCAATTCCATTCCCCCTTTTTTTTTTCTCTCTCTCTCTTCGACCCACCACACGAGAACAAGAGCAAGAACAAGAATAAGAATATTTATATTTATATTTTTTTAATTTTCCAGTAACTACTTTCTCTATCTCTCTCTCTGTGTGGTTTCAAAATGAAAATGAAAATGAAATGAGCCAGAAGTTAAATTCCCTTTCTTTTCCCTCCTTTTTCCCTCCCTTTGTTCTTCTTCCTCTCTGACTCTAACTCTGACAGACGTCTCTCTCTCTCTCTGACCACTGTTATTTACACGTTCAGGGCCCCGACCCGCCCCCACGCGGATGGCTTGCTGGGTTTCCTTCGAAAGCCCCATTCTCCCCCACTTCGGCCCATTAGCCCAATTCTCATCCACAAATGGATTGAATAAATAGAAAAGGAAAGTTAAGTTGCAATCTTTCTTTTCTTTTCTTTTCTTTTCTTTTCTCACTAGAAAGTTGCGGTTCCTACGGTTTCTAATTCAAAACATCATCTTTGTCCATCTTTTTACAACTTGATTGATAGAACTGTTCTAAAGAGACCATTTTTTTTTTAATCTCCTTTTTCTTTTAAATCCTTCGACAGTCGCATGCTTCTTCTTCTTCTTGTTTTTTGTTTTTTTTTATTCTACTTATTTTGAGAGACTACATTAAAGCTAGTATTTTACTGTTTCTTTCGTTATTAAGCATAATAACATAGTAGGAAAATGAGTAGTACGTGTCAAAATGAAATGAGAACCAAGGTTTGCTTTCTTTTATTTTTCAAGTGAAATTGATGATGGTGATACTTTCATCTTGGTGTAAGTAATCACAGAACGGAAACCCCCGGGCAGTTGCGTCCATTACAGACACTATGTCACACACTACAACTGTCACATGCATACAAATCTATATCTATACATATATTTATCTATATATTTAATACTTGGTCCTAATGCTTGGTGACATTAATAGAGAGGGGTACAGACAGACCAAACATCATCTGGGAAACTACCAGGTGGTTTCCTCTAACTGTCGTGTGCTTCACTGTTTGTGTTGTGTTCCTGTCCCCTCGGACCGGTAATACTACTAATACCAAAACTACATTCTAGTTTGTTGGTTGGACTTGGATATGACCAACACTACTAGCACATATTCTTCTACTATAAAAAAAAAAAAAAAAAAAAAAAAAAAAAAAAAAAAAAAAAGATGTTTAACATTTCACATTTCATACCCTAACCATAATCATCATTACTATTACTCTACTTGGACCTAACTGTTGCTTTCTGTTCTGGTATGAATTATCTATCCTCTTCATCTTTCCTACGCACTACTTCTGCTTTCCTTTTCTTTTATTTATATCTGTTGAAATTGAAGCTTTTTTTTATTCTTACGAGCTCCAGTTCATCCTTATTTTGATCAAAGGCTAACGGTTCTTTCAGATTCCTAGTCATTACTTCTGTTCGTTCAATAAGTGATGATCCAATGATTCTTACTTGATGAATTTTTGGACTTCCGTTTCTTTTTTTTTTTTTTTTTTCCATTAATTGACAATTCTTGTTCTTTAGGCCAAGGATTAGGCAAACATAGTCGGATGTGCTCTACTTCTTCTTATGCCTATATTATCACTGAAGCTTTTTCTTTTTCTGTGTTAAAGCCAGATAGACACAACATTCTCCTTAATATGGGTATCAAGATTCTTCTTGTTGCTCTATGTACAATATCAACTTGGTCTTGCTCTTTACCTCTAACGACATCCGAACCCGATGATGGGCTATTGAGAATTAGCCTTAAGAAGCGTGCTTTAAGCCTCAACCGAATGAAAGCTGCAAGAATCACTAGAGAAGGAGTTCAAAGTCCAATGCATAATCACATTTCTAATGATGATAATATGAAGGCCGTAATATATTTGAAAAACTATCTAGACACTCAGTATTTTGGGGAGATCGGTATTGGCTCACCCCCACAAACCATGACTGTTGTCTTTGACACTGGCAGCTCCAATGTGTGGGTCCCATCTTCAAGCTGCATTTTCTCAGTAAGAACTTCAGTACTAACATATCATAAAGTGTTGTTATACTTGTTTTACTTTCTTAATCACCTTTGTGAATATCTCTTTTGTGCAGATTCCTTGCTATTTTCATTCCAAATTCAGAGCAAGACTTTCCAGTTCTTATACCAAGATTGGTACTTGTTTCCTTTTGTCTTATGCGCTTTACTTGTATTGTCATTTCTCACGGAATAATAGCTCCCAATTTCTGTTAACAAGCTGATCGGAAAATCTGCTATTGGGTTTTTTGGTATAGGAATACCTTGTAAAATTCCTTATGGTTCCAGATCAATTTCCGGCTTCTTCAGCCAGGATCATGTTAAAGTTGGGGATGTTATCATCAAAGATCAAGTGGGTTTCTTTTTATATAGTTTTTGGCATGTGTACAATTGTTAGGCTAAAGAGATGTTCGGTTTTCATCGAAATGATGATATATCTGTTCCATTCTTCAGGAATTTACTGAGATTACAAGAGAAGGATTTATAACATTCTTAGTGACAAAGTTTGATGGGGTTCTTGGACTTGGATTTCAGGAAATTGCTGTTGACCAAGCCACTCCAGTGTGGTATTAGTCTTTGAACTGCAAATTTGTTACTCAAAATACTAAATTATAATTGTAATTTTATATTTGTCATTGCAGTTGTTGGTTGGCCTGGATTAATGAGGGGTTGAAAAAAAGATAAAATTTTACTTTCTCATTTTTCTCTTCACTCTCTGTCGTCTTGAACATGGAGGTTTGGTACTTTGTTGTATATAATAGGCATAACATGGTGAAGCAAGGTCATATGGCTCAGAAAGTCTTCTCTTTTTGGATAAATAGAGATCCACTTTCAAAACTTGGAGGTGAGATTGTCTTTGGAGGCATTGACTGGCGGCGATTTACCGGTGACCACACTTACTTCCCGGTTACTCGTAAGGGTTACTGGCAGGTACTAATTTCTACGGAACTATTTTGTTATCCCTTTATATAGCTTCCTCTCCTCAAATAACTTGACAAATATATTAATTCATTTATGTTCATATTATCAGATTCAGATGGGAGATGTTCTTGTTGCAGGCAATTCAACAGGTCATATCATCTTTTGGTTTCTACGAATTTTCTTCTTTCTTTGTTCGAATTGTTGTTATGAATAGATTTTAGGCAGAGAGATTGAAGAAATACTGCATAAGATAAGACTTGTAGGAATCAAATCAGAAATCTGTTCTTCCCTTGAGCTAAATATTTGTTCCCACAACATCTTGAAGCCGTGGAATGATAAATTTAGAAGGATTTAGGGTCATGTTATGTGGTTTTCCATTCAGTTTGACTAGTGTTGGATAATTTCTAAAAGGCAAATCCTGAGCTTCCGTTTTGGGCATGTATTTACTGAGCATGAATAGGGAAGGGAAAGGGAAGAGCTGTTTCCTTTTTCCCTTTGAATTGTATTAAACCGCAAAGTTACCTTCCTATATTTTAACCAACAATTTTATGCACAAGAACATTTTACTACTTGATCTCCAAGAACTCATATTCCTAAAGTGATCAGTACGGAGCAGAAAGTGAATATGATTGCTTCGCATGCCATTTCTTAATAAGATAAACCAACCCTAGAAAATATAGTAAACATGCCCTTTCATGCTTGGAAAGAGAACAGTGGCCAAATGCCTCCAATTCAATAATTATTCCAATTCACTAATTGTTTTTAATAGCGACATTATGACAGCAAAGTTTGAACTTTCAGGCTTGTGCATTGCTGGATGTGCTGCCATTGTGGATTCAGGCACAACCTTCCTCGCCGGTCCAACTGTATCAAATCATGACTCCTACTTCAACCTTTAAAATTACTGTTATCTTCTTTCTGACTCTTCAACCTTGAGTGAAAACTGCTACACATCATTGAATAGCTCCGGTTTTCAGGCAATTGTTGCTCAAATCAACCATTTCATTGGAGCAGAAGGATTTGTGAGCTTGGAATGTAAAACTGTGGTTACCAACTATGGGAATTTGATATGGGAATACTTGGTATCTGGGGTATGTTTGTAGTTTCGCTTTAAAATCTTTTCTCTGCACATTAGAATTATTCTTTACATTTTTAAACATTTCCAATTACTGTCTGCAGTTAAGACCTGAGGTTATCTGTGTGGATATTGGCCTTTGTATGTATAATGGATCACGATATGTAAGGTGATAAACTTTTCCATCTCTCTCTTCTTCTTCTTCTTCTTCTTCTTCTTCAAAATGCTCAAAAATTTTAATTTTTATGCAGCAAAAACATTGAGACAGTGGTTCAAAATGGAACTAGAGATGGGCCAGTAGGTAAAGAGACTGCATTATGCACTTTTTGCGAGATGGTTGTATTCTGGTTTCAAGTACAGCTTAAACAAAAAAAGACAAGGGATAAAGTGTTCAAATTTGCAAATGAGGTGAGCTCCTTTCTAAACTTTCAATCTTTAACTTCTCCGTCATCATCCAGAATCTTACTTGGAACCTTCTCTCTCTTTCTCTGAAGGTATGTGAGAAGCTTCCAAATCCGTTAGGAAAGCCGTTTATTGACTGCAATAACATCGGAAGCCTGCCAGACATTTCATTCACAATCGGAAACAAGACCTTCTCTCTATCTCCTGAACAGGTGGGAAATTTATTGTCATTTGTTCCTTCGCTTTCCTTACACATACATACCAATATGAGAAGTTTTTTTCCTGGACTTGATTGTTTAGAGTGTTGACTAAAGTTTAACCAGAGTATTTGTTGGCAGCCTAAAACCTTATATGTTGGTTTCCGTTGACATTCCCCAACATGTTTTTGGTTTCAGTATGTACTTAGAATCGAAGAAGGCGGTAACAGTTTCTGCATTAGTGGGTTTGTTTCTTTGGATGTGCCTCCTCCACAAGGTCCTCTGTGGTAAGCCCCTAGAAATCAAGTTTAAAGTCTATGATTTAATGCTAGATACCAATGCTCTTGCGACGGGTGAAAATTATAAAAAAGAGTAACATCATGAAAAAGTTTGTGATCATGAATGTGTATCTGTTAACAATTCAACAGCATTCTGTAAAATTCAAATTACTATTTTGTCCTGGATTATTTTACCCCTAACAAGTAATTTTAATCACATCACGAAACTGTTCATTCATGACGTGTTTCACTTTCCTTGGAAGAAACCATGTTCCTCCAGATCTTTTAGTGCATAGGTGATCAATTTTGTTAAGGAAGTTACAACATTAGTATTCACATTTTGCAGGGTCCTTGGAGATCTATTCTTGGGAGCATACCACACAGTTTTCGACTTTGGAAACCTCCGAGTAGGATTCGCCAAAGCCGCATAACAATTCTCGAAGATCCCCTGTGTTTCTCTAGCCTGATACCGTTCGGATTAACTCTAAGCTGGGGCTATGGGGGTTGTAAAAAGTTGTAAAGGGTCTAATGGTCGAGCCACAGCCTTAGTCCACTAGGCACATCTTCTGTCAATCTGTCCTCATGGTACTAAAGCTACAATAAATGGCCTTTTGGGTTGAGATCGGCAACTTTTGGCTGAGATTTAACTCGTTTATATGGATCTCATCATTTATGTTACTTTCCACATTTACCAAATGGGCTTCTTTGATTAGTTTTAAGTAGATATCGCTTATTATTCTTTTGTCATTTTCAATTTCTTCGTTCTTGTGTTTTCGATTTACATGTCGTTTATTGATCTTCTTCTTGTTATCTTGATATCATTTTTTTTAATCACTGTCGTTTATAATTCTTTCTGTCTTTTTATTCACGTGGTTTATGTCCCGGTGATGTCCATCCTAAATCACTGTCCTCGTTTATTGACCTCTCTTGTTTTTTTTTTTTTTTTTTTGATGTTGTTGTCGTTTCCATGGTCATGTCGTTCATTCATTTTCATATTGAGCACATCGCCAATTTTCCATTGTTGAAGCTTTATTATTTAAATCGATTTGCCCCAAATTTGGAAAATAAACAAATACATCTTTCCATAACACCGCACGACTTGTTAATTAGAGAATTCTGTGAAATTTGCTCACGTCCAGTTTAAGACCATCTCCACTGCAATTGTGTGTGCAATTAGAGCTGGCATTACGGGTTGCGACACAACGATACGATTCAAAAATGACACGAATTTTGCAAATTCGGGTTGGTAAAAATATGGGTCGGGTCAACTTCGGATGACCTGAATTAGACACACAAAAAAAAGGGGATCGTGTTTGAGTTGAACCCGTAGAACCCGAACACGATCCATTTTTAATGTGGGTCAATTTCGTGTCAATTTCAGATCCGACCCAAACACAACCCAGGTCCAACCAGAAAAAAATGTTTGATATGCTTGAAAAAAAAAATCCCTAAAGCCCATTTGCCTTTAGTCTTTATATTTGTAGACTAGAACTCGGCTTTTTGTTAGTGTTATGTTGTTTGAATTTAGACTTTTTTTATGTTTGTATTTAGATTTGTGGACTTTATTATGATGTTTGCATTATAATAGGACGCTGCCTAACCATGATTGTGAACTTTACGCTTGAGTTGGAAGTTTAATTTTATAATTTTGTATTTGAAAACAAACCTTAAAACTTGTAGTTTTGTCAATAGTATGTTCTTGTTGAAGGTAAATTACTATTCTTCTAGGTTTTTTTTTATGAATTTGGGATATAATTTTGCTTAAATTAAATTGATTTTTGTGTCAAATTTAAGTTGTATGTTCAATTTAGGTCCAATTCGAATTGCGATTTCAATTTGAGTCAAATTCGTATCGCAGGTTCAATTTGTGTCGCAAGTTCAGTTCATGTTAGTTCATATCGCGGGTTAAATTCGAGTTGCATGTCAAGTTCGGTTCATGTCATGTCAATCCGTTACGGGTTCATGTCGTGTTCGTATTGCGATTTGAAGAAACATTCGTATCACGATCGTATTCGGGTTGGGAAAGAAAAAATCGACATGACTCTAACACAACACAAATTCAACACGTGACACGAATTATCACCTCTATATGCAATTATGTATGCCAATATTTTATTTATTACAAAATAATGTAAAAAATAACATTATATTACTTTATGTTCCAATACATTATGTTATTTCTAATATTATTTTTACTTTATCATTATTGATGTGCTTTGAACGTTATAAAAGTGAACTTTTAATATTCAACTAAATGAAAAATAAAAATATTATAATAATTATATGAAACAATAACTAATAAGAATCAAAAATAAAATTTGACATTAATTAGATCTCGTGATAAATTTACCATAAAATTTGACCTATGACAAACTTAACATAAAAGATAGCACTATAGTACGTTTTTCACCCAAATGTCAAATTTATCATTGACGATACTCTAACAAGTGGTAAGTTGCAAAACAGATTAAAAAAAAAAATTTGTATTTCCACTTTGATTTCAGAGACAACAAAGCCCTCCCAAAATAAAGGGTGAAGAAAACAACATCAGTGTCAGTTTGGAGCACAGAGGCAGAAACCAACATAAGCAAATAATACAAAAGAGGAGAGGCCTAAAAAGAAGAAAGAAAAAACAAAACAAAACAAAACAAAACAAAAAGGACTCTCAAACTCGGTAATTCAGTTTTACCCTCCTTTTGTCTAATAACAAATATTTGTCTGAGTATGAACTCAGATTTCCATTAGACACTGCAGAAAAACACAAAAAAAACAAAATGACTTCCATAAAATATTAAACTGTGAAAAAAAACCAGCCCTGACTTCATTTCTGCTGGGAATTTTTGGCAAGTGCACCCCCTCCTTGAAAGGCCCTCGGATCCAGCGGAATCGTCCCGACTGTTAAAATACTGGAAGGTTCCAAAGCCCCATTAAGTATGAGAGGTACTGAGCCAACTGTGACATTGAAAGGTTCCGTACTACTAGTGACAGTGCCGTTGCCAACTGAAGATTTACCATCAGAAGGCTTTGGGTTGATACTCAGTGAACCAATTTTTAAG
The DNA here is from genome assembly GCA_025413025.1 of Ficus hispida. Lineage (NCBI taxonomy): Eukaryota > Viridiplantae > Streptophyta > Magnoliopsida > Rosales > Moraceae > Ficus > Ficus hispida. The sequence continues at coordinate 20,570,025 of CM046368.1, read as the reverse complement.
GTAGATGCATCGTCTTTTGCTTCAACACCAGTTTTCTCAGAATGCTCTTTTCTTATGTTTGTGTTGGTGACATTCAAATTCAACCGAGAAGAAGCCTGCTCTGATGCAGCAATATCCGTCTTCTTTGAGTTGTTCGGTTCACAACTAGGTTTGTTAGTATTTTCTACCTTACTAGAAGGCAGCTCAACAACACAGTTCAGCTTCCGGGGCGGACCCAATGCTGGTATAAAGAATGGACTCTCAAAACTCCTAACGAGTAACCTTGCTTTCTCCTCCTGAATAATTTTCTGACGATTTTCGTAGTACACGAAGTCATCAAGTAAAGAAGTCTTCAATGTGTGATTCTTGAATATTCTCAACATCTCAAGGCCTTTCTTGTACATGATCTGCACGAAAAGAGTACTGTTTAGTTCGTAACCAAGGAACTATGCTAGCGTAATATCCACCTTCTTTCTTGTAGCAATTTAGGGGAAGAAAGGACATAAGAAAAATATGGTTCTGAGAATTAAAAAATACATGTTGAAATCAAGGTATTTAAAATAAAATAAGAGTCCCTTGATAAGGGCTCAACGGAACAGAAAAGAGATCGAGGAAAAAGAAAACAACCTCCTGTGTATCCCTGCTATTTGTCACTGGTTTGTTCTCATTGTTCTCCAATATGATGTGCCTCAAGCTGGTGTTTGGTACGTCTTTAATAATGTGCCACTTAACAGGGAAGCTCCCATTCCATTTATCTTGCTGCCAAAAATCCATATTCTTATTGAAGTCAACCGGACCAATCATCTCCGCAACACCACAGAATTGACCACTTACATTAACCTGCAAAAAACATAATCTAATATCAGTCTGCATTTATAAAGAGCCCAGCTTCAGAATATGAAGTTAGAATCTTCTGACAAACTGCGAATAAAGCAACATCAGTTGGAAAAAAACTCACCGAGAAGAAAAGGAATATAGGACAGCCTATAGGTTTTCCCGCAGCTATTCTCTGAGCATCTTCATAAGCGCTACTTAGTTTCTTGTTGCCATGGGGCGTAGACGACCAAACATTATATTTAATGCTCTTATGAACATCATCCTCACTGTATGACTTTATTACAAAAAACTTTGCCTCTGTGTAGTCAACCAGGAAATCATCCTTGTTGTACCGATCAGTATAAATAATAATATTTTCTTGTGCATTAGTACCACCTGCCCTGGTTGTGTAGGCTTTTACAGCCAATTCATGTTTTGATCGGTTGATCCTGGGGCCCCGATTCTGTTCACTCAATGAATCTGACCCACTATTAGCATCATTCAAAGATCTGCCAACAGGTACTTTTGGTCGGAGCTTAGCCACTGTGCCCCGTCCATGATTACCTGGTCCAAAGTCGGATAAACTATTAGGGATGGCTACTTTCAATTGGTTATTATGAGTCAAAATTCTTCCATTTTGGGGGTTGTCTACAGCTTGAATTGAGCCGGGGGAACTTCTACCCTGTAAACAAACACAATATCCATAACAATGAAACCTGACAGAAAAGGTATATGAAGAGTATCTTAATGGTTTCTACATCTAAAGTAGCGGAAAAAAAAGATTGTAGTTCTTAACTTCAGCTCAATTCATGGAACTTCTTTTCTGAATCAATGAGCCATATTGAGAGTAGAACAGAAACAAGATCATATAACATGAGAGAGCACCAATTCAACCAAAAGAACACAGATCTATATCTTTGAACCAAGAGATAGAAAAAGTGGAAACTAAATCTAGTATTCAATACCACAAGTCCGCAAGAATCCCTCTCTATGAAAAAAGTAAGAAGTGCGTACCCAAAAAAACCTTACCTGAAAAACATGTGACGAAGCTGATGAGGGAAAACCACCAGTAGAAATGCTTCCATTCATCGAAGCTTGCTTGCTTGTTCCAACATTAGATTTGGACCCTTCTGATATCATTGTCAATGAATTCTTTGTATGTGATGTAGGTTTCATAGGGTTAGAAAAGGCTCCAGAAGTTGAATTGAAGTTATGCTTTGACCCTCTACCCTCAGCCCTATTAGTCGAGGCTCCAGTATCAATTAGGGAATCAGATGAACTGTTTGGGATCATATCCGGTTGAAGAACAACTGGAATAAAAGCGGGTGAAGAAACAGCATTCTGATAAGGGGAAACAGAAAAGTACTGTTGTGCCCCTACAAAAGGGCCATCAACTCCTATCATAGCACCAGGTATGTAAGGATTGTATGGGTTGTATGGAGACTGTGCATATCCATAGGTAGGTGTATAATATACATAAGGCAAACTTTCATTTTGCGCACCCTGCATCAGCAAAAGAGAAGCTATCAAAATGACGACAAATTTAAGTAGTAAGGAACAAGTCATTCATCTCATATATCCTCTGACCATTCGTTTTAGAAAGAAGATCACTTACCGTGTACTGGATATCGGGACCATCCACACCAAAAATTCTATTGTGGTCCTCCCATTCTCCGGGTGACTCAAATCCTGGCCAATTCAATCAACATAAACACAAATGAGAAACCAACTAGGAACCGTCATTTTACATGGAGGAAAAGGATCCAGATATTAATTACCTGTACAGTAATATCCATAGCTAGTGGCAGCGGGATAAAACAAACCCTGATCAACAACAAACTCAGTAGCTCCTTCGCCATACATAGCTTCAACTTGTTCAAATGGACTAGTCAAATGCATGTTTGGATCCATACCTTGAATCTATCAGTTAAGATGAAACTCAATAAGTATGCTTACAAATTTCGCCTCAAAATTCAAACAGAATTTTCGAGTGAACCAGCATTAGAGCAAAAGGATCACGCAATTAAAGTGGAGTACCATAAAATTATCCTCGGTTCCGTGTTCCTGAACATGGTACATTTCCATACTGCCACCGCTGTATAATTGAGCAAAACAAGGTGTCAGCGCAGCATACAAAAAGATCCCAAATCTAGTTACGAGAAAAAGTCCCATAAAGACTTTGGAATAAACCCAGAATACCAAAAACAATACAAGCTAGAGGCTAAAGCACAGAACTTTAGAACATCAAAAAACATGAAACCAGTAGCTCATTAACCGAAAAAAAGTACAACGTACAAAGTTCCAACCTCCACTCAAACACCCCAGTAAACTATTAAGAGAAATTTCCTTAGAAAGTGAAATAAGAAAAATGAACTTTCATTTTTTACAATCAGCAACCCAATTGGTCGTTCAGTTAAGACAAAAAAACAAAACAAAGGGTCAATAAAAAAAGAGTAATTCAATTGAAACGCTAAGCAAAATGTCAAAGGTTTGTAAATCCCTCATACCAGAAACAATCATAAACTATACTTAAATTTTCTTAACAGCGCTCGTCCATCGTAATCAACAAAGGAAGAAATTTGAGGCATGATTCCTCATGATGCCCACACAATCCGGTAAGACTAATTAGAAAAAATTTGAAGTTCCCACTTGAAACTCAGACCTCTAATCCATATCTTTGCAGACCACATCAAATGCAATCAAATTAAATACAGAGTAAAAAAAAAAATTCCTAATGAAAACAGATCCGGTTTAATCTCAGAGATTCAAAAATACCAAAAAAAAAAAATCATAAACAACAACAGTGTCGCACAGAAAACAAGCAATATTGACCTCAAAAGAAGTAAAAACTCAAAACACCAATAGCTAGGAGCTTATTTGAGCTCGAGAAAGCAGTTTACTAGAGTAAACCTAGATTCTAATCAAACCAGAAGGGAATCAACAGAATAATAAAATACATTATAAAACTAAAACAAATAGAAAAAATTACCAGGAAATGAAGGAGAAAAAACGAATAAAGAAAAATTCCTCCTGATATTTGAAACAAAAATAACAACAGGATCGCACAAAACCAAAATGAAAATCATCGTCCTCAATCAAAAAGCTAAAAGTACTCTGTCGCACTCGAATCACCTTCTAAAATTAGTAAATTCAAACCAAAGTTGGAAACAAGCTTGAAAATGAACAATAAACAAAGCCATATTTGAGCTCGAGAACCAAAGCAGACTATCACCAAAAGAAAAATAAACACGATAATCACAAATGAAAAGGAAAAGATAGTGAAAGGAAAGTGAGATTACCAGGAAGAGAAAAAGAAAAAGAAGAAACCGAATTAAGCCATGGTTGACCTAGAAAGTAGTAGTTGTTGTTGGAGGTCGGAATTGGAAAATCCACCGCCAAGACGAAGGCTCATCTGCGACATTCGTCTTCTTCTCCAACCATGAAAACGCAGAGAGAGAGAGAGAGAGTGAGAGAGAGTTTGATAATTACAGAGCGAAAGAGGAAACCCTAGAGAGAGAGAGAGAGAGACAGAGAGAGAGAGAGAGAGAGAGAGAGAGGCTTTTGGAAAGGAAGGGAAAGAAGATGGCGGTGATTTTGGTGCCACAAAAGAGATTCCTCTCACGCCTTAATACGCATCGTTTCAATCGATTTTCTTTTAAAAATATCTTTTTTTTCGATTTATGGAATGTCGGTAATACCCCTGTTGCGGGTAAGAAACGTCGAGATTGCCACCTCTGAGAAATATTTAGCGCGAAAGTTTAGAATTGGAGTGGTAAGTAACAAAGGTGAACGTCGTCGTTTGGATCTCTAAGCGTGTCATGGTTTTACCGTAGCCGATTGTATGAGTAAGACGTGGCGAATTGTGATTCGTGAAAACTTTGTCCGTACGCATAAGAGTTTAGAATTATCGTATTTCACTATAACAGTGCAACCGAGTGCATTTTTGGAAATTTACAATAAGTCACCCATTTTTCCCCCTTTTTTTATTACTGCAAAAAACAAACGAAAATTTTAGCCCAAAAAAAAAAAAACAAAAGAAAATTAAACTTCCTCTTACAAATTTCATTTGTTGTTGCACTTAATTTTTTTAATAAAAATTATAGTATTTAGTCTCCATTTTATATTTAAATTTAATTTTAATTAAATTATATTTTTTATCTTAATTTTTAAAAAAAATCAATAAAATTTATAACTAATTTTAGAAAAAATCAATAAACTCCAATTTAAAGTGTTACGTTACAATTGAAATTTTTCAGTTGGAATTGATTGATTTTTAAAAAATTAATTATAATTTTTAAATTTTTTAAATTGGAATTGATTGATTTTTTAAAAACTAATTATCTTTTATTGATTTTTCAAAAAAAATAAAAACTGAAATGAAAATTTTAAATTTGAATTGAATTACTAAATGGAGCAAAAGATTTAGTTAGATAAGTCAACGGAAGAAGGAATTTTATAAATTTCTAATTTATTTTCAGGAAAATATGTGGTAGAGACTCTCTGAGGGTCTCTACCGGTAGAGCTTTTTTTTGGACCGTTAAGATTTAATCGAATGGTTCAAATATTGATGGTGTACGATATTTATCATACACCTAACCTCACACAATCATTCCCACCTAAACTCTTCTCCGTCGCCGGTGATTTTTCAGCTGCCGGCGATCCAACTCCGGCCACCTCCGGCCCCCAGCCCCAGACGCAGACCGCCGCCGCCGGTGACCCCATTTTCTCTCTCTTCCCCTTTCTCTCTCTCTCTCTTCCCCTTCCTCTCTCTTCCCCTCCCTCCCGCCAGCCCCCACCCCCGGCCGCCACCCTCCCCCGGGGGCCTGGTTGGGGGCCGGGGGTGGGGATCGGCGGGAGGGAGCGGAAGAGAGAGAAGGGGGAAGAGAGAGAGAGAAGAGAAGAGAGAGAAAGGGGAAGAGAAAGGGGGGTCGTCGGTGGGGGTGCCGGGGGAGGGTGGCGGCCGGGGGAGGGAGGCGGCCGGGGGTGGGGGGAGGCCGGGGGTGGGGGCCGGCGGGAGGGAGGGGAAGAGAGAGAAAGGGGAAGAGAGAGAGAAGAGAGAGAAAGGGGAAGAGAGAGAAAATGGGGTCGTCGGCGACGACGTCCGGGGCTGGCGGCCGGCGTCCGTTGCCGGCGGCGGAGAATAGTTTAGGTGGGAATGATTGTGTGAGGTTAGGTGTATGATAAATATCGTACATCATTAATATTTGAACCGTTCGATTAAATATTAACAGTTCAAAAAAGGACTCTACCGGTAGTGATCCTGAGAGAGTCTCTACCATAATCATGCCCTTTATTTTCACCCAATGAGTACCTTTTTTTTATAAATTATTTACAAACAATAATTCACGATTCTTCCCTCTCTCTTTTTTTTTTTTTTTTTTTCCCCAACAAAGGAAACGTTCCCTCCACAAGTCATTTACTAGTCAATGAACAAGTCCACGTTTGCAGCATGGGAGTGGCGTACTATTTCAGGCAAAAATGATTTAAATAATATTATCACTTTGGAAAGGGACGTAAAAAAAAAGTCGTTTTATTATATTTTTCTTTTAATAAAAAAACAAAAGTTTTTTTTTTTCCTTAGGTAGCAAGCAAATGGGCAAAAATGATTTTGAGGATTAGTTTAGAATGTAAGTTTGAATTAAGATTTTTAAGTTTTAATAGTAATTTTTATTGATTTTTTAAAAAAAGATTAAAAAATTTTTCAGAAAAAAATAAAAATTGAGTTGATGGGTGTAAGTTTAAACTTACACCCCAAACGGACCCTGAAATAACATTAGTGTTTGGGTGGTGAGTTTAAACTCACCACCATCAACTCAATTTTTATCTTTTTCCCCAAAAGTTTTTTGTCTTTTCTGAAAAAGTTAACCAAAATCACTATTTAAACTTACAAATCTTAACTCAAACTTAAACACCAAACACCCTATAAGACTTCGCTTGGCATATAAATTTGATTATAATTAAATTATATTTTTTTATTTTAGTTTTTGTCTTTTTTTTTTTTGAAAAATAAACAAAATTTATAATTAGTTTTTAAAAGGTCAATCAATCTTAATTTAAAAATTTCATTTCCAACCGATGAACCAAATGTAAGCTAAATAACGACAAATTTATTTCCTAGTTGAAGTTTGAACGTTCAACAAGCAAATGGCAAATTCAACGGCAAATTCCAAACGACAATGACATCATAGTGAGTAGAAACAAGTAAAATACGATGATTCAAACAAATCCCATAAAAAAATTCAGAAACATTAAACATTAAAGAAGAAGAAGAAGAAGAAGAAAGAAAGCAACACATTTGGAACTTAAACAAAATTTAAGCTACAAAAAAAAAAAAAATGGAAAGGGAAAATGATTTGGGATGAAATTGAAGGGACATAATTGGCTTAATCAATGTGTTGGTGTGAGGTACAATCAACATGATTTGAAATGAAAGATCATATTAATTAGGGGTGGCAATACGGGTCGCGACACGACGACACGACTTGAAAACGACACGAATTTCACGGGTTCGGGTTGAGAAAAATAGGAGCGGGTCGTGTTCGGGTTGGGAAAAATTGACACGAAAAAAATTCATGTCGTGTTCGGGGCCGTTTTTTTCGTGTCAATTTCGTGTCCACTTTTCGTGTCAATTTCGGATCGCGTGTCAATTTCGTGTCAATTTCGGATCGAATTTCGTGTCACTTTCGTGTTAATTTCGTGTCAATTTCGTGTTGCGGGTCAATTTCGGGTCAAGTTCGTGTCGCGGGTCAAGTTCGTGTCGTGTCGTGTCAATCCGTTATGAGTTCGTGTCATGTTCGTGTTGCGGTTTCATGTCGGTTTTGTGTCACGGGTCATGTTCGGATTGGGGGAAAAAAAATTCGACACTACTCAAACACGACACGAACACGACACGAGACACGAGACACGAATTGACACCCCTAATATTAATTGACCATTAAAATTGTTAATTAATAGAGGTGATGCAATGGGAACATGGGAATTGGTATTAGGTGGCCATCTTTAATTAGCATTACTTGAATTATTTATGAATTATTTTCATGGAAAATAATTCATACTTATGAATTATTATTATGAATTATTTTCATGGAAAATATGGCTTTAAAGAACTTGTAAGGTTGGTACATTTGATATAATACTTATGTTTCAACAAGATATCACTGGCTAAATTGAAAACGTAATTCACGTTATATGGAGGATATATGCATCGGCGAAGATATAAAGGTGGAGCAAGGCATTTTCATAAAAGCACAAAGGAGGTTTTGTCTTTTAATCCCAACAGACAACAAAGAATTGGAGGCACAAAATTTGAACTTACAGACAAAGAGAGGAAGGAATGAAGCCCGAGTTAATATCAAAGGAGATAATGATTCGCTTTAGTATCTTGCAGATTCTTCTGTTGGCTTCCTTTTTGCTTTTAGCACGTGATCCTAATGTTCACTTTGTTGATAAATTACAGTTCCCAAATCCCCTTTCGTTTTTTGCTTACTTGCTAGCTTTGACAATTGAGATATCTTGTCACTCCAATGATTCTTCTACTTCCCATTGGTTTTAACAGTTTAGTGGCGAGTTGAAACGAGGCATGGCATGCCATGTCAACGCACCTCAACGGCGGATCATGATCGGTTTTAGGAAATTTTGAGCTATATTGAATGGATCATGTCCAAGTTGTGAAGTTTCACTCAAGTGACACAAACCCGACTTGCAAACACGAATAGCAACTCCCCGTCGTGAGGAATAATAACACGACTTCAATAATAGATATGCCATAATCACGGTAGAACTGAACTAGCAAGAAATGCATGTATCATTGAGGCTCAAAAGTTTCCCAGGCTTGACAAAACAAGAATTGATACTCAAACGGAACATATAATAATGCAATCCAAACACACACAAAAGCGTTGAAAGCCACATGAGTTTCAAATGTATCTCCTCTTTTTTTTGGTTGGGTTCATAATATTATGACCCCCAAAAAATAATAATAACAATAATAATAATAATGCAAAAAATGTCAGAAAAAATGTGACGTAATAAAATGATATTCATTTAGGGGAGGCTCTATCTATGCTTATTATATCTATTATCCCAATTTCTCACACACACAATTCTACTATTTCATACCAAATCTCCCCTTTACATAATTAAATCATAACCATCACAAAATAGAAATACAGTTGGAACTCATAAGCGTCAACCCAGAGAGTATGAAGACCTGGCCCAAATGCCAAAGAACATTTTGTCATTTTCAGTTCAAAAACCCAGATTAAGCCAAAATCCTCTCTAGTCCAACTCCTTGCTACGTATTTCACCATATGAAAGCCAACTCACAGCAGGTGTTGAAACTGCTCAATACTGGACATGAAACTGCCATCACCATCTCACTCTTCTTTGGCTGCTTCACGGTGTTCTCCTCCAACGTTTGGCTTCTCTGTATCGGTATTCTCAACCACCGGTGTTTGCTCCAGAGCCTCCGTTTTTGGAATTGCATTGCCTTGAGTACCCGGAGACACCGGAGGCAACCCTGATTCTGTAGGAGCAGCTTCAAGGTCTGGCAATGCTTGTCCAGTATCCTTTTTGTCAGAGATCTGTGCACGAGGACCGCCATATCTGTCATAGCTGGGGCCAGGAGTCCGGTCACGGCTGTGACTCCGTCTTGGGCTACGGCTGTAGCTACGATTACGGCCACGAGACCGGCTCCGGCTCCGGCTCCGGCTCTGGCTCCGGCTACGGCTCCGGCTCCGGCTCAGACTCCTGCTCCAGCTCCTACTCCTACTCCTACTCCTACTCCTACTTCTGCTCCAGCTCCGACTGCGGCTTCGACTTCTGCTATAACCCCATGTTCTAACCCTTTCAGGGCTTCTGCTGTAACTTCTGTCCCTGCTCCTTCCAGCAATGTCTCCTCTATTATCGAACCGTCCCCGACCACGCCCACGTCCTCTCCCATCCATATTGTTGTACCGATCACGAGGCATATGTTCGTTTCTACCGAAACCAACATGACCAGCACCAGGGCCACCAAATCCTCGCCCTCTGTTGCCACGGCCACCGAAAAAATCACCCCTTCCACCATAACCATTCATAGGAGCATCTCTAGGGCCACCACGGCCACCAAAGCCACCATCCCTTATGCCACCCCGGACCCCAAAACCACCATCCCTCAAGCCACCACGACCACCACCACCAAAATCAAAACGTCTATCTTTGCCAAAACTAGGCCTGCCACGCATGGCAATCTCTCGCACTTCCGGAGGTACGCGCTGATTAGCTCCCTCCAGAACTTTTATCAAATCAGCGGCGTATTTCCAATCCTGCTCAGAGAAAAAGGTGTACGACACTCCTGTTGCACCAGCCCTCCCAGTTCTTCCAATTCGGTGTACATAGTCCTCAATCCCAGTAGGGAAATCATAGTTAATCACCACCCTGTCACATGGAAAACATAAAAATAAAATAAAAACTTTTAAGAACAGTTCAATGTCTTGAAATGGGTGCTAAAATCCAGAGGAATTCCATTATGAGGTGACATTTAAATTTTACCACTGACCAAGTAATCTTATTTGCTCATAGTTCATAATTTTTAACAGATTAGTTTGCAAGAATACAATGATATGAGCTAACCTTATACCCTTGATATCAAGCCCACGAGCAGCAACGTCGGTAGCAACTAAAACTGGAGATTTTCCACTTCGAAACTGATTCAAAACCCAGTCTCTCTCACCTTGAGATTTGTCTCCATGAATTGCTGCAGCACCAAAGCCGCGTCCGATACTACGTGCAAGCTGATCGCACAACCTTTTTGTGGAACAGAAAATAATGACCCTTGAACCTCGTTCTTGTGCTTTAAGGATCTGCTCTAAACGTCGTTGCTTCTCCATTTGTGGAACAACTTCAACATACTGAAATTGGAAATGATATATATCATTTGTAAGGGAAAAATAAAAACTACTCAAAAAAGATATGAATACTAGTACTACAAAAACATCATTTAATTCCAATCTCAGTACTAAAAACCCAATAACCTTGATGCATATCCAAAAATACATACCCTGTTACCCATTAAAAATGTTAAAAAGGACTGATTTTCTAACATAACGTTGCCTATTGACATAGCCTTGCCAGCCATCATATTTATAAAAGACACACACACACGCACACACTCATATATTTTCACACACGTGTGTGTGTGTAACAATTACTGCATTTTGACAAACAGTAAAGGAACAATATGTAGTCGAAAAATCACCTGTGTGATAGCCTTGTTTGCAGCAAGCTCATCAACACTGCCTATATTCACCTGGACAGGATTTACAAGAAGGTCACTTGCTATTTTTCTTACTTCTTTGGGCCAGGTTGCTGTGTACATGAGAGTTTGTCTATGTGGGGGTATTTCATTCACGATTTTACGTATCTGCGGTTCAAAACCCATGTCAAGCATTCGATCTGCCTCATCAAGTACAAGAAGGGAAACTTGCCCAAAATCAATCTTCTTCATTTCTAATATATCGTTAAGTCGACCAGGAGTCGCAACGACTATATCTGCTCCACGATCTAATTCTTTTAGCTGAGGACCCTTAGGAGCTCCACCGTACAGGCACTAAATCATGGAATAGAAATGTGCAAATTATTATGTGCATCAATTTGGAAAAATATCACTTGACTAACAAGAATTAACAATAAGCATTAAGCAACGTGTGCGCACCGTGCAGGAAACTCTAAATGATCGTCCAAATTTGATGACCTCATCTTGTATTTGTGTTGCAAGCTCCCGGGTTGGAGCCAAAACCAACACTGTTGGGCCATTTTGAGGATTGTTATGTCGTTGTCTAAGAAGAATAAATGCAGGAATCAAATATCCCAACGTTTTTCCAGAACCAGTCTTGGCAATTGCCACTATGTCCCTACTTTGAAGAGCAATTGGCCACGTTTGTGCCTGAATTGGGGTGGGAAACGAGAAGCCAGCAGAATAAATCTGAAAAAAAAAAAAAAAAAAACACACAATTTTAGAATGATCTGCCACACTATCAACATAAAAGGGAAAAAAAAATGATAAAACAGCGTTAGTTATCTATTAAAAAAAGGGAAAATATAAGTGAAAAGCCCATGGGTGTATGGTTGCTTACAGAAGCAACTGAGGCAACAAAAGAGGGCAATAAAGACATAAGACGTAGAGCCAATAAGCAAGAAATCCCAGTCACATCAGGTGTGATTTGGACAAAGGGCCTACTACCCTTCTAGAAGATGCACAAGAAAGGCTCCAACAGTTCATTTTGCAGCCTCCAAAAAATCAGAATAGTTGTTGCACGTGTAAGTGTGCCAACAGCAGTGCAGCGTACGACATATGCTCCTCCTCTGGAGCAGATATCGCACCTGCGACAAGTGAGAACTGATAAGCTCAGAAGTAATGAAACATAAAATAGTAGTATTTAAAAGAAGGTCTTTGATCTCATACTGGTTTTCTTTTCTACAAAAACACAAATAATAATAATACTGGGAAGAATTGCAAATTTCAGACATATGGCACAAGTAAAACTTACTTACCTCTCTCAGTATCTCAGGGGGGAACCCAGTGGCCTCAAACGTCACAAATGGGGCAGGAACATTGTCACCCTATGCAATCCAACACAAATGCGATTTATTAATACTCGTTAACGCTGCCATTTATCAATAGTTGTTAATGCTACCAGGTAATGATTATAACAAAAATAGTGCACGAGCACCAGTGACGCAGCCATGATGTGCTCACTAGTTATGGGAAGCAAGAAAAACAATCTTGCTGAAAAACAACACTTAATGGTTATTCAGCTTACAATATCGTGTTGATTTGGTGCTTAAAAGAGCGCCAGCTTGCAGTTATTCTACAAAAGTAGAATGTAAAATACCATTTTTATATAAATTTCCTAATCTATTGTACGATTAGAACTACTCCTTTCAACTGCATCTATTCCTTTTTTTTTTCTTTTTTTTTTTTCTCAAACAGAAGCTTAATACTTACTGAAAAAAAACCTAGTATCTTCATCCTCCTCTTACTCAATTCATTCCTTGTTTAAATACGTTATACTCCACCTCACTTTAACAAAATTCAACACTTTTCTCATATCACATCAGCACACTACTAAAACCCAAGGAAACAAAAATACCAACCGTTGCAGTAACTTCATGTTGCTGCCGATAAGCTTCTGCAGGCGAGAGACCCGAAACATCTGTAGATCCAAGGTATGGAGGCTTTATCATAGCATTGTTTGAGAACAGCGGGCCACCTGTTCCATGATTATACATGTTATGCATGGCATGCCCTGGCCCAGTGTTCAATGCGCTTGCATGCCCAGGTGCAACACTTGGATATGGTCCATTGAACCTCGTGTCCTTGAAGAAATAAGCACATTGTCGCCAATGGAGATCAGACCAATCATCAAATTAGACAAAAGATAAGTATTTCAGAATACATACCTGCTGAATTCTGGCTACTGGAATGGCAGCTAGCTTGGGCTGCTGAGGACCCGGAGTTGGTGCTTCCTTGTTACTATTAAATGCATAATTTTTTCCATCTCTGCCATGGAAGCTATTCTCATGACCCATCCTAAATCCACCGGGAGCCATATTTGTCTGCTGACTGTGAATTAGTGATGGGTCCCTCTCATTCTGAAACCTACTAGTACTACCATGTGAATGGTGAGCCAAATCAAAGCCCGTTGGCTGCAATTGACCAACAGAACGAGGCTGTTGCATACTATGCATGGTACCAACAAAGTGTTGTGGTTGACCTGAATGAGCACCAGTATGTAGCAAGTGTGCAGAAGTAGTTCCAACAGCAAGGTTCTGATCAGTTGAGCCACCAGCTTGCTGAAACTGGGAAGGAGAAAACCCCATTTGATTTCTGTTTTGAAGATCATCTTCTTCCCTCTTCGGGAAAACTGGCTTAAACTCCTGCTGATTTACAAATGGTGGCACTTGAACACCATGCTGAGTAGGTTGCTGCGTACTTTGCTGTCCTTGAGGAAGCATGCTTTGTTGATAAGCCATATACTGCAGCTGTTGATGTGTCAATTGCTGTCCTTGTGACAGTGCCATTTGTTGTGATCCTTGATTCAGATGTGCTTGTTGCCCAAGTTGCTGTTGCATTTGATGGACGGCCTGTTGGGGTAATTGCGGTACTGGCTGCTGAAGTCCTTGCTGACCTGACTGCTGCGGAACCTGCTGAATCATTTGTTGTTGCATTTGTTGAGGTGGATGCTGCATGATTTGCCCAAGTTGTTGGACTTGTCCATGCTGTTGCATAGTCTGACCAAGTTGTGGGCCCTGATGTTGTAGTATTAGATGTCCATGCTGGCTCCCTTGTTGCCCCTGCTGCTGTTGAGGAGCTTTCGTTACTTGCTGCCCATTCTGGGCCAAGGCGCCATCCGGTGGAACTGAATGGGCAACCGCAATTGGGGCCAACTTAGGCGTAGTAGAAACTGCAGAAGGTGGTACAGGTGGCTGCGGTGGAGGCAAACCAGCAGGTTTCTCGTATTGGGTTACATTAGTTTCAGGATTCCAGTAGTAAAGTACACCCATGCTTCCATCTATCAAGCCCTTCCAAGGTTTTGGAAGTGTCGGGTCGTCAGGGGCGTATCGGGGACCAAGAGAAGCCGCTGATGGCTCTGTAGCTGCCATGCTTTATGTATGACCTGGATGATACAGATAGAGAAAACATTAACATCTGTGGTATACAAACACAACAGAATAAGACACTAAGCCAAAGAAGAGACGAAAAAAAAAAAAAAGGTAAAGCCCCAGCAATTATAGCCAGTTACCAATATGGAGGTAAGAGTAAAAATAGATTATTGTTTGGTTTCACTAAAAAAGAAACACACACCCCTACTAGAGACTCAGGTCAGGTAAAAACACCAATACTGAGAATGAAAAGAACTCCAATGCCCAATGATTTATAAAAAGAAAATAATGAATAAATAACCCCGAAATTCAATATTCGAATTCGTCACAATTTAAGAACAACTTCTCAATCACCCTAGAATTGGCGGAACTGCTAAACAAAAGCTGAGTAGAAATCCGTTGACCCGATGAACAAACAAAACTAAACTCGGTCACAAATAAAAGGGACGGTCAATAAGCCATTGAGCGACTTGAAGCAGTAGAAACAAATCAACAATAAGATTTGCAACAACTAATTTTCTCAGCAACCAAACAGTCGATACAATTCGAATGATTTCACCGCCCATCATTATATGTTTCTTTTCCATCGCAAAATTCCATAATGAATAATCCGTATAGTATATCAAATCACACAAATGCAAAAGTGAAAGCCTTCAATAAAAAGGATTCGGGAAAAAAAAAAATCCGAACTTGTCTAAATGAGTTACATACCTTTGTGGAATAAAGCTGATAATAATCCGTCTTGATCAGAAATTATAAATGCAGAGAGAAACAATGACAAAAAAAAAAAAAAAAAAAAAAACCCTAAATATAGAAGAAGTTGCTTTCTGATTTCTCTCCCTTTCTCTCTCTCTCTCTCTCTCTGAGTCTCTCTCTCTCTCTCCAAGTGGAATTCGGAGAGGAAGAAGAAGAAGGGTTGCAGGAGAAAAGGCTTGAGAATTTGAGGGAATTTCAATATTAGGGTTAAGGGTGAGGAAAACATTACCTGTAGTTTGCTATACAGTACGATTGGTGCACGTCCAGTTGATTGCTTGATCTGGTTACGGAAGCATCAATCTCTCTCGTCTCATCCCGTACGTTTAGAAATAGAATGTATACCTAAGCACTAGAGTTGTGAAATATCGTTCGTGTAATTACAGAAATATCCTTTCTTGTTCAATTATTTTGATTAATTTCATTTTTGTCCTTCAAATAGAGAACTAATCTCATTTTAATCTCTGAATTCTAAAGCTTCTCAAAATCAATTCTCAAACTATTAATTTTGCCTTTTTCATCTAGGGAACGAATGCATCGGTTGGAGGAGTATTTTATTGTGCTCATGTTTATTTATTTTCTTTCACATTTTATTACTCTCGATAATTTTAAAACCTCTAATTTTTAACAAACAACTTTTATACACCGTGTATCTTAGACATAGATGGTTAATTGGGTGTTCTTTCCTTGCAAAAAATTTTAAGTTTGATTCAATCTCATCACATTGATTAGATGATTTTGGAATGTCAACGGATCGTATAAAATGACTCAGAGTTGTATTAGGAGTCAAAACTCTTTTTTTTTTTTTTTTCAATAAATAACCTTAAAAACTTTTACGTCCTTGCAACAAAGATAATTTATCTCTTTTATTAAAAAAAAGGAACTTATCAAAATTAAAATAACCCAAAAAAGAAATTGAATATAATATACTTTTTTTTTTTAGTAAAAGACAGTACAACATATTTATTTAGTTAACAAATCAATAAATTCTACCCCCCCCCCCCCCCCCAAAAACATGTTTAAGCATGCATTCTAATAGAAAATTTTCAAGTATTTTTTTTTATTTTTTTTAGTAAGTAAACTAATTTCACTATTTATATTTATAGATCTCTATTTAATTTTGAAAAACTCACACTTTAAAAGTTCATAACTTTCTTATTTAAAGTCAAAATTAAATGAGTCTTTTTTTTTATACTTATTAACTATCATAGTTTAATTTTTTTAACGAACACACGTTTTTAGATATTAACTCATTTTCAATCATAACATTTCTAAAACTCCAACTTAATTTTTTTTAAAAAAAATCACAAAAATTACTCAAATAACCACCTATTTTTCATCTATTGACCAACACAATATAAATTCATTTATCTTGACCAACATAACACTAACTTGAGTTTAATTTAATTTAATTTTATAATATTTTGATTTATATCATAATATAATAATCTTTAAATTTATTTCATTCATATATTTTTTTCATTTAAATATTTTAACAACATGCTATTTATGTGTAATTTTCGAAAGAAGTGGGTGGGCTTGGACTCGGGTTGTTGAGATTGGGGTAATAGGCTTACTAATGTTGTCGAAGACGAAGACAACCAAGGCCCAATTCCATGCACCGGGGTAAAATATATTAAAAAAAAAAAAAAAGGCTGGAAACTTCTGAAAAACTCTGTTTCCTTCCTTTAAAGCACCAAAAATAAAATGAAAAAAAAAAAAAGAAAGAAAGTAATTGAGAAATGAAAAGACAAAAGTAATGAAACATGATGATGGTAGTACTAGTAGCGGCAGATTCTGATAGTGTAGAGTTGCCCAGATAAGGAAAGAAAGTGACAGACGACAGAGAAAGAAACTACATATCCAAAAACGACATCATCAACTGTAGACAAAACAGAATCCCCCCCCCCCCCCCCCATGGCTATTGAAGCTGCTGAAGCACCGGAGTTGGCTCTCGCTGACGCCGACATCAACTGGGACAGGTTTCCTTCCATTTTCTCCTCCTTTTTTTTTTTTTCTCCTTTCTATGCTTAATTTTTTTCTTTAACAAAATATATATATATATATATATATATATACCTTTAAATGAACCATGTATATGTTATATATCAGCAACAAGTTCATCATATAAAAAACAACAAAAACATTGATATTTCTGGCAATAATACATAGAAGATGTGATACAAATAATAACATAACACTCACCAAGCTTCTTAGACCAAAAATGAGATCAGGTATAAGCTACCCTGTTGTCACATAATAAGTGTAACATGTAACAAATGATATGGTGGTGACAAAACTAGGCTGGACAAGATGAGGTTCCACGTAATAGGGGCGATGCTGTTCACGTTGCAGCAAGGAATGCTGCATCCGACAGCGGTGGTGAAGACGAGAATGCAAGTGGCAGATTCGGGGCTGTCCCACATGCTAGGCACCGAGGTGTTCAGGCTCCTTTTGAAGAATGATGGCATCCCTGGCCTCTACAGGGGATTTGGGACGTCCGCCATCGGATCATTGCCCGGGAGAGTACTGGCATTGACATCCTTGGAAGTGTCGAAAGACATGATGATGAAGTACACTCAAAACCTCGACTTGCCTGTCGCCGCGCGTGTGGGCGTCGCAAATGCCGTGGCTGGCATGCTGTCTAATCTGGTTTCTTGTGTCTACTTTGTGCCCTTGGATGTGGTCCGTCATTGTTTTTCCTTTCCTCTAATTTATTGGCCTTGCCATTTATTTAGTAACCTTTAGTTCTTATGATGAGCCTGTTGCCAAAGCTAGCAACATTTGTTTTGATGTGTTAAACTGCTCAGATATCCCAAGGACTAATGGTTCAAGGACTTCCCGGCAAGGGGCCATTTGATGCCATACGCAAAGTGATGAAGACCGAAGGTCTTCGTGGTTTGTACAGAGGGTTCGGATTAACCGTGCTGACGCAGCCACCAGCATCTGCACTTTGGTGGGGTGCTTATGGTGCTGCCCAACACATCATTTGGAGGTATATTTTTTATTGTACTCGTTTATTAGTACAATGCAGTTTTATAGACCTCCTCGAGTATCTTCAAATCAATGCTGAACTTCCTTCAGAGGAAAAAGAACTTAACACCGGACTTTTCTTGGCATTTTTAGGAGTTTAGGCTATAGAGATGATATGGACGAGAAACCATCTCATATGGAGATGGTCACTGTTCAGGCAACAGCGGGAATGATAGCCGGTGCCTGTTCCTCCATCGTAACTAATCCCCTCGACACTGTAAAGACAAGACTTCAGGTAGATTTATAAACAAGGAAAAGGCTTCTCATAGTGTTGATAAATCCACCGGTCTACAAATTCATTTCTCGGACAATTTGAACATTCTCAAACTGTTTTATGATGTGCAATCTTCAGTTGAGACGAGATAATGCAAGTTATCATGCTCTGGCTCTATGTTTTGATTGAAGGTTATTGACGATTATGGGGCAGGAAGACCATCGGTTCTAAAGACTGCAAAGACTCTCCTTAAAGAGGATGGCTGGTGGGGATTCTATAGAGGATTCAGACCTCGGTTCTTAAATATGTCACTCTATGGTACAACAATGATAGTTACTTATGAACTCATAAGTAAGTATTTTACAAAGTTCGCATCCAAGTCTCTACTCTTGAATGCTTGCAATTAAAAGGGTCTGGTTCTGCCTTTATCCAAGGAACCAAGAGGCTGTATGCTTGTTCCCTTTCATCTCTTTTTGTTTGCAAAAAGTCTTTTATTTTTGGCCAAGATTATGTTACTAATAAGCCTCAGTTTTTGCTTTGTTTGATTTTTTTATCAGAGAGACTATCTGTAAAGAAGGGATGGCTTACTAAATAGAAGCCTGCTCAGTGGCTTCCTAAACCGAGTAGAAGTACATTATTCCTAGTCCTACTCCTCATTTATCCAACTCAACAAAACTTTATTGCAATTGGACAGGCAAATTTTTGGGTTTTGTCCTTTTTTTCTTTTTTTCTTTCTTTCTTTCTTTTTCCACTGAGAAACTTGTAAATGTATGATGCAACTGAATTTTATTGCTTGAGTCAAATTGATTTCCGAAGTGCCTAATCACTCATATAATATCAATAACAATACTGTAGAATACGAAAATAAGGAATATTTCATTTCCATTGATGTTTGCTAATAGTAGAACATTTGGTTTATCTGATAGAAATAGCAGCTAGAAGAAACACAAAACGAATTAAACTGATGGATTCCCTGCTTTATTGATGGCCATGATTTCCTTGTAGCAGATTGCATTTGCTTGGTTGATGAAAAATTTAGCCTGTATTCTTCATAAAGGGACAACTTGAAGCTGCCTCTTCGGGGAGGATATTTTCCAGCTTTACACCCTTCATAAGACCTCCGAGCAGTTCTCCGCGGTCATAAAAAAACTCCACCCTTACAATTTTCTCTTGTTCATCTAGCTGCGGTTTTGGAAAAGTAAGGAATCATTTTCAGGTGTCATGTCCACCTCTAGTCCTTTTTGTCATGCCAATTTTTTGAAAACTATTTCATGTTCTTTTATGCATATGACGTTTTACAGCCAAGAGTGGGAAGGGAAGTTCCATACCTCAAAAATGGCCATGCCAAAGAGCTGAACCATTTCTCCAGTAGGCGCGTGGCCTTTGAAAGGTCCTTCCATGTAACCCCAATGCCTAAACTTGTACACAATCACCGGTGGACCGGAATAAACATGGATAACTTCCAGAGCAAACCCCCGAGGAAAAGCAGTTGTGAATGCCCGGTGAGATGAATCCGCTGTTTCTTCTGCCGGATTGTAGCACCGGAACTTGTCGGGCAAGGAGGTTTGCAACAAGGAGTTGTAGCCTCCCCCAAGCTTGCGCTTCTCTTCCAAAGTCAAGGCTTTCCTTCCTGCCGTTCAGTTTCAGCCATATATATATATATATATATATATATATGTATATGTATGGATGTATGTCAAATAAGACGGATAAAATGATAAAAGACTTCTTTTAAAGGGGCGCTGAAATATAGCCACACCAACCATTTAAGCTAAAAGTATAGTTGTTAGGATCAACAGTCTTGTAGTCCTGAAAGCAAGTCTTGTGGAACATCTCCATTTCCCACGTCTTGACAAGGTTCTGCACTTTCTCTTCCACTGAGCCTGCAGGCCATATCTACCAAATAATGGATTCATTTTTTAGTACCATTCACCACCGATCGAGTATTACTAACTAGGTGGGATGGCTATTGAATAGGCCTAGGCGGTTCGTTCTCATCGTCAAAAACTGTCCTACAACGATGATATGATCGGGGAGACAACGTCCCTGTGATTATCTGGGTACATCATTCTTTACCCCGTAATCCATTTTTCTTTAGGAAAATAAAAATAATTGAAAAAAAAAAAAAAAAAAAACAAACAAACAAACAAAACAAAAATGGGAAAAATGGGGGTGGGTAAAAGAGAAACCTTGGTTCTGCTCTCTTCGAAGAGCTTGTCGACGACATCATAGTTAGGAAGGGCTCCGTACCTCCAAGTGGTGGTCTTCTCGCCTTCTCCATGCAAATACGAACGATACTTGTCTTCTCTATTATTATTACTAGTTCCTGATGATGCCATCTTCTTACAAAACCGTCTTTTTGGACTCGAAGAGCTTCAGATTTTTCTTCTAATTTTATACATAGCTTAAGAATTTGGAGGACACATAAGTTTCTTAAATATGGATCGACAAAGAAACCTGACTATTTTATTTTATTTTATTGTTTATTTTCTTAAAACTTTTTATGAAAGTGAGTTGGTTTTAATTAATGGCTGTCCGGGACCACCCAAGTGTCCGTGACCAAGTGTCTTGGCGGCCATGGAGGCTATGACATATTTGGTGACGTATAAACACATTTTTTATTTTTTATTTTTTATTTTTTATTTTTTGAATTTAATACACAAAAATATGTATACATAAACGTATACATAATGAGGAACTCCGACTAAAATGTTTAACATTAGTAGTTGAGGGATGAAAAAGCTAAATTCACTGAACCTTTGGGTCAAAGCCCCCGAACAAAAGCTCTTTCGACTTTCGAAATTTCCCACCCTGCAGTCTCCAGTCCTGAGCCAAAATCCCATATCAAATTAGACAACAGAATTAGTATAATACATATATATATATATATATATAATTTTGGTATGAATATTTTTACATTTTGTTTTCGAGGCAATGTATGTTTTTACTTATAAGTAGATATTGTTATTTTAACAATTGAATTATTTTTTTAATGTGAATAAATATTTATTATAATTTGAAAAAAAATACTTAAGTGATACAAATTTAGATATCATTGCATCAACATAATATAAAAAATTAATAATAGATTAATGTAATATAAAATTAAACTAAAGTTAACTGAAATTTGTGTCATGTTGATCAAGAATTGAGAATTTGTGTTATGATAATCAATAAATGAAAAAAATATGGTTATTTAGATAATTTTCTCTCATAAATTAGATCGTTCAAAAGCTAATATAACAGTTATAGTTGAATTCATTGGTATGGTCAAACTGTAATTTTTAAGGTAAATTATTTTGTTGGTCCTCAAATTTTTAAGTATGTAATTAGTTACTTTTTTTTTTTTTTTTGGGTTTAAAATACCATGAAACTCTTAAATAGGAGAGAATTTGGCATGCTCTTTTTTTTTTTTTTGGGTTAAAATATCCTGGAATTCCTTATAAAGAAAAAGTGTATTTTGATCTTTCAGTTAGTTTTTGTAGAATATAGGGATATTTACGAGTTATAGGACTAGCAGAACAATTAGCATACTGTTATATGTTTTTCCTTAAAAAGGGGGAAAAAAAGACAGAGAGAGTTAAAATTACAATACTAGTGATAAGGTATTGTTATTTTACTAACATGATCTATAATTTGGAGGGGGAAAAAAATTAGAAAGGATGCATTTGGAAACTACTTTCATCCTATCTTGTATTTAATTTTAATACCATATAATTTAGCATGTGTTTAGGGTTATTTAATATTGATATACCTTAAACTTATTACCCTTTAGTAACTCGTCTCCCAAATTTTTAATTTTGATAATTTACCTCTTAAACTTGTTAAATTATAGTAGTGTATCCCTTTTTACTAAATTTTGTACTAAATTAAAGATTTGAAATTAGAAAATTTGCATTAGGATTTCTATTATATTTGGATATTTTTAGTTGAAAATGGGTTTTTCCGATCTTCACATGAAACGTACAAGGGTTTTCCATAATCAATTTAACAGAAAAATAATTGATAAGGGTAAATTATTATAATTTAACAAGTTTGGAGGTAAATTGCTAAAATTAGAAGTTTGGGGGGTAAGTTGTTAAAAAGTGACAAGTTTTGGGGGCACGAGTGCTAAAATACCATGTGTTTGGTGCTAAGGTTTTGATTGTAGAATTTGAGTTTGAATTGATTATGTGGCGTTTGAATTGTTGGAGTTAAAAAGTGTAAAAACTTGAAATTTGTTCGAAAATAGTATCAACATGGGGCTCGTTTCGTTCGTCTCAAATTCTATATAATTTTTTTAAAAAAAATTATCTCGTTTGGACTTATCTATGCAAAGTTATGGACTTTTAAAATTTGAATTACAAAACTGTGTTAACAGTGAAGTTGAGGGAAAAAAAGACAAAATTGGATTGTAATTGTAAAGTTTGGATTGTAGCACCAAACAAGCCCTTAATATGATTTTGGATGTTATCTTTTTGTATTTTATTCAAATGTCATGTGTGTTTGAGTTGTTAGTAAAGAGAGAATATGATGCTACTGATAAAAATATATTTAAAAAAAATGAAATGATAAACAATAATTATATTAGATTTGGGCTTCATTTGGCATTTCATTTTGACTTCGACTAAACTATACTTTTGCATATCAATTTTTGTCTTTTTATGAAAAGTCAACAAAATTTATAATTAGTTTTTAAAAAATTAACAAATTCCAACTTAAAAGTTTCATCTCCAACTGACAAATCAAACGTAGTACTCAAATATATATACTCAAATAAAAGATATATATATGATATCAAAAAATATATTAAATGATATTCGGATGTAATATAAAATAGTGTGTTTTAAAACCGATGCTAAATGAAAAAGATTTAAAAAAAAAAGAAGAAAATTTGGTTGGATGACATATTTTAATTACATAATTTAATAGATAGTCTATTTTTTTAATTTAGGAAAATAATAGTTTATCATTTTTCATATTTAATCGATCAATAGTATTGATTGGCTATGAAAATTAGTGATTAACTAATGATCAATCGGTGATTGATTATGAAACATAGTGATTTATGTTAGGGTCAATCACTGATTAATTATTACGTGGTCAATCACTGATTAACCATTTAAGAAAATTGATTAATAATTTTAGAAAAATGACATTTTAACTAATTTTTATAAATTTTGACTATTTATTAAAGGGTAAATATATGGTATAACCCCTTTTATATACCATATCGGTAGAATTCATTTTTAAGCTATTCAGATATAATCAAATGGTTAAGATGTTATTTGTTCACGATAATTATAATTTACCTTACATCATTATACATATTAAGAAATTTTAAAAAATAATTAAAAAAGAAATAAAAAAAAATCAAACTTCATTGATCGAAGGTTGGGGGCTCCTTACCAGGGGCTCAATGTCAGTCGGGCGGGGCTTGTCACTCATCGTCTGAGGGGGATTTTCCGTCGCTGGAGTCAGGCAGGGGTTTGTCAAGGTCGGGAGGGGGCGTAAGGGAATATTAGGGGAGAGAGGGTTGTCGTCAAGATCGACAGTTGGGGGGAGGGGGGGGGGGGGGAGAAAGAATAAAACCTTCAATGTGTTTGGCTCCTCGCTCATAGTTTGCTAGGCTGAGGGCGGCATCGCTAGGGGAGGGGGGGGGAGTCGTGGGGAAATCATCATCAAGTGAGAGGGGCTGGATCTGGGAGGGGGGGTCGTCATCGGGGGATTGGGGGGGCCATATCTAGTGTGGGGGGCTCGTTGTCTGGGGATAGGGGACTTGGGTCGCCAGGGGGGGAGGCGCCTAGGTCGCCAGGAGAGCGCGTCGTTTGTCAGGGGGCGCCTGGGTCACGGGGCTGACGACAAGAGGGCCTAGGTTGCACGGGGGGGGGGGGGGGGGGGCCTCGCCGGAAGGAGAAAATGGTTTTTTTAATTATTTTTTAAAATTATTTTTTAGTATAAGATAAGGTACATTATAAGCCTCATGCATAAATAATATTTTAATAATTAAAATTCATCACGCTATCATAAAATAAACTCTATCAATAAACTATATAAATAAGATTCGACTGGAGACTTTTTCTTTATTAAAAAAGGGAGAGGCTGTGATAGAGCCTCTCCCAGAGACCGTATTAGTAGAGTTCTTTTTTTAACCGTTCGATTTTAATCGAACGGTTGATATTTTATTGTTATCATAGACCTTACCTCATATAAACTTTCCCACCTCAAGTCTTCTCCGTCGCCGGTGACATTTCCACCACCGGCGACCGACGCCAGCGACGCACCCCGACGCTGGCGACCGACGCCAACGACCCACCCCGACACCGGCGACTCACCCCGACGCCGGCGACCCACTTCCGGCGTTTTTTCCTACCGCCGGCGTCCCAATTTCTCTCTCTTCCCCTTTCTCTCTCTTCTCTTCTCTCTCTCTCTTCCCCCTTCTCTCTCTTCCCCTCCCTCTCGCCGGCCCCCACCCCCGGCCTCCCCCTACTCCCGGCCTCCCCCCACCCTCGGCCGCCACCCTCCCCTGGCACCCCCCCGATCTCTTCCCCTTTCTCTCTCCCTCTTCCCCTCTCTCTTCCCCCTTCTCTCTCTTCCCCTCCCTCCCGCCGGCCCCCACCCCCGGCCTTCCCCCACCCCGGCCGCCACCCTCCCCGGCACCTCCCCCCCGACAACCCCCCTCTCTCTTCCCCTTTCTCTCTCTTCCCCTCCCTCCCGCCGGCCCCCACCCCTGGCCCCCAGCCAGCCCCCGGCCCTGCCCCCTCCCCCGGCCTCCCCCACCCCCGACGACCCCCCTCCCCCCGGCCGCCACCCTCCCCGGGCCCCTCTTCTCTCTCTTTCTCGTGATTTCGTGATCTCGCGAGAAAGAGAGAGAAGGGGGGCCGAGGGGAGGGGGTCGTCGGGGGTGGGGGGAGGCCGGGGGAGGCCGACGGGGCCGGGGGGCTGGCTGGGGACCGGGGGTGGGGGCCGGCGGGAGGGAGGGGAAGAGAGAGAGGGGAAGAGAGAGAGAGAAGAGAAGAGAGAGAAAGGGGAAGAGAGAGGGGGGGTGCCGGGGGAGGGTGGCAGCCGGGGGTGGGGGGAGGCCGGGGGTGGGGGCCGGCGGGAGGGAGGGAAGAGAGAGAAGGGGGAAGAGAGAGAGAAAGGGGAAGAGAGAGAAATTGGGTCACCGGCGGTCGAAAAAAACACCGGAAGTGGGTCGCCGGCATCGGGGTGGGTCGCCGGCATCGGTCGCCGTCGGTGGAAAGGTCGACGGCGGCGGAGAAGACTTGGGGTGGGAAAGTTTATATGAGATAAGGTCTATGATAAGAATAAAATATAATCGAACGGTTAAAAAAAGAGCTCTACCGATAGGGTCTCTGGGAGAGGCTCTACCACATCCTCTCTCATTAAAAAATTTCTTAAAAAAAAAAGTTATTTAACTATTTAAAAAAAAAAAAAACACACAGTTCTGAGAGGAAGGAGATAATTAATGTCCATGTATTTACGCAAAAATAAATTTAAAAAAAAAAGTCCAATAATATATAATAGAGGGAAGGAAAGGGATCTGAATCTCTTTTCCTCAGATCCACGCCCTTTCTCTCTCTAGCTTTCTCTCGCTAACTCCTTCAACTCAAATTCCCTGTTGGTTGTAAGTTTTCTGATCATCCTCGAAGCTGTCAAATTTGTTTATTTTTCTTGGATCTGATCCTTTTATCGCTTTTTTAATTTTAATTTTTTATTTTGAATTGATTCTTTTTGATAATCTCTTTTGAATTGATTCTGTTCCTACATCTGTTTGGTTGTCGAGATTTTTTTTTTTTTTTTTCGTTGCGAAAGACGCCAAAAGTTTTGGATTTGAATTCCAAACAATCCGATCTTTGTTAATTGCTACCTAAAAAAGGTTCTTTGTTTCCTTTTTATCTCGTGTTCATCAAAGACTTGATTTTAAAATATTGTTTTGCTGGAATTAATCTAGAAGAGAAATGTTCGTGTGTGATCGGATTGTTTGAGTCATTTAGTTAAAATGATCGTGATTAGTTAAAATGATCGTGATTAGTTAAATTGCTCGTGATTTAATAATCTTTTCAAAAGATTTTATTAACTTTGCGAATTTCTAGGTTGAAATTGGTTAATCAAATTCTTCAGCTTGAAGATGGGGTTGTCGTTCGCGAAACTGTTTAGCCGGCTCTTTGCGAAGAAAGAGATGCGAATTCTGATGGTTGGTCTTGATGCTGCTGGTAAAACCACCATTTTGTACAAGCTCAAGTTGGGAGAAATTGTCACTACGATTCCCACCATTGGTATGTAATCCTTTTCTTTTCTTTTTTTCCTGAACTAATTCTTTAATGATAATGAGATGTTTGGTGAATTAGTTTAAGAAGCATGATGTTTTCGCGAAGCTCGTGTAGATTTTTTAGCATTTGATCTAGAATGTTCAAATATTGTTCTTGTTTATGACTTTTAACACATCCAAATTCATAGAAGTTTGAGGTGAATTATTGACCTTGAGAGAAATGGAAACGAAATTTTCTAATAGAATAGTGGTAGGAGATCCAACTTTTATAACAACCGCTTAAAACTCCGATTTTGTACAAGCTCAAGTTGGGAAAAATTGTCACCACAATTGCACCCCATTTGTCACCACGGAGTTCTAATTCAAATAAAATACTAGATCAATGAAAATCTTAGTCTAGATAACCATGGAATTGGATGAAATATCAAGTGAGTTATTTACATTGAAAGATATGGAAACGAAAGTTTTTTGATATACCTTTCAAGATCTCAGTTGAGTGTATTGATGTTAATTGATTTGCTACTCTATTGTTCTTGGCAGGATTCAACGTGGAAACTGTGGAATACAAAAACATTAGCTTTACAGTGTGGGATGTTGGGGGTCAGGACAAGGCAAGCAACCTCTTTCATTAGCATCATCTTACTTGGAATTGGTCATTTTAATCAATGAGTATCTCCAAAATTGAAGAGACCTAATTGAGTGCTTTTGCTTAATGCTTATCGGATCGTATGTTGAGTGATCTTTCTTGTTTTATTTTACTATCCAGATATGTCTTATTTCTAATTTGATATTTCGGTAACAATATCCACCTTTTGGTTGTATACCTCTTACGTTTCATGACTGGGTCAATGGTAAAATTTAGAATTAAGTTTTAGCTTGCTTTGCATTAGGATCTTTTCACCTTTGACTGTCAAAAAATCTTCCTGTTTGACGGGTTGTTGGATTCAGATTCGTCCTTTGTGGAGACACTACTTCCAAAACACACAAGGCCTTATCTTTGTGGTTGACAGCAATGACCGAGACCGTGTGGTTGAGGCTAGAGATGAGTTGCATAGGATGCTGAATGAGGTAATAGAAAGCTTCAATTCGATGTTTCCTTTTTCTATATCCATGGATAGAAACTTGTTATGATCTCAAGACATTCTGCATGACAATATTGTAATTGTTTTCTTACGAGCAGGATGAATTAAGGGATGCTGTTCTGCTTGTGTTTGCAAACAAGCAAGATCTACCAAATGCGATGAATGCTGCTGAAATCACTGATAAGCTTGGCCTTCATTCTCTTCGACAGCGTCATTGGTAAAGAAACTTCCTCTTTTCTCTGTCCCATACCCTTCTGATGCAAATTCTCTTTGCGCGCTGCCTGGGCTGACACATCTGGTTTATTTGTTTTCAGGTATATTCAGAGTACGTGTGCCACGTCTGGTGAAGGATTGTATGAGGGGCTGGACTGGCTCTCAAACAACATTGCTAGCAAGGTACTCTACAGTTTTACGCTTAACTGCATATAATCTCAATCAAATTTTGATGAACCATGGCCTCTCAAGTACTCTTTTTGATATGCTTTATTTTGTTCTTACATCTGTTCATTTTTTTTTCCTTATTCAGGCATAAATGAACTGTGGGCGGTGTTGCTGTTCTCTCGAGTTAGCTAGGCTGCACTGTGAGTGCCGGGTCTTAGTTATTCATCCCAGAGTGGTAATTGTTTTGCTAGATATGAAGTGTCACCGAAACTCTTATTATTACTGAACGGGGAGTCCTTTTGATTCTTTTGCTTCTTTGTAATTCTTTTTGTAATCCTTCCATGTGTACTGTGATTGTGGTTTGAGCTGATATTTTGTGTAAAACATCGACATTTGCTTTGCAAAATTGTGATTGGTCACTAAAACAGTCTCCGGCTTTTAATTTGTTGCATTACTTATTTTGCAATTATAAATTTGATTTTTATTAGGTGTTCCATTTTGCCCATCAAAACACATTTCACATGTGTTTTTGTTGATATAAAACTATGGCAATTCAAGTACACTGAATTTTTGCATGCTAAAAGAGGAATATCACAATTAAGAATAAACTTTCCCAACTTGTAGATATATCAACATTCTTAATGTGTGGGTTTGCTTACAAATGTAAAGATATGAAGTAAAATTGAGCGGAGTTAAACTCAGATAAAATTATAGGTAAATCCCTGCACAATCTACCGATTCTCTGCTTTGTTATTCCAAATTCCAATGGTACGCATGGAATCTCAATCTTGAGGTTGAGGGGTGCTCATATTTTGTTTTAGTCTAACTAAAGACGTAAATTATTCTTATTAGGGGGGAAAAAAAAGTAAGAAAATACAACGACGTAAATGTGTCCCTGAAATACCAAGAAAATAGCACTCATAGCATAGACATAGTGGAAGAAAAAAGTGGACAGAGAGCGGCTCAAGACCGTCACTTGTTTTCCGGCCAAAAGGAACTTTGAAAAGGCATCTTTATTTATGTTTAGGGAGATTTGTACAGGGAACCCGAAAAAATACATTATGAAAAATGGGATATGTTTTTAGCCATCAGATCTTTATTAAAGACTATTTGTTCTATGTACTTTTTTATTTTATTATGATTTTGATAAGAAATATCAGTTATAAACGTACATCATCGGTATGTTACCTTACTGTAGAAAGATCCTTTACTTAGGTAATGACTAAATGGTGGGCTGCCACAATGACTATGATGGGTTTCACTTGAAGGCAAAGATAGAGGAAGAAGGAAACTATGCTAAGAATCATAGAATAAAATTAGCAATTGGTAGCTCTTATCTTTGAGCACTAAGACAGTCTACAAATTTCTAAAAACTAGGTATTGTATGAGGCTAAGAGAGAGAGAGAGAGGGAGGGAGGGAGGGAGGGAGGGGAGGAGGAGAAGGGGGGGGGGGGGGGGTGTGTGGGGGGGGGGGGGGTGGTGGGTTCTCTTTTTCAAGGTGGTTGCTTTGTTAGGAGTAGCCCCCATGAGTTGGACAACATCAGCATTAGGTTCCTTGGTCACACTCTAATTGCCTAAGACAAAAAAGAGTACAATTTGGTATAATATGATTTGGTGTCCCCATCAGATTTCTTTCTTATACTATCAGTGGTTCAGTGCTTTGCATGCAATATTTGTTCCTTATTTATTTATTTATTATTTTTTAAGAATGTAGCAAAACGGGCAGGCAAAAGGGTAGTAAATAGTAACACTTGGGAATTCCAACTTTCTATTCTCAGTCATAACATTAGCTTGGTCTGCAATTTTTCCTGAATGTTAAGAAATTACCTTTTACAATATTCAATTTATTGCTTAAAGTAACTGTAAGACTAATGTATTCATAAAAGTAAATGCAAAAATACTACATTTGGGGGGGGGGGGGGGGGGGGGATTGTGTGTGCATTCTTGAGGAATATAAAAATAAGCTCTAAGATAGTAAGATTGCCAATCCCTTAAAATTTGACCCCCGGACATGAAGGAAGGTTAGAAATAGTTGGTGATGAAAGGATTTTTAAGATTAAGCTTGCATCATGTCAAAGTTTATGACGTTAATGTCTATTAAAAGGAGTTAGAGGGGGAAGGATTTTAAAGGGATGTTGTACTAGTTACTTGAAAATGCAAGGTTGAAGAGCGCATTTTTTACTTGATCAATAGAGTATTTTGTGATTTTCCCCATTACAGAATCAGACTAGTAGTACAATATCATGTTTGCTTGGAACATTGCTGCAAGCTTTTTTAATCTTTTTTAAAGAGAGAATAGCTTAATTATTATTGTTGTTGGGTTCCTTCCTATACAAAATTATAAATGTAGCTTTGGAAAGAATAAGAATATATGTACGTTACTTTAGTGTATTTCTTCCCATAGCAATTGTTTTCACATTTCTCTGGTGCTGAACATGTGAATTTAGACAGAAAAAAAGGGCACCTCTTATTTGTTTATTTATTTGCTTGTTCATTTTGCTTTATGTTTCATGAAAGAGGCTCTACTTCATTGATTCTCAATGACTTTGTTAGTTTAAATGAAGTTTGCAGATGAAATTCATCTTTAGACCAACTCTTTCAGTAAAATCCGGTACTACTTGTTGAGCCAAGCTGAGTACTGAAAATCACAGTGTGACATTCTTTCATGAATAGAAGCATGACGAATATGTCAACACAATTGCACCCCTCGAACATCGAAACCGAACTTTCTCAGCTGTGTCTCTTGTCTGTTCGCTGTTTGTCTGTTATCAAAGTAGATATGGTTTGGGAAATGTTTGAAGCTGTACATATTTGGAAGTGACACAAAACATGACAACCTGCTATACATGTTTAGCTGATTTTGTTTGCCATGATACTTGAGTTGATTGCGTTAGTACCATTTAATTCTTCAGATGTATTAAGGAAGACGGGGAAAAAAAATTAAAAGAAAAAGAAAAGTAGCCTATAAGAATAGAGACTGTGGAGCATAAAAATAAGGAGAAGGGAAAAGGAAAACAGATAGGAAGGAGTGTTCAATATTATTAATGCATGCAGTTGCAGTATTATTTTAAGTCCACAGATGATAAAGATGCACACAACTTCCATGCATGACTCATGAGAGTGAATTACAAGAGAGAGAAGAGAGAGAGAGAGAGAGAGAAGAGAATAACAAAAAAAAAAAATGGAAGCAAGCATAAAGTTGCAGGCTTATAAGAATGACTACACTTTCTAGGTGGTGGGTGGAGCAATCCAATATTAAAGCGGGGTGAGCTTTGTTAGGCTCCGAGGTCATGATCATTAGACTAAACTGCCAAAGTTTGCCTCTCGGGGTCCGAGACCCGGCTTTCATAGAATCGAGCAATGAAGGCCGACGCTTTGTGGTCAATGCCAGGCTCCGCGATCCAACCGCCTCTATCTTCGTCGCTGGGACACATTCTTCTTCTGATGTACACTCCTTCCTCGGAGTAGGTATCGTCTCTGCTGCTGCTCGAGAAACAGGCGCTGAATATGCCGCACAAGGAGAACAATGAAGATGACTTGCCTTGTCTCCCCATCGTCTCCTTCTTTCTTCTTCTTCTTCCTTTTTTCTAGGTTTCTTGGTTCCTAAGGTATTGAGCTTCAAGAGGTTTTTAGGCTTGGTTCTGAGTGTGTGATATAGTACTGAAGTGATGCTTTAATCAGAAAACATGTGATGGTATTTATAGTGGGGCAAAACCACAGTTGGGCCCCACAGGAAAAATGGACAATTGGGATCCACTCCCAGCCAGCTTGGCTGCTTTTTTTATAATAAAATGGACGGCTGGGATCTTCTGATATGACCATTAATGGTATAAAAACTTTGATGGTTTTTGATGATGGTTGTGAGACCAAGGAAAAAAAAAAAAAAAAAGCACAAGTATTGTTGTCCTCTGCTTTTGAAAAATTGACTCCAACAATACTTTCTATTTCTCATCCTTGGTGCTGGTGGTATTGCTATACTACCCAACACACACCTTTTTTATTTTATATATATATATATATATATATTTCTGTAGCTTCTAGCTTCATGTTACTCTGTTTAACCATGAGAAGATGCTCTCTAAACTCTATAAAATAAAGGCCTATGGAACTAAGATTTGTTGAACTCTCATACTTGTGAATTGTGATGGATCTCATCTCATGAACTTTAATTAATAATAATAATCATTTCTTGTCTTAATTAACATTTTTTGCCCTTCTTTCTTGGTTCCTCTCCCTAGAAGTTTATGAGTGGTACAAAATTAAAACTTTATATATTAACAATATGGAATATGCCCAGGTTTTTCAAACTTAATCAAGTTCCTTAGTTAAAGTAAACATGTAAGACTAATAAGACCTTTACAAAGTAATCTAGTTTGTCACGGTAACCTCGAAGAATTGGAGCCATCAAAAGATTATTTACCTTTGTTTTCTACAAGACTATATGAGTCTCTGTAGGCTGTGATAAGGTTTTCTATTTAATCGTCATATTTGTAAAAAAAAAAATTATATGTATGTATATATTTTTATTTTTATATGATTTTGATTAGTTTTGATATTTTAAAAATAAGAAGGTCATTGGTTTCAAATAAAATTATAATGAGAATAAAATTGATATTTTTACATTATGTTACGCATGTATAATAGATGTTCATAATATCTTTACTTCTAAAATCAATGGCCTTTCCTTTTTGAAATTAACAATAATTTAATACCTGAAAAAGGAAAAGGGGAAGGATTCAGAAAGATCAAAGTTGGAAGGAACAACTTTAGCCAAAAAAAAAAAATTGGAAGGATGAAGAAAACATTCAAAAGCAAGCTTTTGAAGGTGCTTTATTATTTTAATATATATATATATATATATATATAGTTTTTGGGTCTTAGAAAATAATTAATATAATTAAAGGTTAATTAAAGAAGAATGAGATAAGCACTGGCTGTATAAGGGGCGTTGCTGAGTCTTCGAAGAAGGTCCCGAAGTCCCCACCCCCCTTGAACCTCCCCAGCAGTGCATTCAAGCTGTCTACCTTTTAGGCATCTCTACATATACAAATACCAAAATACCAAATACCAATTACAATATATATATATGTGTGTGTATAGATATAAATATAAATATGTATATATAAAATATAAACCCTTCTAATTCAAAAAGCAACCAGAAGTTTGGTATGCACGTTCCTGTTCCTACCAAATACAATGTACAATATCTCACGTTCTTTTGCCTTATATAAGATTATTTCATTTTTATTCCAATCATTATCATATCGATGGAGGAATTCTGTAATATTAGAATATAAAAGCATCCTTACAAGTATAGTATAATTTTTTATTATCAGTTCATCATCAAGTTCGATTATATTTTATGCTTTTGTTTGGTTATAAAGTATCGGGCAAAATATTTTGTTTAACTGGCTGCGAAATTCTGAAATTGTATCATGCTTTCCTGGCTATACGTACAAATCAAATTTGCTGAAAGCCCTTTTGTTGTACGAATCAAATCTCTTTTGGGACAACAAGCGGGTTTGGATACTGCTAACTAGGCCATGTGTGCGTGTGTGTATAAATATAAAATTAATACTTGGTTAAGCTGTAGGGCACATATAATTTAGGTACTAATCTTTAACACGTGTCGAACCGAGACCCGTTGGTGACTGCCAATCATGTAAAAGAGATTATATATGTACTTGTAATAATAATAATAACAGCAATAATAGTCTATCTCTCTCTCTTCCCAATATTACTTAACCTCTATTTGGTAAACTATCTTAAATTCAAATTTTTCATCTTAATTTTTGTCTTTTTCTGAAAAGTCAACAAAAATTATAATTAGTTTTTAAAAAGTCAATCAACTCAAACTTAACAATTTTAACTCAAACTGTAACACCAAACGGATTCTTACCGTTGCAGCCATGGTTGTGTTTCCTTAGTGTAGCTGATTAGGCAGAGAGGTTTCACTTTGATTTGCTAAAAAGCAGAGTCTTTGTTTAGCGCAAGAAGGGGAGAGAGGAATATAATCTAGGCAAGAGAAATCATGTGTTTAATTTAATATATATATATATATATATATAAATAAATAAAAGAAGTAAAGAACTCAAAATTCATCCTCCTTGTTTGTTCCAATACATAGAAAGGCAAATAATATATTATTTTATTTATATAACTTCATACTTACTCTTTACGATATGTTTACTAAATCATAAAGAAATGTAATATGAAATATAATTTGACTAGAAAATAAAGTAATAGAATAAATAAGATAATCATTGATTTCATTTATAGTATTTACTTATCTATTAAATGGTATAAAGGGAAGTAATTCTATTTCTTTTGTAGTGTTTACTAATTATAGTAATGTTATTCTTACGAATGTAATTATTAAAATATCCTTTTGCATAACAAAAATAGCATTAGCTCACGAAAACTTATTAAAGGTAAATGAGTAAATTTGAATTTTTCACCCAATCTATTCCCTCTTGTAATCTTTCTTACCAAATGATCATATGTCATAAAATTCTTTCACTGATCCTTCCAATTTTGTCTCTTCAACTTTTATCTCCTATCAATACGTTCGTGAAAGTAAAATTTCTTTTAGCCTATGTTTGGTAAGAAGAAAAGAAAATAAGATGGAAAGGAAAAATGGAAGTGAAATAAAATAAGAGAGAGAAGAAAGATTGTGTTTTTCCTTTATGGTGTATGGTATCATGAAGGGAAAGAAAATAAAAGGTAATTTTAATAGTTATTAGATGAATTTTAGTTTTCCTCCCAGTTTTGGAGGGAATAAAATAGTGAACCAAATTACAATATTTTTCTATCTTGTTTTCATTTTCTTTCTCTTTTCTTTCTTACCAAACAACCAACTTAATCAATTTGCATCCACTTTTCCCTCAACCCATTTCGTTCCTTTCTCTTTTCTACCCTACTAAACATAGCAAGGAATATCAAAAATGGAAAGGTAAATAATAAAGTATAACCCTTAGTTTGGATCACATGTCAAATTTCATAGATTGGAGAATTTTTTATAAAAGTGTATTTTTCTCAACTTTTTCTATAATTCTCTCATTTTGAAAAAGAAAAATATTTTATTTTCAAACTTATTTTGTACAGTAACATTTTGGAAAAGGAAAAATAATTTTTTTTAAATCTCCTCACAATACACCATTTCCAATAACATTTTTTCTCATTCTCAACAACTTTTTATTTTTAAAAGAAAATTTTTACATATCTAAACACTATTTTATTTTTAAATTGAGAAGACTTTCTCATTTCAAATAAGAAAATTTTCCATTCTTAAAATTTCTCTTTGTCAGTGTAATCCATAAGACAAAGAAGACACAATGCAATACTCTGAGCCAAGTCTTGAGGTGTGTTTTTAGTTTGGGATCAATGCTATATTTGTCTTTGAAAGTAAAATATCAAAGTGAGAAAAAAAAAAAAAAAAAAAAAAAGAGGAGGAGGAGACATTTTCTTTCTTTCTTTCTTTTTAAATTGAGATGTAGATTTGAACTCTACAATTTATAATAAAATCATATGTGAAATTATCATTTGATTATGTCTGATATTTCTTTTGCATGTTATTTGATATAAGATAAAGAGAGAAAAAAAAAAAAGAAATAAAATGTCTAATTTAGTTTACAATTATGCCTTATGGGAAATAATTAAAAATGAGTTAAAGACTAAAATAGTTATTTTAGGTACAAAATTTTTTTTTTAATTAAAACTCTTCCTCATCGTTTCTATCCAGAAATAAAAGAGTAAAAAAAAAAACGATAAGCCTCATAAGTTTACAACTTTCTTTCTAGTTTGCTCTCTATCAAGTAACCCAAGACTCCATTTTCTTCATTAAATACTTTCTCCAACTTCATTCCTTTTCCTTTTTCAAGTAACTGAAAATAGGCCAAGTCATGATGTTAATGCGGACATGGACTTTCCTACCACTAAAATATGAAAAATTCTTTATTAACATCAGTGATTTTAAATATCATATTTCTAAAAAAGCGGATTTTTATTGGTGAGTCTCATATAATGGGTTGTGTTATAAGATTCGTTATTTATTAGTGAGTAATATTTTATATTACTAATGATTCTTAGGATGGTTCTCCAAATTTAGATGCTTTTATTCATGGGCGGGTGGGTGGTGGAACGCCCATTGTGTGTTGGGCTTCAGCCTACAAATATGTCTGAATTCCCCCAGTTTACTTTTAGTATCCAGCACTTCACTTTTGGGATACCAGTGGTGTACATTTGGAAAATTATAGTACAAAAATAGTTTTAAGTAAAAAGTGAGATTGTCAAATATTTGAGCTAAATAGTAAATTTACCATGTAAGTTTTTACGAAATTATTTGTTTTTGTTTTTGTTTTTGTTTTTGTTTTTTTTGCATAGGATTATGAATGGTTGTATGGATTTTGTCTTGTCATGATCCACACAACATAGAGAAAGATGCAATTTTTATTCGTAGACAATGAAACAATTGAAATCTATTTGATTTCGAATGGGTTGATCCATGGTATCTTTCTGTTAGTAAAGATATACCCCTAAATTGAAAAATATAAGATATAAAATGAAGTCAATTTTATTTTATTTTATTTTTTTGTTTTATAGAAAAACCACCGTAGAACAATGAGGAGCAAGACTCACGTTGGAGAAGCCCAACATGACCACCCAAAAAAAAAAAAAATAATAAAAAATAAAAACAGAGAGTAGAGAGAAAAATCCCTCTGGCAACAGCCAACAGGCAAGTTCAAAGGCGTGCAAAGTTTTTTCTTTTTTTTTTTTTTTTTTTTTTTTTTTTTTTTTTTAACAAGAAGTGGCAAACTTGTAAGAACAAGTACAAACATGACTTATTAATATGTTGATGATTTACTTTTTTTTTTTCAAAAAGCAAAAAGCAAATATATGTGTTATCTTGAGAGAGAGTTCGAGAGAGTCTTTTGTTTTAATTTTTATTTGAGGGAATTATTTGTTGTTTTTTTAGTCAAGTCTAGTACTGAAGAAATATAGAAAAATATAAAAAGTATAGAAGAAGAGTATCGAAAAGAAAGGCAACCACATTCGATCCCATCACCTAATCCTCTTAATCTTCCTCTTTTGGTCCAAATTATATCAATGCCTCCTACTCCTACCCCCACCTACCACTTTCACCCAACTTCTTTTACCTTTTTTTTTTCTTTTCTTTTCTTTTCCTTTTTTTTTTTTTTGTATCAAAATTCTTTAACAAGGACAATAAAGAAAATAATGTTATATTGTTCTACACCGTAGAACAATAATGTTATACTGTTCTTATTATTGAGTGTAGAAATAGCACATCATTAAAATTTAACTGACCTTGATGACAATCTGACATTCAAATATGAACAATATTGTGAAGTCTTTTTTTTGTTAGTCCTACCATATAATTCCCCTCCCCCCCCCCCCCCCCCCAAAAAAAAAAAAAAAACCAACAGAAAATTAAGTGGAATGTTGATAATCCCTCCCTCCCAGTCCCAGATGTCTAACGTTAGAAAAGTCCAATTCGACGACTGACTCAAAACAGACGAGAGAAGAGAAAACAAGAAAAATATTAAAGTAAAATATAGAAGGTGTTTGACGAACTAATTGATTTTAAATTAAATTAAAATTTTTAAATTTAAATAATAATTTTTAATAATTAATTTAGAAAAAATAAAAAAATTTTAAATTAAAAAAAATAATTTAACTTGAGTTGAGTTGTAGGGTTGAGTTGTGATGGAAAGCTAAACTCCCTGATATAAAAATTTAAAATAAAGAGAGAACAAAAATAAAGAAGAAGAGGAGGAGGAGAGAGAGAAAGACCAGATAAGAAAAATCAGATGGAGGGGCAAGGATCTTCATCGTCGTCGTCAAGCAAGGATGATAATATGAAGGGAAAAACAGAGGCAGTGGATGTTCCTCTGAATGCAATCGGTTTTCAGATCGAAGTGCTTTCCCCACAAAAGGTCTCCGGTCGCCTTCCCGTCACCCCCCACTGCTGTCAGGTCTTCCTTCTTCTCCTTTTTTTTTTTTTTTTTTTCCTTTTTCTATGTTATTGATTCCTGGTCTCCTTCTTTCCCTCTCAATTCCTGTTCAAACAAAGAGATATATATATATATATATATATATGTGTGTGTGTGTGTGTGCGTGTGTGTATTGAAATTGTTTGCTAATTGTTAATAAATGGGAAAATGTTATGTTAAATTAAAAAAAAAAAAAAAAGAGCAGCCATTCAAGGTGTTACATGGAGGAGTGTCGGCTCTGGTAGCGGAGGCGCTGGCGAGCATTGGAGCCCACATGGCTTCTGGGTATCAAAGGGTCGCCGGAATCCACCTCAGCATCAGCCACCTCAAGCCCGCCCTCTTGGGTGACCTTGTTTTTGCCGAAGCCGTTCCTGTCAATGTTGGCAAAACCATTCAGGTCTTAATTTGTTTTGTTTTGTTTTGTTTTTTGGTTTTCATTCTTCTTCTCAATCTTCACATACAATACAAGGTTCTTGATCAATCTAGAACAGAACATCATGTATTATGGGAGTTGTCTATCTTTCGTGTACATGTTTCTCATTTTTTTTTGGTAATTATTAAAAAAAAAAAAAAAAAAGGTGTGGGAGGTGACACTGTGGAAGACAGATCCTTCCAACTCGGAGGCCAGATCGTTGGTTTCGTCCTCTCGGGTTACTCTTCTCTGCAATCTTCCAGTGCCAGAACATGCAAAAGAAGCTAGCAAAGCTCTCAAGAAATATGCCAAGTTATGAACCCCCTGTCCTGTAATCCTCAGTTGCATTTCATATATATATATATATATATATATATATATAGAGAGAGAGAGAGAGAGAGAGAGAGAGAGAGTTAAAGATACAAGACAGATTCTATTTTTCATATTAAAGTGCAACTCTTGAGCTGAATCTGTCATTACATGTCAAAACAATAATTACATAGTTTACTTCTTGCAATTGAAAACAAAGCGCCTGATTTATTTGCGGCTGTGATTTTAGCAGACAGTTTCATATATATATATATATATATATATATCATGTACCAATTCAAAATAAATTAGTCCCCACTCCCCATTAGGGACGTTCACTCCTTGGTAGTAGAAGAGGAGGATTTGCTGCTTCTGTGTATCTTTGAAAGGGGACTAGAAGAGAGCAATTGCCTGAGAGTGGAAAAATGAAAACAAATGAAAATGAAGCAAAGAAGGATTCGGAGGAATCAAAAGGGAGTATTTCAGCTCACTGAGGTGATACGAACCTCAGAGTGGCGAGCTGTCGGGTGAGTTGGTGAATCTCCAGCCCAGAGAGTCTGAGAGAGGTCAAGGTCCCGGGCACTTCTTGCGATAAGACTTTAGCAAGTTGCTCCGTTGAAGATGCCAATTTTGTAAATGCCTGCTTCAAAACTACAGCTCAAATAGCTTCACAGATGTTTTCTTTTTATGCAGAACAAAGTGAAAATAATTTCCCTTTTTTCCTGAATCTGTTTTTGATTCCTTAAGTTTATGCAAATTTACTAGTAGTAGCGCTTCTTAGTCCGGTTGGATACTAATTAAGCAAACTATCAGATTAAAGGTTACTTTTTTTGAAGCTTTAGCTATTTCCCACTTCTATTTGCAATTTCGTTGTGAGTTTAAGCAAATTTGACATGTCACACACAAAGCGTCTCTTAATATGATTGTTATGCAGTTGAATAAAAATGAAGACTAAATGCATGCATTTGATGAAATAATTCCAAGAATTGAGTTTGACCTTGATGGTTGGAAGGGAAAGAATAGCAAGGGAGAGAAATGTCGCAAAAGCCTGCAACAGAAGCAGGTTCAGTGCAAACTGAGGAGATAAAAAACAATGAGGAGGGGATTGAGATAGATAGTTGAATGGAATGTGGAAGCCAACTTTAAAAAAAAAAAAAAAAAAAATTAGAGGGAAAGGAAAACTAACCATGGAGAGGACTAAGAGGAGAGAGAGAAGGGCTACGTGAGGGCGAGGTTTGCTTATTAAGCCTTTCGGTGATTCGATAGGCAAAGCAAGAGAAGCACGACCATCACCGTAAGATGAAGATGAAGAAGAAGAAGAAGAAGAAGACGAAGAGGAAGAATATGATGATGATGATGATGATAAAGAGGTGGAAGAGATAGAGGAAAATGGTGAAAGGCAAAAGCGCAAGGTAGGAAGTGAAGGAAAGTGGCAAACATGGCAAGTTCTCAGGGGAAGTCCACAGCAGCTCTGCATTGCTATGCTCCCTTAGGCCACTTACACTCGTATACAATTTGAACATGTATGTGTGGGGGGGGGGGGGGGGGTGTGTGTGTATTTCCTCCAACAACGAAACAAAGTCTATCAACCGATATGTTATTAAAGTCCGTCCTATAGTAGTCTTTTGCTTGAAACAAACTCCTTTGGATTTCTTTATTGCCTCTAAAAAAAAAAAAGGTCTTTGAAAATCTCAGCAAAAAAGAAAAAAGATTAAGAAGGAATGACCTTGAAATACAAATTAATACTATTTTTTCTCGGCAGAACCGGTCCCTTTAAGAGTAGTTATGTCGATGTAAGGAAATTGTGTGGCCATGGAGTTTTGTGTATTATTTTTATAGTTAGGTTATTAAGGAAGAGGAAGAGGAAGAGGAAGAGGAAGAAGAATAGCTGGTTCTTTTAATGGGGGGGGTGGGGGGGTAGTAATTTGGAAAAAGGAAATTGTGTGGTCACAGAGTATCGGGAATCAAGAGTCATAGAGATAGGAATGAGGTGATCGTGATCTTTGTCATCCTTCTGGTGGTTTGGATATACCCTGGATAATGATACATGTTCATGACTCATTTCACACTCTCTGTTTTTCCCCCCCTTATCCAACTGAAAAATAAATAAATAATATAAATGAAAATGAGTCAAATAAGGGAGGTGGAGAAGCAGCAGCCTTATTTGAGAAGAAGCAGCCCCACCCCACATGTAATTTTTTTACTTATTTATTTATTTATTTTTTGTCACCATCTCTCTCCTTCCCTCCCTCCCTTGAGTTTCTATTTTTTATTTTTTTTATTTTTCTTTGTCGGCCAAACGTGAATTGCATTTAAAGGAAGAGATACGTTATTTCTTTTTTTCCTGAACAACTCTGAAACTGAAATTCATAACGCTCACGTTTTCTTTTCTGTGTTTTGACTACTTTCCTTTCGCGTTAATTAGTGTCCCTACGCATGATAAGCGTTGGTCTTTCAATTTTTATTTGGATTTATTTGGCATTGTAGCTCTCTTTTTGTTTGAGGGGTTTCCTTTGTGTTGTGGTTTCTTTGATATATATATATATATATATATATATATATATAACTCAAGGCATCAATTCAATCTCTGTTGAAGGTCACATGGAGTCTAATGGTAAATCCTTCTCTCTTTTTTCCCTCTCTCATTTCTTGGCTTCTCAAACCTTTCTTCAATTCTATGTGATCGAGTTTTCGGTGTCAAATTTCTTATTTCCTAGAATGGTTAGACCACGTCCTTGTTGATATCCACGGCCTTTCTTTGGTCTTGTTCTAAGTCTGTTATATATATATGCATTGGAGCATGAATCAATTTGTTTGAAAATTTGTGTTTCTTATTGATGAAATTAACATGACTGGTTATGTATCTTGGCAGTGGTAGAAACCAAGGGCGGAACCGTTTCTGTATCTTCTGCATTTGCTGGTCATCAACAAGGTACGAGGACACTAATCTGCTCCAATATATATGTATGTATATTTTTTCTTTACCTTGTTTTGTACTGCGCTCAGCCATGGGAGAAAACAATGTTTGCATCTTAGTTAGGAGAATTCCTTTTAGTAGGATATGGCATAACTCTAGTTTTTCTTAAGTTCGATAAAGTTTTCATAATTCCTTTTTAATTTAATATGATATGTCGTCGGTTTAAAATTGTGCAATACGCAAGATAAGAAGGGTAGTTTTTTGGACCCCATCACAAAATTATGCATTTAGTTTTGGATGATGGTTTTTCTAATGAAGTGTGTGGATGCGTGATTGGGAAAATGGTGAGATTGCAGCTGTTCAGAATAGAGACCACAAGTTCCTAAGAAAGGCAGTGGAAGAGGCTTACAAAGGGGTAGAAAGTGGAGATGGAGGGCCTTTTGGAGCGGTTGTTGTGAAGAATGATGAAGTGGTTGTGAGTTGCCACAACATGGTTCTCACCTGCACTGATCCCACTGCCCATGCTGAGGTCACTGCCATCAGAGAGGTTCCACCCCTTCCTTCCTTTCTTCACATAGTCCATACGTTCTTTTGAGCAATGCATCTTGTTGAGTCCTCATACCTCACAAAATGGTGGATCCCATTGCTTGAACTCACTTTGGAGCCCCTATGAGCTCCAGAGATGTCGGGATTATTTTTCCAAATATCTTTAATAGAGAAAATTAGACATAATAATAGAAAGCATATGCTCTGAATTTATTTATGAGAGACTCTTTTGGGTTGGGGGGGGGGGGGGTGTTTATTCATGACTTTATTAGGTGACTCTATTAATCTTGTTAAAAGACCATAAGAAAATAGACAAAATAACTTAGCTAGAAGTTTGAATAATGAAATATGAAAAG
This sequence comes from Ficus hispida, assembly GCA_025413025.1. Lineage (NCBI taxonomy): Eukaryota > Viridiplantae > Streptophyta > Magnoliopsida > Rosales > Moraceae > Ficus > Ficus hispida. The sequence continues at coordinate 20,527,322 of CM046368.1, read as the reverse complement.
TGAACAGTAAACGATATGGAAAATACAGCTATATATATATATATATATTTTTTTTTTTTAATTTAAATTTTTGGAAGCAATTGGCAAAGTTTGAGATACTAAATTTGTGTGTTGTGAACCAGGCATGTAAGAAACTGAAAAGGATTGAGCTGTCAGATTGTGAAATATATGCCTCCTGTGAGCCATGTCCCATGTGCTTCGGCGCCATCCACCTTTCAAGAATTAAGGTTCAAACTACACAGCTGGGTCTTTTTTTTTTTTTTTTATTTTGAATTTTGAACTCTGCTGATTTCTTTTAACGTCGTGTGCTTCTTTCATTTCATGCCAAACAGAGATTGGTTTATGGAGCCAAGGCTGAAGCCGCGATCGCCATTGGATTCGACGACTTCATCGCGGATGCATTACGGGGAACTGGCTTTTATCAAAAGGCTCACTTGGAGATCAAAAGAGCAGATGGCAATGAAGCCATAATCGCCGAGCAGGTCTTTGAGAAAACGAAGGCAAAATTCCAAATGTATTGAACTCTTTTGTTATGTTTGAGTTTTATTGGCCCATAAAAAGAAAACTTTATTATTATTATTTTACTGCTGCTGTATTTACAAATGTCGTGCACTCTTTTTAAGCTGTCAAATGCTGATCATGGTAATGAAAGCTGTGTTTTCTTTCTTTAGAGGTAATATTATAGAGCCCGTCAGAGGCAACTTCATTAGCAACTTACATTGCCGTTTCTCGTGCTCTAAACGAAAGATTTTGCTAACCAATTTTATTATTATTATTATTATTTTGGCTTATTTACCTCTATTTTTTGAGAAATTCTTTGCAAAAATAAAGGCTTTATTAACTTGTTAATTCTTTATTTACGGATTAAAAGGAAAATGTGATTGTGGTAAATCAAGAATTCACATTGATATTTAGTCTAGGTTAAGAATTCAATCGGTAAATGTTGATTTATTAGAAAATATCGGATTCACGTGATAAGCTAAAAGTAGTCAACTCTAAATTTTATTCCCATAAATATTTGCTTTAATTCTTAATAAGAATATTCTTCCTTCCCCCACGACCTTTGGGTGAGAGTCCAGCCACCATAATTTAAAAAACTTGGAATTCTCACTCTACTTTTCAATGATATTGGATTTCTATTCTTATGCCCCCTGAATTTATAGTATTGTTATAATTTGCATTCTATAGTTTTGTTTTTGGTAATTTACACATTAATCTTATAAAGATGCTGCAATCTACACCCAATAAAATGAAGATTTTTTTAAATTAAAATTTGCACATAAATCATTAAGTAAGAGCATAATATGTCTTTTAAAAAAAAATCAATGTTAATCTAGATTTTATTTATAAAAACTTAGTTAAATATTTTATCCTCAATAAATTTATATTCAATAGATAATAATGATCTTTAATTTTATCAATTAACTACTCATAGATATAAATCATGTGTCAATTTCCTTTTAAAAAAAAGATTAAAAATGTTAAAATTTTTTGTCAAAGCATCCCCCTTGTCAAACAAAGGAGCCTCAACAAGATCTTCACCGTTCAGAGAAACCTCGTATATTTTGATATGACGAGCATACTCTCTATCCTGCAACCACGAGAACAGCAAGTCCTCCAACTCCCACAAAACAACTCATATATTTCCACAATATTAAAAAAGAAAATTACTGTGGGTAACCTATGTTTATTATAACTCAAATTTCTTTTATTTAATTAAATAACCTAATTTATATGTTTTGTTTAATTAATTTTCATTCTTCCTAAACACCTCCCCCCTCTCTTTCTCTGACCGAGCTTCTATGACAACAACAAAAAATCGGTGACCATCGATTAGATCTTCACATAAGCGGTGTTTAGGAGGAGATTGTCGTGGTTGGAGGCGCACTGATCTCGCGACCTTGCAGCTCCGATAGCGCTTCCATGGAGCCACCGCCATCTCGCCGTCACACAGCCTAGTTCTCTTCAGAGTTTCACGAGCGACCTTAGATCGGCGAGATCGGAGCCATACGATCTGATCTCCTACTCCAAATTTGATAATCCAATTGAAACCACATGAACTCCCATTTCGTTGCCCACGATCGTGCTGGCTCACTGCCACCTTCTCTGTCATTTTCTCCATTGCAACAAAGCCACATCGTGACGGAGCCAAGATCATGTGTGAGAAGAACAAAGAGAGGGAGAGAGTGGTTTTTTTTTTTTTTTTTTAATGGTAAATCAATAAATTGCTAATAATTAATCATTAATTGACTGAAAAATTTGTAATATTATTTATGGTCAATTATGATTGATTATGGGTCAATCGGTGATTGATTACAAAAGTTTGTGAGTTACATTATGGTCAATCATAATCAATGATTTATCAATAGTCAATCAGTGATTTACCGATAGTCAATCAGTGATTAACTATATAATATGATCAATCAGTGATTGATTATTAACAAAATTGATTAACCATTATGAGAGAAAAAAATACCTTTTAACTAATTTTTAAAAACTTAGGTTTTTTAACTCATTTTTAAAAATTTAGACTATTTATTAAAAAAATACCATTTAGTTATAAACCCCTATAAAAAAATAAAAATTGTATAAAAATAAACTCAAATATCACATCGTAAAATACACAAAAATAATAAACATACAAGGGTTGAGTCACTCCATTTAACATGTTAATATTTTAAGATAGAAGCTCCATCCTTTAAAAGTCTCAAATTCCATATGGTATCATAGCTCAACGAGTTCAAATGAGCAGCCCGATTTATACCGCATCATAGAAACACAACAACAATAATGGAGACAAAAGCTATAAAGAATGAATAGGACAATTGTTGGTTTGGAACACCATTATAATAATAATTCTAATTTGTTACTGGATAAATTCTTTATTCACTAAGTAAAAAGAAAAGAGTCAGTGACTGGATATCAAGATTTAGGTAGGTGGTTATACTTATACCGGCTTTTTTTTAAGATCGCGGAGGAAAAATGCTGAGGAATGCTGTGGCAACTTCTTAAGATCATGACCGGGCTATTCTATGTCCTACGAAGGGGAGAGATTTTCATTATCGCACTTATGTGTACGTATTGTATTACAGACGAAAGACATTTCTTGTTGAACTAGAGCACGTCAAGTATGAAGAAACAAGCAAAACTGAAGTGCAAGGTCTTGGAAGACGTCATGAAATACCAATGTTGATTATTGCAAAAGAAAACTCGTTCAATCTGTTAAACAATGGAGCAGCAAATTCAGGGCAGATTTCTTGGAACATCAACCTCATTTTTATCAGTAAGTCTTTACATTTTCAAACAGTTTCTGTTTTTGAGATGGAACTATAGGACTTCGTTAGCACTAACCGAAGATGGCGGAGAGTCGTAACAATTGAGTTCTGCGATGGCACTGATCAAGTTTAATTTGGTTCTTGAGGAGATTCACTGTTTTGTAACACAACCAAGTCTTATGACAGTTATTTATTTATTTATTTTATTTTATTTTATTTTTTTTTAGCTGAACAGTTTTTGTTTGTCTCTTATTGAGAAAGCTAGATTCTGTTGTGGTCGCTATCACTATCTTACATTAAATAGAAACAAGAAAAATTATTATTTTATTAAGATTATATTTTGTCACTTATATTAAAAAAAATATTATATTTTGTCACAAATGCATTCCTGGTTAATGTAGATTATTAATTTTGTCAAACAAAAACATTTGCGGACTATGGCCCTATAGTTATTATGCAAAACGTTTTTAATTCTCGTTTTTGTTTTCGTTTTCTTGGTAAATTATACCAATCCTGCGTTAAGGTTTACTTAAAATGGTTTAATATTCCTTTTTTTTTTTTTTGGAATTTAATTATTAAAATTTTCTGTGTATGATAAGACTACACTGTCTGAACCAAAAAAAAAAAAAAAGAAAAAAGAAAAAAGGGCAACAAAAAGAACAAAAATAAAGCTACAGTTAGGAAGTGAATGTACGATAAATAAATTTGCTTTCTGTTTTTTCATCCCCTCTCTCGTAGCCAGTAAAGTATTCTTTATATATTAATTGATTTAAATAATCTCTGAATTATTTAAGAGTTGACATTTTACTCCTTTTTTTTTTGTCGTGTTAATCTTAAATTATCTAAAAACGTGACGATTTGATCTCTTCTGTCCACATGTATTAAATTTCTAATAGAATGAGCTATACGCAGTGCATGTGATCTAATTTACAAAGGTATTTTAGAAATATAATAATAATTAATGTAACAAAAATAAAAAAAATCATAAAAAAACAAACAAAATTCCTATTCTCATTTCTCTTTCTTCTCCCTCTTTCTCTTTATTTCTCAAAACTAGATCAATGAACTCCCAGGGGGGGTGGGTGGGGTGGATGGCAGCAAAGATGTAGTGAAAGGTGGGGGACCCAGATTGGCCAACTCCAGGAGAAGGGGGCCTGGCTGTGGCGAAGAAGGAAAATGGGGGACCCAGATTCGCAAACTTCGGTTAGGGGGGGAGGCAACAATGAAAGGGAGAGAGAGGGGGAGGAAGGGGGCACAAAGGAGGGGGGATGATGGCAAAGGGAGAGGGAGAGGGAGAGGGAGGAAGGGGAGGCAAGAGAGAAGGGGGTGGGGGAGCGGCCAAGGCAACGACAAAGGGGAGAGGGAGAGGGAGGAAGGAAAGGCGTGGCCCAGATCTAGTGCTTGGGTCGCAGGGAGATCGTTGTCGGGCGGGAAGGGTTGGATATGGTGAGGGACTGTCGTCAAGGGGGGGGGGAGACCAGATCTAGCTCCTAGGTGGTGTCGGGGTAGTAGTCATTTGGGGAAAAAGGGTTTGGGTCGATGGTGAAGACACAGGGGGGGGGGGGGTAGCTAGATTGGTGTTTGGCACTGGGGCTGAGTTCGGCGGCAGCGAAGATGCAGGAGGGCGAAACTCGATGACGATGAAGGCGGGTGTCGGATCATGTGGATGGGAGAGAGAGGGGGTTGGGTTTGAGTTCTGCTCTCTTTTTCTCTTTAATTTTTTTAATTGATATGAATACGGGTATTTTTTTTTAAAAAGCATAAAACGTGCTTCTTACATGATTATTCCGTGACTATTTTAATGGAACCAAACGGAAAGAACCAAATCGTCACTTTTTTAGAGAGTTTAGGATCAGCACAACTAAAAAAAAAGAAGAAACTAAAGCGTTATTTTATAAAGAGTTCATGGACTATTTAAGCCAATTATTTTTCTTTATATTCATATTTTAAGAATTTTAAAGCTGGTTATTTTACATTTAAAAGTTTATATAAGATGAAAAGAAAAATATAAAATTGAACAAAATTTTAGTTCAAAATTTAGTTTAACTCATATCCTTAAAAAAAAAAAAAAAAATTCTTGACTCCGCCACTAATTCCCAAACGACAACTATGCTTGCAAAACAAATGACATGACACATGGGAATTAAACACGACAACTTAAACTGAAAAAAAAGATGACCAAACGACCACAACCTTGCATTGAACAACCACTCCATAGAAGCAGGGAGCACACTAGAGCTCGTACATCAAGAAGCAATGAAGATGAAGGATGACAATAAACGACATCAAGATCAATAAACGACAGAAAGATCCATAAACAACAGTAAGATTAAAAAGTGCAACGATCTTGGAAACGACAACATATAGAAGTTGAAAACGACAAAAAATTCAAAGAACGACAACAAAAATCAAAATCGAAAACGACAACAAGTAAAAAAAGATTGAAAATGGCCAAAAGAAAGAAAAACAGACAAGATGGAATGGTTGTGGTACTAGTTCCCAGTTAGCTTTTGCGAGACATTAATGGTTTGTTTGGATGTAACTCCAAACCTTTTTTTTTTTTTTTTAATTAGTAAAAATTAAAATTATTTTTTAAAAATTAATTAATTCACCTTATGTCTGTATTCCAAACGCTAAATATGAAGCCACCACGTGTAACGTTTTACTAGTCACAGTGCGGTCAACGTGCAGGTCAGTGGGCCCCACCACACAGTCACTATTGGATTTTGTAAAGTACAGTGACGGACAACGCTTTAAAATTGTTCAACACTTTCCTACTTCCCCTTCATCTATTTTTTTTTCTCTCTCTCTCTCTCTATCTGTTTTTTTTTTTATACCGTAAATAAAATAAGAAGTTTCGGCTCTGTTTCTCACTCTCAGGTAGGTTCAATTCCCTCCTTTCACCCAAAAATAAAATATGTATACATATATATAAATCAAACCCACGCTCCGCCGTGGAAGGTGGATGGGCGTGTAACTCCGCCGCTCTCGGCCGGTCTCTGGCCTAATTCCCGATCAGGTACTTGACCCTTTCTCTCTCTTCATTTCTTGAATTTCTTTATTGGTTTTCTTTTTGCTGTCATTTTGATTTTGACTTTAAGAATTTCTTTTTTTCAATTCCGTCACTTATATATATAATAGTGTTAATGCTACTGAAGGTTGATTTTTGTTTTTTTGTTTTTTAATTTTCTCTTACCGTTTTCTTCTGGGTACGTGGTACGTGTTAGAATTTGAGATTTTGGTAATACACATGTCAGTAATTTTGAAACTTTATAGTTCATATGGGGCTTTTGTTTAGTTCCACGCTTTCCAAGGACCAAAATTTTGAAGCTTTATATTTCATATGGGGCCCCCTGGTTTTTCAGCTTGAGCTTTGAGTTTTCGCATGCACTTTTCCCCCCCGAATTTATCTAGCAATTTTGTCAATGCTTTGAAAGTACAATTTCTCTAACCTTCCTTTTTTTTTTTTTTTTTTGGTTTTTTTGAAATATATTATATATATATATATATATATATTTTATTTTGGGGCTTTTGAAGGACAAAATTTGATGGGTTTGTTTTTAATTGCAGATAGGAAGCCTTTCAGCTTCTGAAGTGGACTACGATTACAGAACCATTTTGTTATTCCCTCTTTGTTTGTCCAATTAGAATAAAAATGGTATCTTCATTTGTGAAGCATTGTATCATTCATGTTTAAGAGATGGGTTTTGTTAAATGCCATTATGTTATGAAGCTCTCCCTCTTTCTGTTTTTATTTCCACAGGTTGATCAGGAGCGCAAAAAGCCACTGATGGTGCCCAAGGAAGAAGTTGTGGATTTCGAGTTTCCTTCTCAAACTATTTTGTCCGGACAATTTGGGGTATGCCCTTCTTGGTAGCTGTGGCCTTTTCATTTATTTATTTATTTTTGCCTTTTACAAAGAGATATTGACTATTGGGGTCATTTGGATCGAAAGGAGTGGAATGATATTCGAGGAGATAAAACAAGATACTAGGTTTCTAAAAATATTGAATCTCATTTTTTTTAAGCTGAGTATTGATTCTTGTGGGTTTTTTTTTTTTTTTTTCGTTCTTGCTATTGAATTCCAGGATAATGTAGCAAGTTCATCTGGAAGCAATTTAAGATCATCCTTTATCGGTATGGGATTCCTACCAGCACTTGTTGACAAAGTTATTGAAGAAAAGGGTACGTTATTCTTGCGAATAAAGTTTTTAACTGTTTCATCTTAGGGGTTGTTGGAGAAAACAATGGAACTTTGAAAGTCTCGTACAAGACTAGGAAGTAGAGTATCACTTCTTCTATAGATTCATTAGATTCAATGCATCAGTGTCGTTTCTGAAAGTTGACGGCTGGATAACCTTTTCACATTTAGGGGAAGACGATGTTGATTTGTTGTTGGACACACTTGTTGCATATTCGGTAAGTCAAGATCTATTGTCTCTTTTGTTTTTTCCAATTATTGTTTGTTGATACTTGTTTCCTTTGTCTAAAGAATGGCATATTAAACATCATCGTATATAAGTTCCTAATGCATATAGAAAGGTTTAGAACTTTGTGAAAATGTTAGTGCCTTTTATTAATTTTTCTTGTTTTGAAATGAGTAGGATCCTCAAAAATCCCATTCTGAATCTTCTGATTCTTTGGATAGCTTATTTGATGACAAGGATGAAAACAGTCCTCCGGAAATTCAAATGCCCACTCCCCTTCAACCGAAAGAGGTAAACTGTATAGAGCTGTTTACTCTTGCTTTCTTAGCCTGTTGGTTTGCATTCATAACGTACTCAATTAAATTACACTTTTGCTATTTGTCTTCATCCATTATTTTGGTCATCTAGGATGCTATTAGAAATGAAATTGGCATTGGATTAGGAGGTTTAGGATAAACAGAGCCTACAATAATGCTAAGAAAGAAAAAAAAAAAAAAAAGAAAAAAAAAGGGCAAGGTTGGAGAGCATCTAATCTTATTTGAAAGTCTATACGACGTATTTCCCTCTGCAGCACAGAAAAGGGGACGTATGTATTTACGTAGAATATATTTATTTGACTGAATGTTTTTCTCATGTTTCTTTCCTTCAATCTGTGATGAAATATTGATTATGAATATTACGCTTTTCATAATCCATTTTGGACTGATGTATTGAAAAGGAATTTTGAGTGCTCGCCGTGTTATAAGCACTTGTATACTTTGGGCACGTGCACTTTTGGTTTATCTTAACCTGCATTGATCCACTAAATCTTCAATCTTTGGCAGGAGCCTGACATAGTCGATGAATTCGATGATGAGAAAGGATTTGATGACAAGAAAAGAGCATCATTAATGATGATGAATTTTTCTCTAGATGAAATTAACTTCGCAATTGAGAAGCTTGGTATGTTGGTTAGAAGGGGGGGAAAAAAAAACTTCATACCTTCTTAACTAGTGCAGTTGCCACTACTAGTTGACTTTATTCTTACTACGTCGCTTAATAAATATGTTCGTCCTTTTGTTTTTTTGGGTGAACTTGGGTGGGTGGATCTGAACTCAAAACCTCATCTTTGGGGTGGGTATGGAGTTGCCCCTTGGCCGGGGTTGCAACCAATGCTCATTTCATATTAAATTGAAATTGAGATAGCTTGGCTACATATAGTGAATCCTCCATCTTAGTTAAATATGTTCGTGTATTTATGTGTCTCTGAAAATATGCTTGTTTTGTATCAGGTGAATATGCCCCAATTGATGAATTGGTGGACTTCATTGTTGCGGCCCAAATAGCAACGCGGCTTGAAGGGGAGAAAGGTGATAACGTGCATGATGCAGAAGAGAAAAATGAGGTCTTGAATGCTTCTTGTACTAAGTAGTAATCCTTCTTAGACATCTTTGGATCTTGGGGAATGACTAGTATTCTTGTGCCTTATCACTCGGAAATGATTTGCCTTTGTGCGCCATGCAAGAAATTTGCAAAATTTTATCTTTAACATTAAAAATGGAATTGGCAATGAAATCTTTAAGTTGTAACTGTGTATTTTGGTTATTTCAGTGTCTTCTGATACCAATGTTTCAAATAATTTCCATAAGGGTCAAGCCACATAAAATTGGAAATCAATAGTTGGATGGTGTAATGCAATGTTAAGAGAATACCGTTGATGATAATTAAATTGGGAATAAATCGGTTTTCTTCTTCATTTAATGCACGCCCTGTCTTTCGTAATGTTTGTTAGTCCAACCTTTGTTCTTTCAGGAGATCAACAACGAGACCTTGTTTGGCACCATGGATAAAACACTTCACTTGCTTGAGATGGGTTTCTCCGAGGCCCAAGTTTCTTGGGCAATCGAAAATTATGGTTAGTTTTTCAATATGTTTTGGCTTCCAGTTTGTCCCGAAAAGCAAAGTTGAACAAGATATTTAGTCCTGTTTAAACTAATTTACTTGTCTAAGTTGTAATATGACAATTTTCATGTCATTTTATTGGATGTTCTGATCTTATAATTTGTTCTTTTTTTCTTATCAATATCATTTGTTCTTTTTTCCCTCTTAGTTGTACATGAGTCAGAATCTTGATGGAGTGATTGCAAGGTCACTCTTCTACTTGGTCTGAAGTTTTATAGATAATCGTGTGAGGCATTTTGAGATTTTATGTGGGTTAATTTGCTTCTAGTCGTCCATTCAACCTATGATAATCAACCATTAGTCCGTCTTTCTTTTTGCAGGTTCGGAAGCACCAATCTCAGAGCTTGCTGACTCAATTTTTACTGGTCGGACTCCTGTTAAGGTTATGATTAATCTCATATTTTATTGTCAATTGTTTATATGGAGTCAATTTCACGATTTTTGTTCTTTCTTTCTACTAGTCCCTCCCTTCAAAACTTTTGGCACTGATTTTTTGTATCATAAGTGGTCTGCAAATTTTTCTATTTAATTTATTTTGATTGTAAACATATCAGTTTTGCTTGTGTTTTCTTAGTTTCTTTGGGTTTTATGCATAGTCATAAACTTCATATTTTAGTTCAATGGTCATACACTCATAGAGAGACCCTATGGATTTGGGATGTCCGTGGCTAGATCGTCACTCCTTCATATCCGAGGATCCCTTTTTCGTTTATGTATATTTTTTTTATCCTTTCTTTGTGCATCAATATTATACTTGCAAGCCTTCTCACTCATGATGTTTCATTGGTTCACTAACTAATGGAAAAATTTGTCTGGTGCAGCAATCAATTTCCACTAGTACATGTGATTTACACACCGCCAGCACTCACAGATCTTTTGCGCTGGGAATGGACCCCTTTCTTAATCCAGCAAAAGTAGAAACGGATGATCTTTATTCTAATCCAGTTTCTCAATCCGTGGATGTTAGTGAGGAACAGAGGCTTTTGGGTAAGAGACCTAAACATGAGTATGATGATGATGGTTTCAATACAGTTCCTCCAGTCAGGAGCATCGACTACGAGGAAGATCGCAAAGGGAAAAGGCCAAAACAGGAATACGTTGACGATTCCAGCTCTTTGTTTGGCATGCCTTGGCTTGAAGAAAAGATGTACCCCGAGTTCACTGAGCCTGCAATGCCTAACCCCCTTAACTACAATCCACGAAGGATTCTTAGTGGAGTGGTGGCTCGACCTCCATATTTCTTTTACGGGAATGTTGGGAGTGTTAGTCATGAATCTTGGGTAAAAATCTCAAAGTTTTTGTACAACTTGGAGCCCGAATTTGTGAACACTCAATTCTTCTCGGCTCTGAACAGGAAGGAAGGCTATATACATAATCTCCCAACTGAAAACAGGTTTCTCATCCTGCCAAAGCCACCGATGACCATTGAAGATGTGATGCCGCATACAAGGAGATGGTGGCCGGCATGGGATACACGGAAACAGTTGAGCTGCATAAGTTCTGAAGTTAACGGTATATCTCAACTTTGTGATAGACTTGGAAAAATCCTTACTGGTTCTCATGGATTGCTCTCAACTGAGCAGCAAAGAAACATACTTCATCATTGTAGATCATTAAATCTAGTGTGGGTCGGCCAGAACAAGCTTGGACTTATGGATCCTGAGTATTTAGAAATTATTCTAGGTTACCCCTTGAATCACACTCAAGCATTCATTAGTTTAATTGAAAGACTTCAGTCGCTAAGATACTGCTTTCAGACGGATACACTGGGGTATCATTTGTCCGTGTTGAAGTCAATGTACCCTGATGGCTTAACAGTATTGTCGATCTTCAGTGGTATGGGTGGGGCAGAAGTTGCTATCCACCGACTTGGTATTCGTTTGAAAGCTGTGGTATCAGTAGAGACTTCTGAAACCAAAAGGGGGATTCTCAAGAAATGGTGGCAAAGTAGTGGACAAACTGGTGAGTTGACACAAATTGAAGACATTCAGAAGCTAACAAGTAGCAAGCTTTCGAGCTTGATAAACAAATTCGGTGGGTTTGACTTTGTCATTTGTCAGAACTCGTTCACGCACTCGCTGAGCTCCAAAGTGGCTGCGGATATTGATAGCATATCCGGTTTTGATTTCTCGCTGTTTTGCGAGTTTGTCCGTATTCTGCAACGTGTGCGGACCATGCTGGAAAAAAAAAGGTGACAAATTTTCCCATGTCGTGAGTTTTGATGGCACAATTCCTAGGTATAATGATGAAAGTTGTGCCAATGTATGATGGTAAAGGCTCTTTTGTTTAAGTAATGTATTTTATAACCTTTTTTTTGTTTTTTTAAGTAGAAAAGAGAGAGGATTAATGGATTATATCAAGGCTTGGAAAACAATATGTATGAGCTCCATCTCCGTTTAGGTGTAGAAGGTACCTTGTAGAATGTTTGGGATAATCAAAATTCAGGCCAATATTTTCTGTGATGATGAAATTGGCAAAGAACAATTTTGTGCAAGAAGTGATATAATGGACCTGGACTAAGTTTATGAAACCTTTTCTTTTCCGGAATGAAATTCTTATTATTGATGCCGGGAGGTACGATCATGGTTGTAAAAGGCGATGACAGGATGTGTGCAAGTCTAGGGAACATAATAACTGCGAGAAGCGATACACTTGCGAATCTTGAACGTTGGGATTGCATAATGGAACAGTTCCGAAAGGTCCCAACACTAGTCCGGCAATCGGAGTTGCAACAATCCGAAAGGTCTTAACATGAGTCCCTAGAATGACACACAAACCAGATAGGTGAAACTCACCAAATATTCCAACTTGTGTAGAGCCCCATTTTTCGCAAGGGAGGCCCTACTTAAGCTTTGCACTTCTTTTACTTGAAAAAAAAAAAAAAAAAAAAAAAAAAAAAAAAAAAAAAAAACATTGCACGTGAGCCTCCTAACACCACAAGTGGTGCCTAATAAATGTCTCTCTCTCTCGCTCTCTTTCTCTCTCTCTGATGTCTAAGCATGATATGATAAAACACATAAATTCACTACTAAAAAAGATGTTGCCAATCGCATTTGTTTAGACTTTGGTCCTACTTTGTAGTTTTACCATTTCCATATGAACTTGTTCATACTCGTTGGAAGATTATTCCCCCAAAAGAAAAAAAAAGTTCTTGATTAATTTTGGCAGTATTTTTGGACCTTTAAACTTAATCAAATTAATTCATCATTATGGGCAATCATAATGGTGATCCTAAACAACCAAAAGTCATGGTTGGAGTATTATCTCTTTCACCCAACTTCTTTATTCATGAATTGACTTCTTTGATTAAAACGTGGGACCGCTTAACATGATTTCTCAAATAAAAAAATGACACTCAAAATTCTAAATCAAATAGGTATCTATATAATATAACAATAGTTTCACATATAATTTTATTAAAATGTAATAGCTCGAAATCCCACTGCTTTAAGTTAAGAAAAAAAAATCAAATCAAATCAAGAATTTATATAAAAGCCTATTGGAAACTTAACGTCTAAGGTTTTTTTTTTTTTTTTTTTTTTTCCCCTTAAACAACAACTTTTATATTTCTCTAAATTTAAATTGTTGAGTACTTCTTCAATGCCAGTGGTGTGAGGCAGTGAGCATGGCAGGTAATTAGGACAATTCTATGGTAAGTTTTAAAAAAATTCCTAAAATTAAATTAAATTAAATCATTATTTGTCGTTGCAAATGAAGTGCTTGAGGGCATTCTGGGCACGGCCTAAAATTACGGTCCATTTTTTACTAAAACTTTCCTAGAATTAACATAAATATTATATAACTACGAGACCTCCTGTCACGGAGCATTCTCTAGCCAATTAAAAAAAAAAAAGGAAAAAAAAGAAAAAAAGAAAAGACATTCTGCCTTGATTGAAGCAATAAATTATTGAAAATGGATTTATTTTTCTTATTTTATAGAAATAATTGGGAGAAAAAATCCAGAAGTTTATATTTGTTAATTTGGATTTAGTTTAATTAGTAAGGCCAGGACGAGGTGGGAGAATCAGCTGTCCTCAAGCTCAAATTGGTACATCGAATCCGTTTTTCTTTATTAATGCGAATTTTGTCATTTTTTGGACAGTCCACAGCTTCTCAAGGTTTTTTTTTTTTTTTTTTTTTTTGCAAAAAAGAAATCTGTGCTGTCTTCCAAATTTTCTTCTGTGACTGTTATTATTTTTGTTCCCCAAGTGGGACATCCCAAAAAGAGTTATGGCTTGCTCTTTTCTTATGATCAACGTTGACCTGGGGGAAAATTATGTATTCGGTCATATAATTTACCAATTTAAATCGCTATTTCACATCATCATAAATTTGACAAAACTTAACGGAAATCTAACCGTTCATTTCATCGTCATCTAGTATCCACAAAAAAAATTTCTTTCTTATCATGACAATAGAATCCTATATAATGTGAGGGAAAGTTACTTAAAAAAAAGTTAAATCAATAATTTCATCAAGTGATCTCCAATCATGGTACAGTAATTGTTAAACACGTATTTTATTGAGATTTATACTAAATAGTCTTTTTTTAAGAATTTTTTAATAAACTATTGAAGTTTTTAAAAATTAATTAAAATATCTTTTTTTTAAATAATTAATTAATTATTTTAAATAATCAATCAGTAATTGATCACATGATAATTAATTAATGATTGATCTAGATTAATCGTAACTTGAATCATTATATTTTATATTTAATAACTGATTGATAATTAATCAATCATCAAATTTTATAGATCGATTAAATCTGAAATATTATAAATAATCATTTTGTTACATAAAAAAAAGTTAAATTATTTATTAAATTCATTGATTAAAAAAGATCCTCTAATTTAATTTTTTAATTTTATTTTTTATGACATGATTACATAATAATATATTTACCAAAAAAAAAAAAGTTACATAATAAAGTACTCTTTTTTCATGAAATGAGGACAAAAATACTGATAGAAGAAGAGGGGGAGAGAGAGGAAAAATTGTTTAGAGATTTTTTTTTTCCCTCAGAAAGAAAATTATAGAGCCTGGTGAAGCTGCTGGGGTACTTCTTTCCAAGCCAGCTCGTCATGGACCGTCTGTTTCTCTCTCTAACTCTCTTTCTCTCTCTCTCTCTCTATAACTCTGTCATCTTCTAGTCTGCACTAAAAAAGCACTCACCTTTCGTCTTTAAACCAAAAACAATGGCTGTCTCTCTCACATGAACACAAAGCTGTACCATTTTCTCTGTTTTCTTCTCTACCTTAAAAGCTAGAAAAGGAAAAAACAAAAAAAACAAAAAAAAAAAAAAACAAAACAGACTCCATTTTTTCCCTCCTTTAGCTTTCACCACTTTGAGGTTGAGCTGGTAACTTTTTCTACACTTCATCTACTTTGAATCTGCTGTATTTCCACGTCTTCATCTTACATTTCCCCTTTTCCTCTAGACTAGATGTTCCTTTTTGCTGACTCCTTTACTTTCTTTCTTTTTTGGCTGACTCCTTTACTTGCGGCTTCATCACATATACATGTATATATCTTTACATATATCTATACATATATATATATATATATATGTTTTTTCAATTTCATTTTCTTTTCTTTTTATTTTTATTTTTTATGCCGTTGTGCATTCTTTCCTTATATTTCCTCTTGACCCACATTTCCATCAGCATCAAATCTACTATTTCCTCGTGATTCCCTTTTGTCCCACATTATTATCATCATAATCAAATTTACAGTTTCTCTCTCTCTCTCTCTCTCTCTTCCTCTGCACTTTCCTGGCTTATATATACATATATATATATATATATATTTTTTTTTTTGAGCTTTCCTTGCAGCCCTTTTCTGCATCCTTTATTTCTGAAGGTACACAACTTCAATTTAAGCCTTTTTTTTTTTTTGTTTTGTTTTGCCTTGTTGTATCATATTCATCTAATGCCATTGCCCTTTGAACTTCTTCTTTTGGGTTTTGAACCTCTATCATCAACTGGTCAATTGCTGTTGAGATTTCTGATTCTGGGTTGAGATTTGTTAGAGCTTGCATATATCTTAGAATATCTGTTATGACAACTTGAGGTGCTTTTAAAGTTCTTTCTGTGTATTATAACTGTAGGAATGGTATTGTGATTATATATATATATATATATATAATTCTGGGTTATAGTTGGCATATATCCAAGTGTATCTGGTTGTGTAAAGTAAAGTTTTCTTGTTCATTGTGCTAAATCTGTGCAAATCTTGTTGTAGATTTGATACTTTACGCTCCCCCTATACCTGCCTCAGTCTAGGGGGGATTGCTATAAAAAGGCTGCTGCTTCTTTTCTACAACTTAGCATTGCTCAAGTATTCAAGAGGGAGGAAGAAACCATGGAAGAGATGTTTGTGCCGTTTCGAGGGATCAAGAATGATCTTCGTGGGAGGTTGATGTGTTACAAACAGGACTGGACTGAGGGCTTCGGGGCAGGTTTCAGGTATATACTTCTCCTTCTGAAACAAGATGAACCATGCATACTTGGTACTTTTTTCACGTATTAGATGAACTGACAGAAATATAGTGATGAGTCTGTCCCTTTCATTATTGGCGCCGATGAAAATGTCTGTCTTGACAAAAGTATCCAGATTTTGTATGTATGGAATTATCAGTGGTTATAATGTCAGTACAAATTAAATCAATGCAATAGTATTTCGGAGACTATTAAATAGAAAAGTGAACGTTTACTTTACTTCCCTGGCTATTGGTCACCATTTTATACTTTCTCGTAGGATTTTGGCACCCACTACATACATATTTTTTGCATCAGCTATTCCAGTGATTTCATTTGGAGAACAATTGGACAGAAACTCTGGTAATCTCCACTCCTCTAAAGCTTTTTCCATTTCTTTCTGTTGAGTGAATCACATTAGGATTACAAAAACTTCACACTTCTTGTTTTTCGATAGATGGGGTTATCACAGCGGTTCAAACGTTAGCATCAACTGCACTATGTGGAATTATACACTCAGTCATTGGAGGTCAGCCTTTGTTGATTCTCGGAGTTGCAGAGCCAACCGTGATTATGTACACATTCATGTTCAACTTCGCTAAGAACAGACCGGATTTGGGATCAAAGCTTTTTTTAGCCTGGACAGGATGGTATTTCTCTCTTTCTTTTTTCTTCTTATTTAGCAAACAGAAATTGTTCACATTTATTTGTATTTTCTAATTAAACTCAGATGCACTCTCTTTAAGAAATGTCTACTTTTGAATCATGTGTAGGGTATGTGTGTGGACCGCTATGTTGCTCTTCTTGCTGGCTATATTAGGGGCTTGTTCAATAATAAACAGGTTCACTCGTCTTGCAGGAGAGTTGTTCGGGTTTCTTATCGCTGTGCTCTTCATGCAGGAAGCAATCAAAGTACTTGACTCCTTTCTCTTTTTAGCCCTTCTTCTAATTCCTTGAAAAAAAGGAAGGAAAAAAAAAAAAAGGCCCTCACGAACTTGCTTCTTTCTTCGTTATTGGTTACTAGTTTATGCTAATTTTGGGGACATAACAAGCTAGCTCCACATGTTTTCACGGTTTGATACTATTTTTTTGGTAATTCTTCTGATTATGAATGGATTTTGCTAGGGAATTGTTAATGAATTTCACGTACCTGAAAGAGAAAACCCCAAAGCTATCGAGTTCCAACCTTCGTGGAGATTTGCGAACGGGATGTTTGCTTTGGTACTGTCATTTGGCCTTCTACTTACTGCACTGAGAAGCAGAAAAGCAAGGTCTTGGCGGTATGGGTCTGGTAAGTATGTTTAAATGCATTTCCACAGTTATTGCAGGTATTAAATTAGATTTCAAAAACACGGATTTAAGTCTTTATCTTCTCTCAGGTTGGTTGAGAGGCTTCATAGCAGATTATGGTGTGCCTTTGATGGTTTTGGTCTGGACAACCGTTTCCTATATTCCAGCGAGAAGCGTTCCGGAAGGAATTCCGAGACGCCTCTTCAGTCCAAATCCATGGTCACAAGGCACTTATGAGAATTGGACTGTCATCAAGGCATGGGTGCCTGTATCACTTGATGTTACATTCTATTAAACTTTTTTGGCTCCATCTTGAGGAGGTTCCTGATGGCTTTCTCTAAAACTACAGGACATGTTAAACGTGCCGGTTCTCTATATAATTGGAGCTTTCATTCCAGCAACTATGATCGCGGTGCTGTACTATTTTGACCATAGTGTAGCTTCTCAACTTGCTCAACAACAAGAATTCAACCTCAAAAAACCACCTTCATACCATTATGATTTACTCCTACTCGGATTCATGGTACGCAGGCTCGAATGCAATATCCCTCCTTTTTTTTTTCTTTTAAATAAAAAATTTTCCCATCTTCCCAGTTTTTAAGATGGCAAAATATATTGCAGATAGAATCCTGTTGACCTGAACTTGAGAGTTTTTCCTTGTGCGACAGGTCATAATATGTGGTATCCTAGGGATTCCTCCATCTAACGGTGTACTTCCCCAGTCTCCCATGCATACCAAAAGTCTAGCAACGCTTAAGCACCAGGTAAATACTCTAGTTATGCTCGTGCTTTGTACCGCTAATGATCTTTTTTTGATAATATCTAGTTACGTTGCAGTTGCTCCGTAACCGACTAGTAGCAACTGCGAAGAAATGTATGAGGACGAATGCGACTCTTGGGCAAGTTTATGGAAGCATGCAAGAAGCGTATCGGCAGATGCAGTCACCGCTTATTTATCTGGAACCCTCTGCCATGGTGCGGTGCCATATAACTGTTTTTTAGTACCAATAAGCTTATGATTTCGCAACATGGCCTAATAAACTTGTTTTTTAGGTACAGGGACCGAAAGAACTGAAGGACTTGACGATTCAAAGTGCTTCGGGCACCGGCAATGTAGATGCTCTGGTTGATGAGACAACGTTCGATATTGAGAAGGAGATTGATGATTTATTGCCAGTTGAGGTAAAAGAACAGCGCTTGAGTAACTTGCTTCAAGCAGCAATGGTTGGAGGTTGTGTTGCAGCGATGCCATTCATCAAAAAGATCCCGACTTCAGTCCTCTGGGGCTATTTTGCCTTTATGGCCATAGAAAGCTTACCGGGTAACCAGTTCTGGGAACGGATTCTGCTGCTCTTCACGGCTCCAAGCCGAAGACACAAGTAATCTTCTTCTTCCTCCTTTCACTTACTTCATCTATTTATTTCTAGATTTTAGTAATTGTGTCCCTCGAACTATTTCTGGTTTTGGCACTTTCGTCCATGAATTTTTTTTTTTCCCCCTTTCTTTGCAATGTATTGTCATAAGTGTAGCAGTTAACTCCAGTCATTATCATGAGTTATATTAGGGAATTTTGTGACTAATTCAAAGATTAAATTACCAGAAAAGTTGTTTTTCAATGCGGAAGTGCCAAACGGAGAGAAATTTAGGGAGTACCAAATGCTAAAAACATCAAAACTGTTTCGTCCATAATTTAACCCCCATCAACAATTGGAGTTTGTTGCTAGTAATACTATTTAGAAAAAGGAAAACTGAGGGATGAAAGTGCCAAACCATGAGAACTTGATGGGCACAAGTGTTACAAATCCATTTTATTTTCTATCTCCTTTAGTTGGGACTGAAATTAACTGAATAACTATATTCATTTTTCTGTTCCAGAGTCCTTGAAGAAACCCATGCCACATTTGTTGAAACTGTACCTTTCAAGACGATTGCAGTGTTTACGATCTTCCAGGCAGTTTACTTAGTCGTCTGTTTTGGCATTACGTGGGTTCCCATTGCTGGCCTTCTTTTCCCTTTGATGATCATGCTTCTGGTTCCTGTGAGACAATACATTTTGCCCAAGTTCTTCAAAGGAGCACATCTTCAAGACTTGGACGCCGCAGAGTACGAAGAAGCACCTGCTCTATCCTTCAGCCTAAATTCAGTAAGCTACCAAGTCATTTCCGTTCTTATTCTTTTCACCTACTAATTGTACTTGACAAAAGAACCCTTTAAAGGGAAGTCTAATCTTTTGCTTATGTTTAACTTCTACTATGAATACGACATGTTAGTTTAACATTTAAAACTTTTTGTGCGCTTCAATTTTTCGTACCAGGATAGGGAATTGGGTAGAACAGCTTCGTTTGCAGACGATCGGGATATTCTAGACAGTATGATTACTCGAGGCCGAGGTGAGATAAGACGCATTTGCAGTCTCAAGATATCAAGCTCTGCAGGAACACCGACCAAAAGCAAGGAATTCAGAAGTCTCTCGGACAAGGGGTTCAGTGCTCATGTAAGTGAACTGAGTCCTCGAGCAGTTGGAAGAGGGCCGTTCAGTCCAAGAACCGCAGAAGGAAGGCAATCAAATCTAGGGAAGAGTGGTTAGCAGTTTACATCTCAGATGTGGAATGAAATATCAAGCAGCAGTTGATAATGTTTTTCTGTTCACTACCAGGTGGAAAAGTTCAACCAAAATGCAGGAATTCTGCAATGGGATCGTCCCGTCTGTTATTGTCTTGATGTTCTGTATGGGGTGTACCGTTAAATGTTCATTCGTGGAGGAAAGGATGTTTGTAAAAACAGTTTCAACATATAATGGTTCTGCACAGTCTCATATGAAAGAAATTATAAAGGCATTATTGAATTTCTAGTCCTTTTAATTTGGACAGTCTTTTCGAAAGTTGTAAACTCAAGATTCGCTAGTTCATCTCGTTTTTCTTTTTTTGGGATAAAAGATACTCATAACCGGACAAAATGAATGACAAGATACCCTTCACAGCCCAAAAAAAAAAAAAAAACAAAGCACGCCACATAATTAGACCCCATAAAACATTCTTCCAATCTTAAAGCATTGAAGAGAGCAGATGCAAGTTTATCGTTGTAATTCATCTAAACTCCTAGTCTAAAATTCTGGCCTCTAAACAAGACCACTTTCATGCCATTTCTCCCGAGGAATCAATAAAAACATTCATCCAGCTCTAGTTTCCCTTCAAATTAATCTGCTTTAAAATCTAACTCTAGTTGGGATAGTCCCTGCTTTTTAATCTGCGTCTAGTTTATATACCACGCTTAAAAGTTCAAATCCTTTTCACAGATTCTTTTTCTAGCATGCGCATATATGCAGGCTCAAAGAATGCCATTTGATGATTTCGTAGATCTTTCTAAAGACATGCAGGAACATCATCTTACAAGGGTGCTTGAGGAATTAGGCATGAATTTAGGCATTTGACACGCTAAAAATTTTGCTTCATGACCAAAAATGCGACACGAAACAAGTAATCGCAGATTTCATTAAGCTCCCAAGAACAAAAAATAGTACAAAAAAAAAAAAAGAAAAAGAAAAAATTTTACAAGTCTCAAGTTTCATTCAGCATAGCTGAAATCTCCGCAACATGGGAAGTCTAGATAGTGAGTTACACTTTATGATTATTACTCTTTCTCTGCCAAAAACTCCATGCAACATACTCAAAAATCATGAAGTAAAGTCCTCCCACAACATCAAGAGCTCTTGGTGAATTTACGACCGGACAGGTTCTCAGATTCGTATAGCATGTGATTTATGAGCCCCCTTGCAGCACTGCTTATCAGAATACAAAATAAATGGCACTTACCAAATTGAATAAGAACTGTGTGCATGTTTCTAAATGCATGCGCAAATAAGCTTTCTAGCTATTTAAATATAGAGCAATCACAGCACGCAGACTGGGCTACTAGGAGCTAGGAAAAGCAAACTTACTCATCCTTGAGCTTTTGAATTTTCTCTGGATCTGTCTCATGCATGTGTTTCTTGAACTGCTGCCTTACCATGTCGACAAGAAGTTCCGTATTGTGTTGCTGCATCACGAGTTCAACGTTAGTCTAATCTCGCTCGGTTATGATAACATCAACTGATATAAATGATACCTGACTTGAACTAACGATTAAAAACTGTATGTTACCATATAATTCTCCTCAAAACAGAGCCCAAAAAAATAAAAGATAAAAAGGAGTGGTAATTATGACTTACCTTGTGACCAATATACTTGGCTCGTCGAAGACACTCACGGTAGAGCTACAACCAGAGAACATTGCAAATACAAAAAATGGCAGCCAAAGTTAGAAAAGTTCGACAGAAATGTATTTGAAGGTTTATAATGCTTTCAAATAACTACCAGAAGAATCAAACGTATCTTCAAAATCAAATTGAATGACTAAAACCATCATCATATGAATTTGAGAACAAAAACGAAAATAAAAAGTTTTACTCCTCATTCGAAATTCTGACGAATTCAAGAAGAACAGGAAAAACTTCAATGCAAAATTTTTAAAATTTTTTTTTTGTTTTTTTAAAATCAATTAATGCAGTGGAAGTTACTGAAAACTCTCAAATCAGTACCAGAAAAACCATACGTATCTTCAAAAACGAATCGAAAAGCTAAAATCATCACTTTTACAAGATAGTTAAAGGAAAAAAAAAAAAAAGCATAAACTTTCACATCCTTATTCGAAAAAATTGCGACCATTTCAAGAAGGAGAAAAAAAAAAAAAAAAAAAAGAGTTGGGTACGAACTCTAATGACATTGTTGGCAAGATCAGGAGGCAGGGCGGATTGCAGAGACGGCATTGTTGATTGTTATATTGTCTGGCGATTGAACAAGATAATAATAGTTAGAAGATTTTGAGAGCGGCAATTTATCGAACAGTTGGAGAGAAAGAAAGAAAAAGAAAAAAGACGAAGAATGAAAACTGGGCCTTGAGTTGAAATGAGAATATAGAAAAAGAGGGGAAATCAGTTTTTGGATGAATAATAATTACCCACCTAAGAAAGGCTTAAGCTTTGACCTTGATATTAATCTCCGAATCTTTCTTTGAATATTTGGTTTTGTCTCTATGAAGATGAGAAGAGCAAGAACGAGCAAAGCGACTACTGTATTGCTTGCAAATAAAAGCCGACATTCCTTGCCAAAAAAAAAAAAAAAAAAAAAAAAAAAAAAAAAGGAATCTCTTCGAACTGCAATGACCAAAACACCCTTATATTTCAATGGAAAAATGTACAAATCCTGCAGTCTCTCTCTGCAATTTCGCTGGTACAAACGGTGTCATCCCTCTCGATTCTCTATGATCTCCTTACATTTTGTGGTCTATAAAAGAAAATACTAATATTTGACAACAACTATATAAAGTGGATTTTATTTGCGAATCTAGAGACCTACCTATTTATTTTTACTACTATGGGTTATTGGATATTAATAATACCTTTTTAAATATTTCATAGTCGTGTTTTAAGACCGAAAATGCATTTTCTTGTTTGTTCACATTTCGGAATGCATCGGTTTTTTTTTTTTTTCAACACATGGAATAGAACACATGACTGCGAATCACGGTTTCGGGGGTTGGGTTCGAATCCCACCTTGTCCACAACCGGCCAACAATTATTGTTGATAACGCTTGCCAATTACCATGCTGCTGCTAGCATGGAATTCGCAATGCTTATTCTCTTCTCTAATGTAATCGTTGCTTCTCCCCCCCCCCCAAACCCCCCCCCACACCCCCACACACCCCCCTCCCCGCGGGCGAGAAAAAGAAGTCTCGGAAAGATAAGTAGGTATACGAGGTCGTGTCATCATTCTCATGTGCTTTTTTTTTTTTTTTTTTCTTTTCTCTCTCTTTTCTTTCTTTTCTTTTCTTTCTTTCTTTCTTTTCTGTAGTAGTGGAATGTGTTTTTCAGTTTTGATAATAAACATACATGAGAAAGAAAGCTGTATAGTCACTGAAAAATGCAGATGTAGTATTACTTATAACATACGTAAAGGAGAAGTCCATTACAATATAGAGGGCCAAAACAATATATAGACCCGTTTTGCATAATCCTCATCACACAATAAGGGATAGACCCAAATAGGGATGGAGCCTAAAGTAACAATCAAGACCCATCACGTGCTCAATTGCTCTTGGGCCTCTATACAGTTTCTATATTAATTATGGCTAAATTATCCCCCAAAAAGAAAGAAAGAAAGGAAAAAAAAAAAAAAAAAAAAAGTTACAATGTAACACTCTCCATCGCTACCCATAATAATAACCAAAACATCTTAGAAAAATTATTTGGCAGGGCTTAGAAAAAATATACTATTCATACTACACAGGACCTTTATATATTTTATCAAATTCCATTAAATTTATATATATATTTTTTATAAGACTCTAATGTTATCCGTTGATTCAGAATTACACAATACCATTACATGATACTGCATGTTTCTGAATTCAGATCATATTAAAATCATATTATAATGAAAAAAATAATATATGTAAGATTAACAGAACCTTACGAAATATCTGATGGTCCAAAAAATAGTGGAGTATTGGTAGGTCGTTTTTCGTGCCCTATGCTGATTATGAGCAAGCAAATTTGTTGCTCTCCATGACAGTTTGTGGCTCCCCTTCTTGTAAGCAATTAATGGGAGGAATAGTCAAGGTCTCTTGAGTCCCATACGCATTCCAACAAAAGGGGTCTTCCACTAACTCACCTTCATAAGGCAGAAGCTCAACATCGGACATTATTATGTTGGTGCAAGCCACGGTGTCACTGCATGCAAAGTGAATGGGAGTGTTCCTCACGTCGTATGTTCCCTTTATGGTCCGGTACTCGACGTCGTTTACATACACTGCGGAGGTTTGGTTCAAGCAACCCTTGGACAGGCAGTAGTACTGGTCCACTATGATGCAGTTCCTCACATTCTCCATCTGGATGTTCTCGAACAATATTCCTGTCACCGACCCCGTCCCACCCTGCCATGTCTTGATCCTCAGGCCGTTGTCCGACTCCTTAATGATTGCATTTCTAACCGTTATGTTCGAAACACACGCCTGCGAGTTGTGCACTCCAAGGCTCCCAATGCTGCCCAAGAATTTGGATTCAAATTATGCACAAAAGTTAGTTGCACTATGCTGGATGAGTATCTTTCATCACCAATGTCACATATCTGAACAATGCTACTAGTGATAAAATGCTAGGTTAATTTGATTTATATCATCTAATACAAATATGCACACACACATAAAGATCGTCTACAATTTTTATTGCTTGGATAAGATTTGTGCTCCAAAGTTATATGCTATGTGTAAATGAAATTTCCATTTGATTTAATTCACTTCCCACAATATTATTACCTATATAGTAAGAGAGAGAGTGATAATTAACCCAAAATTCCTGTCATTTTCTTACAGATTTTATTGTCGAGGAAATTACACACATAAATAAGAACACGAGCTTGTTGTTAGAAATATGGTTGGGAAAAAGTTGGGATAGGTGTGTATGACATACATATATAAAATGAAAGTGTACATACCTAATCCCGTGACTAGGGCCACAAGTGACACCTTCTATATCAACGTCACTACATCCTGGTCCAATTGATATGCAGTCATCACCTGTTTAAAATCATGTAACAAGATTATAAAAATGTCTTAATCTGATTAATAATTAAAAAAAGTGACCCCCAACAAAAAATGAAATTAATGGAATTGAGTTGAATTTGGGTACGAACGTACCATTGGCTATCAATGAGTTGTAGATGCCCACGGTCTTGGTGGCCTCTATGTGGATCCCATCAGTGTTGGGGCTGAGCTTTGGCGAAGAAATGGACACCTTGTCAATCAACACTCCTTCACAACCGTCAAATTTCATGTGGAATTGTGGACTGTTTTTTATCCTTAATCCACTCACCACCAAATTTGAACTCATGAAGAACCTTATCAACTGAAAATCACATTTTATTTAAAATTAAAATTAAAATTGAAAAAAAAAAATCAGCGTTCCAAGAAAAGTACTGTCGAATCAATCTAGGATTGCTTTTGGAATTGTTAAAAAGTTCTTTCCATGGACACCAACAACGAAGAAGCTGAAGACTCTTAAGAAACAGTGATGGCCCAAACATAGACAGGTAGGCCCCCATTTTTCTTATTAGTGTGAAAAAAAAAAAAATAATAATAATAAAATTAGGGATCAAAATCAAAATCAATAGAATCAGCGTTGAACTTACAGCAGGGCTGTCACATGGTCCTGACACTGTTGATCCATCGGGACCCTGAATTAGACACAAGAATGTTCGAGCTGTTTTAGTTTATTATTATTATTATTATTGCCCTGGTCATTAAAAACTAGTGGTTTAATTATTAAAGTTAATAATAAAGACTAAAAAGAAAAATTACCCGGTGAGGCTTGCAGGGGAGATCCCACCATTTATCACCATTCCCTTCAATGGTTCCAATCCCAGTGAAACTCATATTGTCAAGTCTGTAGAACACTAGCCATTGCTTCCGGCTGTCAGTTTTCGGCCACTCCTCTGGCCCATCCGGCGTCATCAACACCCCGTCTACCTATTTTCATTGCCAATATTCACTAATTACTTTTCCTTGAACGTGACAATTTTTTAATTTTTTAATTTTTTAATTTTTTTTTTTATTTTTCTTAACAAATTACTTGATCAATTGTTACTTATTTGCTACTTTTAACAGATTGTAATTACGTACACTACTGACAACATGTAGGGGGGGGAAAAGAAAAAAGGGTACTTATTACTTGGAGATTAAACCTGGCTTGCAAGGGCCAGAGAAGATGGTAGAGGTGATCTTGAAGCAATAATCAGCAGGAGCCAAGACGACGGCGGACTCGACGGCGCAGGCAGCCTTCCAGGCTTGCCTGAAGGCGGAGGTGTCGTCGGTGGAGCCGTCACCTACGGCCCCGAAGGACATGACGTCGAAGGTGCAGCCGGAGGAGGGATTGGAGGGATCATTGGGGTAAGGGTCGGAGGGGACAGGAGGAGAAGAGATAGGAGAAGGGGGTGAAGGAGAAGCGGGGTCGGAGGGGACAGGAGGAGAAGAGATGGGAGAAGGGGGTGAAGGAGAAGCGGGGTCGGAGGGGACAGGAGGAGAAGGGGGTGAAGAGGAAGGAGAAGGGGGTGAAGAGGTAGGAGAAGCGGGGTCGGAGGGGACAGGAGGAGAAGAGGTAGGAGTAGGGGGTGAAGGAGAAGGAGAAGGAGAAGCGGGGTCGGAGGGAACTACTGAAGGAGGTGGAGGATAATCTGGAGAAGGAGAAGTTGCAGAAGGAGAGGCCTTGTTCTTTTGCTTCTTGTGGTAGTGATATCTAGCCTCAACAACATTCACATTGCTCGACTCTTGGACTACAACAAGAGTGGTCATTATGGTCAAGTATATGACCAATACCCCCCCACGAATCCTATGTATCACCTCCATTACCAATCCTTGTGATGTTGACCAAATTTAATCTATACCAGAAATGAATGTGAGAGATCAGTGTTTTAAGAGCTGTATTGTGTTTTTCTAATCAGAATAGCTAATTGAAGCTGCAGAGGAGAGCATTTATAATGGATATTGAAGGAAAGGGGATTCACAGAAGATCTGTTGGGCTGCCCCGTGTCCTTCTGTGGTTGTTTTTATTATTTATTTATTTATTTATTTATTATTGTTGTTGTTGTCGTCTTCTCTAGAGTAGTAGTTGGAGGCTTTTTATTTTTATTTTTATTTTGTTCTTTTAAGAGAACAAGTGAAGTGAAGTGAAGTGAAGTGAAGGGGGGGCTTTTGGACGCTCGTTTTTTTCTGTGGCAATTTTTATCTGGCAGAGTCTCATTTGTTTTTAAGTGGATTCTTACCTAAGTTGTCTCGCTCTTTCTTCTTGGCTCATTTATTTTTCTTTCTTTTTCTTTTTTAAATATTTTTTTGCTATAGTCCATGTTATGATGAAATGTGATTCATAAATCTCTACTTCCTCCTTTAAATTCATAATAATAATAATAATAATAATAATAATTAAAAACTATCTACTTCCTCCTCTTTTTTCCGCCTCTATTTTCCCCTAAACTGTTTCCAACATATCATACGTGCATATATATATATATGTATAATATATATTATATATTATATATATATAGAGGATGTGTCTACTGTCCTTCATTAGAAAAAAGGACGGTCTTTCACTTTTGATTTGGGCCATTGAGATCATTTTGAATGGTGAGGAGTGTTTGAAGGGTATAGTCAAATATTTGAAATTTGGATAACGAAGAACATGTTAAATAAGCAATTAAGTAGGTGCATAAAGCATCAAACTGTCGGATGAGGGAAAGCTTGTGAATCATGGACTAGTGGGCTCAATTAATGTTTCTCTTTTTAATGCTCAGCAACTTTTTTTTTTTTCATAGTAGAATTTTTATGTCTTTTTTTTTTTTTTTTTTTCAATTTTAATGAAGTAAATATTGCATAAATGATAAAATGAATCAAATCATCCATAACTCCATTTTCAGTACAAGAGGAAGATTTCAACTAAACAAATACATGAGAAAGATTTTAAAACCAGTTATTTTTAGAGTTAAAAGGACACACTCGACACATCATATCTTGTTATTTCTCAAAGTATTTGAATAAATTGTTAGAAAAAAATTTACACTCATATTTTTTAAATTTTAATTACTAAAATTGCAGTAATACTCTTTTGATTGAATTCTATACTCTTGAATTAATTACAAACTAGCTATCTATTTAATTTTGTTATCAAGTATGAACTCATTTCTTATTAGTAATATTGTTCCATGTACTAATTAGATAATTTCTTATTAAGACAAATCTTCTATCAAGTGTGAATTCGTTTCTTAAGACAAATCTCTCGTATTTCTTATTATTTAGGGTGTGATTGAAATACTAATTTGGTTTGAAAATTTTAAAGTTTAAATTAGTTGATGTTTTAAAAACCAGTTAAAAAACTTAATTTGCTGACTTTTTAGAGGAAAAAACAAAAAAATAAAACAAAGGTTGAACTTTTATGTTGGAATTTGACTTCCAGACAAAACATTAAAAAAAAAAAAATCTTCCCACAAGAAATAGATTGAATAAATAATTCATATTTTTAGTTAAACTTTTACATCTTATTATACAAAAGAAGATCGATTCACTATTTTTAATTTTTTTTAATTAAATGGTGTAAAACGAAATCCATTATATATTTGTTAGATATTTTTCTTCACATTAATCATGTATCAAGTGTTTTGTAAAAAAAAAAAAAATAAATAATGTTATACTTGTTCTAACTAAATGTTATTTTATTACACATTTATATTATGTCATCATTTGGGAACATAAGAATAAAAAAAAAAAAAAATTCTGAAATTACTATATATAAAAACACACATGTATATGCATAGAATATAATACATATAATGCATGGGATGAACAGTTTTGATCCTGTGAACTGGTTTGAGGCCAGAATTCTCTAGAAAATCGAGCCGAGGCCAAATGTCAGTCGCTGGTGAATCCCACGTTTCAGCTCCCCAAGAAAGGCCCAACATTTTCCTCCTCTTCCTGTGTCTGTGTAGTACTAGACTAGACCAGAAGTACTAGACTGATTTTTCTCAGTGTAATTAATTAAATTCAATCAAGAAATATCGATCATTAATTTATAACATCGACAAAACCTAGTTTTGAAGTGTCAGTGTATTAATATAAAGTTATTCTATGCTAAAAATGTGCATGTGGGGGGTGTTATACTATATTCTTTAGTTAGAATTTCAAATAAAACTTTTTCTGACCTTTTAAACTTTGAATTTTGAACTCAAATTGAGCTGAATTACCACCGTAATTTGCTGATTAATGGCGTGCAGGGGTGGGAAAATCTCAGGATCTCGTGCACATTGTACAAGAAGTACACACACACACACACACACACACATATATGACACACAAGAACGTCACACTATACAAAAGTGTACCATACATAAAACTACTATAAAAATTATAAGCATCACCAACAATTATATAATTAACCATAGATATTATATAATTAACCACAGATAAATTAATCCTTGCTACGCGCGGCCCGTGGATTTGCTTTGTTTACAAGTGTTTAATAGCTTTTTTAATTATAATTAGGCCAAGTATGATAAAGTTGTCCAACATGTAATAAAATTAGAATACACTAATTTAGAATTCAGATACATCACAATCCTTCATAACTTGTATAGTTCTTTGTGATGTCAATGTTAATACAATTAAGAGAGAGAGAGAGAGAGAGAGAGAGGATGAGAGAGAAAGTATGCGGGTGTGTGCTCTGGTCATATATAATAGATAGATGATATAGAAGAAGTACTTTTTGGAATATATTGAGGAGAGAGAATATTTATGAAAATGGAAAATGAGAAATGGATTGGCTAAATGTGGGCTTTGATGTAAAAGCAAACACTCTCGTGACTCTCCATTGTTGTGTAGCTATTTGTGGCCACGGAAGCCAAGAAGGACATTGTTATAAAATTATTTACTTACATATTATATAATTTACATATTTATATATATACACTATATTGTAGCTACTTAGGTGTGCTCGACAACAGAATTAAAAGATTCACGGGTTCGTCCAATTTCTATGGTCCATGAGGGACTTCAACCAAGCATGACCACCCCGGCCCTCCTAGATTCTTTGATACCTTTTCAAACAAAAGTCTTATTAAAAGAGGCCATATTTAATAAATAGTATTGGTCATCATAACAAATCAAACCCCAACTACTAAAAACTTTTTTTCCTCTCACGTGACCTCAAATTTAACCCCGCTTTGTGACCACTAAAATGTAATAATGTTAATATATATACTATAATAATATGTAATATAAAAACGATGCATATATATATATATATATATGAACAAGTTAACATCAAAAAGTCACACACACGTAGGCTGGCTGTGAACAAAATCCACCTGATCACTGTTGCAGAGAAATGGCCAAAATCTATACGGAGAGAGAGCGCTTGACAATTGTTAGATGCTGATCGCCAACGAGCTCTATAACTTTCTTATTATATATATCTACACGACTGTAACTATGTATATATGTGTATATGCAAACATTAGAGTAGTACTTGCCTTGTAAAATGTAGGCAAGTGGAGGTGGGTTTTAATAGAGTTAAAGATCTGGTCATCATGGGGAAAATGGAACTGATTAAAAACAAAAAAAAAAAAAAAAACAAAAAACAAAAACAAAAACAAAAAAGCTAGTTTTGTTTCTTGTCACGACTTACGTGCATGCAATGTGGGGTTTTGTCTGAATCTGTCACGTGTGAAGGAAGACTCTAACGAGGGGGTTGGGGTTTGTAGGTTTGTGTTTAAACTCTCAAAGGGCCCCACAAGGAAAAAAAAAAAAAAAGAGAGAGAGAGAGAGAGAGAGAGAGAGAGAGAGAGCCTATTTGATGATCGTGAGGCTCTGATCCATTATTAGCATTGGGTACATGCACTTTTGCTTTCCTGATGACGTCAACGGTGATGGTGTGCGAATTTCGTGGCTCCCAGCTATGCCACGTGGCACAACTATTCTCCATCTTTATATATTGCGGCCACCATGTTGTTTGCATATTTGATGAATGCAATTGTGTATGATAATAATAGTGTTATAATAATTCGTTAAATAGTAGCGTGAGTTTCATAATCAAATCGCAATGCTCAATGAAAATTGATATTCTAATTATCATTCACTAATGAAGTAAATGAATCAAATATGAATCACAGCATTAATTAACTTTATTATATAACATTATATGAGATCTTTTTATTTTTATATATAATAATATGTGATGGATGAATTCTATTATTACGCGAATGATAAAACGGCATAAACAACGTTATTTTTCTTATTGAATTAGTCACCATTATAAGGTTTTGTTTTGTTTTGTTTATATTTTTTTTCCTCCGGCCGGATAAAAACTAATTTGATCATCGTAGCATATAATGCAACGTATATGTAGCAAATTAAACGCCTTATTAGGCCTACATCAAAGTGTGAATTCTGGCAAAAAAATGAATGTATCAGGTGTGAAAAGGGAATGCCATCTTTCTCTCAAAGTTCCAAAAACAAAAGTTCACATGCATCATTAATAAATGTGTTTGATTCTGCTGAAACTCAAGCTAGCTCAGTATATGCTTTCTAGCTCTCTCTCTCTCAAACTTTTTTTAAAGGAGAGAGAGAGAGAGAGAGAGAGAGAGAGAGAGAGAGAGAGAGAGAGAGAGAGAGAGAGAGAGAGAGAGAGAGAGAGAGAGAGATACGTGGATGGAAAGGGTGGCACGTGGCAGCTGCTACGATGATTCACGGGCTAGATGTGCTGTTCGTCACGGGTCACATAATTTGATCAAACCCTAATTATATTAACTAATCTCTGATTAATTGTATTAGATCTTGTATGGTTCACCGCAAATATCACATTCACACACACACACACACACACACATATATATATATATATATATATAAACATAAGACAGATAAGTCACGAAATTAGGTAGAGTTTAAGGTTATGTGGAGACAAAACATGATACAGATGTTGGGCTTACTGATTTTGGGTTACTTTATAATAACATAATTTTTACTGCATAATTGCAGTAGGTAAGAACAGCAAAATAACCCAAAAAATGAAGATGTACACTTCTACTTTGACAAGCGGCATTCTTCACCTATATATATATTATATTATATATTATATTATATATAGGGGTGTTGTAACTTGTAAGTGTATGCCCTGTGGCTATTCACAAGAATATCCACCATTAATATTAACAAATAATATATGTACATATATTAATTATGTGCACTTGGAATCTTCTAATGCCATATATAAGCGTGACATCTGTCACAGGTCACAACTAGCTCATGTCTTATTAATGGAGGACTAATTTGGCTTCAAAATTGAATCATACTAGAGAATTATGTGAAAATCTTCTTTTTTTTCCCTCATTATTTTTTGTCATGATATGCTTTAATTTTCACTGGACAAACATAAATTGGTCTACTTTGAAAACTAACATTTTCTATGCAGAAAGGATCTTTCTAATATTTTCCCATTCTTGCTTTTCATCTCTCTTTCTTCAATTGTTTGTTCGTTTTTTTATTATTTTTTATTGAAAATGTTTCATGATATTTCATTATATGCATATAGCACATTTTTTATAATTTATTGTAATTGATGTTTCCTTATGACGAAGCATGGCGTTGCCTAATGGAACATCTATATCTGATGAAGCACAGCCAATCATAGCAAGGGATTTTAATTTTGTAACGTAAATTTTTAGCCCAATTTTGTTTTATTATGTGTGTATATGATTCGTTTGCTCAATTTATAACAACTTTACAATTTTTCATTAATTTACTTTCATTCGAAGTCTGTAGTCATTTTTCTTGTCTTACTGTCGTTTTTAATTTTCTGTTGTTTTAATTTTCTTATTTGTTGTAGTGTAAATCTACAATCTAATTTATATCACAGCGAATGACTGATTGGATAATTGGCGGATTGAGTGACGAGTAATAGTGCGCATAACATTTCAATAAATTCAGAAAAATAAAGAGAAATAGAGATAAACAAATTTATAAAAGTTCGCCTATGATCTCGTGGACTACATTCTCTATGTTGATTCAAGAGCTTTTCACTATATATATATATATATATATATATATATATATATATGATAAATATAGCAGAGCTCGTGTAAGCAATAATGGAAAAAGTGATAATCATAGAATACAAAGGATTTTAGGAGAATCACCGGTGAAAATGAGTTTGTGCTGAATGTAGAGATGGCAATGAAGCGGGTGGAGTAGGTATGCTTCCCCCACCCTCACACCCGCTACCCTTTTTCTCCCCCACACCCACTTAATTTAATGTAGGTGCAGGAGCAGTAATCTTCACTGGAGACGCTATACCCTTACCCTACTCATTTACAAATTATGAATTAAAAAAAGAAAAAGAAAAAAAATCTCAAAACAAATTTCGTTAAAGTTTTTATAAAATTGAGCAACATTATCACCAATGAAATTGAAAACTAAAACACTAAAAATTCAAATTTAAATACTTACATATAAAAATTTATATTCATATATTTTTATAAGGGTGAGTATAAGTAGGGCGGGTGTGAGTATGGGGGAGCCTCCCCCCTGACCCCGCATTTGCATAGAGAATAATTAATCTTAACTCCATATTATTGCTTCCTGTACTTATATACTATCTCTCATATCCGCTTTAATGATGTGGATACCCACATATACCCACACTCATGGATAAAAATATCATCTTTAACTGAATGATTGCTTGGGTATGAATGTGTGGTGATGGAGGCATGATTCTGGTATGAGAATGAAGATTTCCGGTGACTTTGAGGAGGCTTCCTATTTGTAGGAGGTCATGAACCGCCTCTGAGCCCAATCCTGAATAGAATTTAACCTAGATTCTGTAATTGAATTTGAATGAGAGTTATTTATCCAAATTTTCTTGTGAGTAGATCTCATGTTTGACTGTTATGTATTGGAATAGGGAAATCTAAGTTCAAATATATTTCATGATGATGGGATTATCTAAATCCCTAAACCCATGGAGTAGATAACCTTGATGATTATCCTTTAGATGTTCTACTAATTTCGGACAAATTAACTCGTTAGTCTTTTGGTCAATCATATGATGAATTGTCTTAGAAGTCGTTTGATAACTCATCCAGTGAGTCATTTGATGAGTCGTTTTGGACACTGGAGGCTGTCAGCTTGTAATTCAATTTACGTCTTTGATGACGTGTTTTGGCACATGTATAATAAGAAATGAGATACAAAATCTAACCTCAACGATTGCCATCCAAACAAGTTCATTATCGTTTTCTTTCCCTTTCTGGCTCCTTTCCTTCCATTTGGTCACCTTTTAGTTTATTGTCGTTTATAGGTTGTCGCTATAAAAGGTCCTGACTTGCTTTCAGTCGTGACTCATTATGTCATTGCCTTTTAGGTTATGGCTTTTTAACATGCCTCTTTTATCTTTGGGTTAATTATATAAATGACCCTCAAATTATATGCCTCATTCATATTTTTTTTTTACTTTTATTATACTCCAATAAACTTTAATATTGTTATGCTAATAGTTGGTTCCTTTGATAATATTCTGTAAAATAAAAAATAAAAAATAAAAAAATAAAAATTGAACAAGTTCTAATTGCTTGAACTTTATTTATACTATAGGTAACATCGAAATTAAATAATTTTGGAGGAAAATTTGTACCTAGATCAAATATAATTTGAAAGCAAATTGTACTTTAAAAAAGTATAACGCAAACTATAATTTAAATAAAAGATATGAACTTAATTAAAGCTTAAATGATCTGAGCTTAATTATCTTAACTTAATTTTTTGCGAAATAATGGCATGGAGATCATTTTCATAATAGAAAATTTTGAGATAGCGTAACAATAAAGTATATATAATTCAGCCACTATTTGTTAGAATTACCTTTACCTTATTACATTTTTACAAATAACAACAGCAAAATGATTACTTTATAATCTTTGTCGTTTTTAGTTTGCTATATTGTTACGTATTTATTTTAGCGCATGATGCTTTTATTATTTTTAATCTCACGCGTTTTGTCAGTTTAATGTCGTTTTAATATTTTATCTTCTTTACATATCATGGCAGTAGACAGTCGTTCTCAATATCCACGTCGTTTACAATTCGGAGTCCTTTGTCTCG
Source organism: Ficus hispida (assembly GCA_025413025.1). Classification (NCBI taxonomy): domain Eukaryota; kingdom Viridiplantae; phylum Streptophyta; class Magnoliopsida; order Rosales; family Moraceae; genus Ficus; species Ficus hispida. The sequence continues at coordinate 20,492,183 of CM046368.1, read as the reverse complement.
AATTTTATTTGCGTCATTGATTGCTGTCGTATTTTTACTGTTACTTTCTATTTATCACGTTTTTAAGATTAATGTGGATTTAATATGCTGTTATTTATAGTCCACCAAAAAAAATTGCTGTAATTTATGTTTCAGTTTCTTTTCCTTTAATTTGTAGCTTTTATGTTGCTAGTCTTGATTTAGTTGTCGTTTGTTTTGTGTCATTTCTTTTAATATTAGTCCTTTTTTCTATTTCTCAATCATAATTTGTAAGTATTTCTCGGTCGTGGCCTTTAAGGATCAGTTTGGTGGAGTCATTGGAGATAGAATTTTGGAGATATTTGAATTGGAGTTAAAATGAGTTTTGAAAATGTATATTAAAAAAAAAACTGTATAGAGTGAAAAAAATATAAAAATATGAAATGTGTTCAAAAAAAAAAATATGAATGTTATTTTGTTTTCTCCGAAATCTTATAGAATTTAAAAAATATATCTCATTTAAATTTGAAATAATGAAATTATAAATTTTTAAAGTTTGAGTTTATTATAAACATTGAAATTTGAATAATGAAAAATAGTTGAGTTAAAGAAAAAGATTTAAAAAAAATTTGAAAATGTTGTTTTCCACACTCCTTCAAACGAGCCCTTAATTTCTCTTGACATTTTTCACATGTTTGTCGTTTGATGTTAATGCCTTTTCCATCGGTTAGTTTACTTTACGCCTTTTTTAAAGGCTCATCGTCGTTTATATTATTTGTTTCTAGAGAAAAATGTCCAAAAAAAATGTTATTGACATTCACGATGTTGCGCGCTCTCTCTCTTTTATGGCGTTTCTTCTCTTCTTAACGGTTCTCTATTGAACTGTTAACACCCCAAAATTAGTTAGTCATTCACAAACTTGCCACTTTTTCAAACCCTCACCCCATATGGCTTTAATTTACTGTTTCTTTTTTCAAAAGCTTTTACTGAATTAAATATTCATTAATTATACAATCAGTATTTTCTTGAATAAAAAAGTAAAAAAGAAATTGGTAAAGTCGTTTCCCTAATTTCACTTTCTTGTTAAGTTTTTTTTGGCAAATTCTTCTTGATATATGATCGGTGATGATTCTTGAAATGGGGTAATGCTACACTGAAGAGGTGGCGGGGGGAACTAATGTTGTCTTCTAATTCCCCTAATACTCCTCTTACTGATCCTCTAGACTTGGCAAACCCTGCCGTCCTTCATCCCCAAAAGACATACCAACCTCAAAATGTCCAGCGCCTCGCCGTCATCGTCGTCCTCCTCCTCCTTCTCCTCTTCAATTTGGAATCTTGTCGCCGATAACAACATGATTGAAGCTGCAAATAATCTCATCTTGCCGTCTCGTGCTAAGCCTCACACATCTTCAATATCCGCTCTTCCTCCGATAATGATGGCAAAGGAAAACAAGAAGGACAAGCTACAAAGTTAACTGCTAATGGTGGTTCTAGTACTACTAGTAAGGCAAAATCAGGAGGTGGTCAATATATAAACAAGGAACAAATTGTTTCCAAGATACCAACGCTTGGTGGTCACAGGGCAAGAGAACACAAGATGAAGAACATCAAGACTAGAGCTCAGGATAGCCAGGACCTTCGGGAAATTTTTTGCTCCCGAGAGGGCTAAGATTTAGTTTACCAAATTTTATTTACTGATTGGAGTTGACGTTCCTGACTGTTGAGATTTTTCAGTGTAAAAAATGTTCAACCGACAGATGCATAAAATTTGGTAAAGGAAACCTTTCAGTAAACATTTTCGAGGTGCTGAGATTAGCATTATATGGTTCTGTTTTTATTTTGACAGAGTATGGAACCTTTTCGATCCAATATGGCATAGTTCAATATACTTTTTTTTTTCCACCCCCACTTCATGCTCAGTTTTAAGCACCAATACTAGCATTGCAAAATACCAATGCCATGACAATATCGATGACAGTGACAAAGCTTTTCACAAATCTGTCTTCTACCATCTGATCAAGGATTGAAAGGAGTAATCTTCTCCACGTGCAGCAACGCATCTCCTACCATCCAAATCAACCCCTGTTGCATAGGTGGCTGTGAAGACAAAACATAGTTAGGGATAGATATCTCCATAAGACAGCAAATAATCTCAATTAAAATACATTTACCAAGCCCAATTAAAAGCCTACTTCTTTGCCGCACACCCGGCACTTCAGATGGTGCATCATGGGTGATGGCACACATTGGAAGAGGACTGATCCAGGTGAACGAAGTTGGCAAAAACCGCCATATGGCGACCTCGGAATGTAACAAGGCCCAAGAAATCCACATCCTCGACGATGGGTTCCCCCCCACAAATGCACGAGTACAAACTGGGGGGAACACACCTGTAAAAGCCACCATGATATATTAGCATATGAATTCTCTATTACCATACTAACATTGCTTATTCTTTTGTCCTTTTAGTCTTCAATTTCTGCCAAAAAAAAAAAAAAAAGCAAACAGTCTGTTGTGATGAATTTTGTTAAAAGAACATAATCTGGTTTTGGAGAAGACAACACACCTTCTGGAGCGAGCTGGGCATCCATCTTGCGAGAGAGACGGAGATGAAGCAGAGATCAAGCTGAGGAGAGAAGAAAAGAAGTGGATAAACATTAACCAAAAAAAGAAACGAGCTAAATTATGACTAACCATCCCAAACCAGAGTTGATATGAATTCCAAGGAAAAATCCAGAGAATATCAATCTCATTCTGCAGACGGGTAACACAGAAAGAATCGGAATAAACTCCAGGATTAACCATTAATTTCAGGAAAAAAAAAATTTGGTGGAATTGATAAAGCAGAAAAAAAAAATCCACAAAGAGAATTATCTGCCATGATTTCAGGCTCTAGATGATCAATCACAGAACAATTGAAGCATGTCATCACCGACAGAACATCGACAACAAAATCTAAGAAAAGAATCTAAAGAATGCAATCAAAATTCCTAGATTAACCATTAATTTCAGAAAAAAAAAAAATGGTGAAACAGGTGAGGCAGAAAAAAAATCACAAAACGAATTATCTGCCACAACAGGCTCTAGATCTGAGAATAATCATAAAACCTACTACAAATTGAAATTCGAAAAGAAAAATAAACGGAAAAACAAACAGAGACAATGCAACCTTGCCATCATCAAGAATGACTCCTAAGATCAAAATCGCGAGAATAAACTGAATGAAATAACTTACAAGCTGGATGTCGCCGGACTATGGATGAGCTCCGCTGACTTCCCTTGGAGGAACAAGAATCTAGAAAGAGAAAGTGACAAATGAGAATTAAAGTCAAAGAAAATGGTTGAGAAGAAAAAAAGAAAGAAACAGAGATTAGGACGAAAGATCTAATGAACGATGCGAACGATGAGCTCGATTAACCATGTTTGGTGAAAGAAGAATGTAGAGAGATAATCGATAATGGGAGGTTTTAGAGAGAGAATCGATAATCGAAGTTTTGCTGAACCTTAATCAAATCGGAAGTCGAAGGTAAAAGATGGCGGGAAATTGGAAGCTTATGGAAGGAAATTCCTTCTGGAAACGGACTGAAGGATTCTACTGTACTTCGATGTGCGCACTGCACACATTTCAGATGATATTACCATATTGCCCCTCCAGCTTTTATCTTTTCATTTTCATTTTTTAAGGGCAAATTGATCCTTCGGTTTATAACCTTTTTACAAATTACGATGCAGTATCCAACTGTTCTTCGTGGTTAAAAGGTTCCTAAACTCTTTAAAATTGTGCAATCCGGTCCTTTTTACTAACAAATATTAGAATTTAGATGAAAAAATTATGTGTATGACATATGTAACAACACTAAGCTTACCATTCCTAAACAAGTATACTTATATTGCAACATGCTAATTTCTGAAGTAAAAATAATATGTCGAAGAATTTAAATCTTGAGTGCGTATGTTGGTTAGTTCGACTGTAGTTTCTAGTTTGCTATGTATAACTCGACGCGGCATCAGTGCCACAGCATCCGCATCAAGCACCATATAAGCCAAAACCGCTGTTATGTCATAATATTTTATATTGGCAGGAGAGTTAAAACCATCAAATATATATATATATATATATATATTTTCTATCCATTAAAAAAAAAATCAAATATTTTATTGTTAAGTTCATATTATTTTCCTGCAATAATTGTTGGCCTATTTTAGGTTATAAAAAATCTATTTTCAAGCAAACATTAATTATTGGGAATAATTTAATCAAACTTTTTTTTTTCTTAGATAAAGAAAAATATATTTTAAAAATACATACCAGCAGCTCTAGAGAAGAATATGAGCATGTCCTTCTTGATTTGGTAAATACTTTGACGTCAATATAGCTAGGGATGTATTCATGGAAGTCAGACCACTCTGACAGAGAGAGTTGCAAGCCTTGTTCAAACTTGTCCATCAATCGCTTCTTCAATTTTTGATTCTCATCTTCTTCTTCTTCTTCTTCTTCTGCTACTAAACAAGCTCGATAAACACACCACAAATCTTCCACTGGCTTTGTAGAAGGCTCAATACTAAACCCGAGGCCTGTATCCAATCTCTCCTTAAGCCAAGGTCCATTGGCCTGCATAAATACCAATCGTTATTAATTAAGCCCTCCATCCATAATTTGGTGTTGGCTTGTTGCCTGTCCGGTGAGCAATTGGAAGCCAAGATGAGAGAGAGAGAAACAGAGACTGAGAGAGACAGAGAGAGGGAGAGAGGCCAATAAAACTTTGGAAGGCCAATAAGATACAAAATCATGCTTTGTTGTTTGAGAATCACGTATGAGGGTATGCATACCCTGTATCTGCACCAGACGAGGAGCAACAATTACAGACAAAATACATAAATAAATAAATCACTAAATTTAAAAAGCACAACCAAAAGTTCGGAGCTGAACTGGGTAAGGTAGGAGACCTGAAAAGTTGATTGTATGACATATAGATTAGGATATATTTTACAAAGGTCATGTTGGCCGAGCTTTGTACGGACGTGTTGCACGATCAAATCAATTGCCACATGATTATCTCCTCCACGAGGAATAATGATATCAGCATATTTCTTTGTAGGAAGAATAAAGTCATCAAAAGCAGGCTTCACAAATTTTGAGTACTGCATTAACACAAAATTCATTTAGAGGAAAGGTGAAATTGAATTTTAGCTTCTATCAAACTTATATGATCAGGAATCGTGGTGGGTGGGGGAGAGTAACTTTAGTAATGAAGCCTCAAAAACTCATTGGGTGAAAAATTTCAAGTGACTGAAATAATTAAGAAAACAACTAAACTTAATCAAGTAACTCACGTTATTCATCAAATTGACCAGTTCCTGCAATATCATGACTGTCCCCAGAATTGTAAGTTTATTGCATGTCTTGACACTTTAAACCTACATACTCCTATAACTTCGATAACATGATTTTTTTTTTTCCTCCATAAGATTGATAACATAAAAACATAACATTGCAAACCTGATCAAGAACTGCACCAATATCCCTGTGTTTGTCAACCATGTCAAGCCTTATCCTTCTTGCCAAACGAACATCAGCATTTGCACTGAAAATTGTACAATGTGAAGTGTCCCAACTTAGTAACACTATGCGGTGACATAAGCAGACGTTTCATATTAGTAAATGCAAGTATGGTAGTAACTAACAAAAGCAATGGAGACAAAATGTTAAGACCATGACCTGTATCGACAAGATCTTCATATTCTACAACTCTCGTACACAAGGATCGTGGAAAATGAGAATTCCTTCCAAAATTATAACATCTGAAGGATTTACCTGCACAGACAGTAAACAATGAGTATTATAAATTCAGAAAAGAGATTTCGCACTGATAAGGCATGCAAGCACATATACACCTATAACAACAATTTTAACTTTCATAGTTTTTTGCCTACTAGAATAAAAAGGGCATGAAAACTAGAGGCAACTGTGAGCGGAATGGAATGTCACTAAAATCTGTATGCTTAGGAATCAAACGTTACCCTTCTAGGTGGGAACACATTATTTTTGTAACTCTTGAAGTCATACTTTGGTATATCTACTGCCTGCCCATTCCTCAACTTATCCATAGAAGCTAAGAGTTTCTCAGTGTCAAATGCACTGAAAACAAAAGAATTTTACATTAAAACAAACATACTCACATGTATCAAGTAAGAAAACTGAACGCCATAACTATGCTTCTTACTGCTTCAAGTAAATAATTAAACTTCATTACAGAATTTTTCTTAGGAGAAAAAAGTACAGTCCAAGAAATGGCATGAAATTATATATTATATTATATATTATATATTATTATTGTATCTTGATGATGCACTTCGACTATGCTTTGCCGCACCCACAGTAATTACCCAGATGAAACTTGAAACTTCTTACGACAATGTCCGTAAGTAATTTTGAGAGAGAACACTGTAAAAAACTTTTTAAATAGTGCCCAGATTGTGTGCCAACCGGACCCTCAATATGCAGGTGAAGAGCAAGGAGAAATGAACACATGTTTTCCAGAGCTAGACACCGGAAAAGGCAAAACCAATACAAGGACGGTATTTACAATACAAACACGTTTCTATTGCCTGCAAGAAGCAAACTTATTCCGAGAATACCCTACTCCAAAGGGAAAAAACAAATGAAGTTCACATAATTTAAAGAACGTAAATAAATTGAAGCATCTGATGGTCTAAAATACACCAAGAGAGGTGGGATAGAGAGGAATACGCTCGAAAGAAATAAAGTTAGGAATGTAAGTGGAGGTTCTTCGTTTATGAGGACTCTTCGACTCGATTGCTGGTTGGTTCAGGTATGCGTACTTGCTTTTTGTCCACCTGTAAAATTTTAACAAAAGATTTCCTTTTAGCAAAAAAGCAAACACGGATGTTTTAAGCAAGAATCACATCTCTTTTGAGTTCTCTAAATAGATAAATTAGTATCAACTAACCAGTCCTTTCTTCCAACCCGAATTTCGTTGCTATTCGCAACCATGTTTCTGTCACTAGTTGCAGCGGTTTTCTTCTCTTCAGCCTCGTTCTCCGTATCCTTCAAGTACTCTTCTTAGTACTTGTAATCTTCTTCCTACGCAACCATGAAAAGTTGGAATTGTGAGAAACTCTAGATGTTCTAAACAATTGATTCAATCCTTTAAACTCCTATATGTGTCGCCTCCGAAAAGGCCATTCTGATATGTAAATCTTAAATCCAAGTTAGGTGCTTAGTCATGTTTCGACAGATTCAATGTACCTAAGAAGAATCCACCTCTATCCGCTGTATCGTAAGGATGCATCTAAATAATTTAAAGCTTTTCATATTGGAATCTTACTGAGAGATTATGCACCCTAATGCGTGCAGCAGCCTTGATAGCAGCTAGGAGATGATCTTCTTCCTCAATACGTTTCTGCCTCCAGAACTTGGCGATTTCCTGCTTTGTAACACTCTCCGGAACAGCCTTCCTAGCCCAAAACCAGGGAAGTGGTGGAGGTGGTGGTGGCGGTGGTGGGGGAGGAGCCGCCTGTCCTATCTTCGCACTGCCAAGTCCATGGTTGTCATTAACCTGCTTCATGGTAATCAACTCCTCGGCTAACTCACTCGTTTATTTTCTTGTTTTCCTCTAATGGGAATTTTCTAATTTTCCACTGTAATCAGTGTAGGCTCACATAAATGGTTAGAGAAATAACCATCAATCGGTCCGAGAAGAACTTCAACTTCCATAACCAACCTCCATGATCTACTGATCAAAGCTAACCTTCAAATACAGATAAATGGTTCTCAAAATTATCACGTTTCTGTTGTATTCCATGACATATTATAAAAAGGAGACCGAATATAAGGTGAAGGTGATAAAGACAAAGGCAAATTGACCGGTAGTTGCAACTTGACATTCTAAATAAAAAGTTGACAATTGCCTCGATAGAAAATTCTCAAACTAAGTTGTTCAAATACATGACGGAGAGCCCAAAAATATTCATACCCGGCAAGTGGACAAAAGAAAACAAACAAATCTTACACAAAATTAGGCTAGACTTTCAAAGGCCCAAAAGGAGACTTATGAAAAAACTGCTTAAGAGGAGGGTCAGATTGAATTACCTCAACAACGAGGTTGGTGTTAAAGAGAGAGCTCTAACCACCAAAAACCCAATAAACATCCTTTTTCAATTACCCCACCTCTTATTTTTCTGAATGACAATAAAATGACATTTTAGTTACAATACTTCCATTTAGTATTACTCAAGAAGAGTTATAAAGCAAAGTAAAGAGCTCTCTCAATCTTCATTCAAAAGATACATACAACCCTGATCGAAATGCATACATTTGTCTCTTGCACTTTAGGTGGTGAGAAAGTTAAATTTTACATCCTCGAGGGACTCGAATCGGAGATACTGTTGTTTCTCATACAGAAGTTCATATCATGCCACATCAATTCATTACATGAACATAAGGAACAAAATCAGAAATAGCACACCAAAAAGATCCTCAGTAACTCATTATTGCTTTCATAAAGATTCAATATGTTTACAATATGATTGGATCATGAAAAAAAAAAAAAATCAATAACTGTGAGTAAAATGTTTCTAATAATCCAAAGCAACAAACTTTCTTTAAACCAACACTGAACCTCATTTTTTCCTTCACTGCCCAGCAAATTCAGAGGGTGTTTTTGCCACAATTGACGAGGCATGAAGCCCACTCTGCAACTCCTCTTGCAACAAACCATAAACAAGCCTATGCCTCTTCACCAAGCTCTTCCCTTCAAACTCTTTTGACACAATTTTCACATTAAAATGAGTCTCCCCATCTTCATTGCCTCTCACCCCAGCGTGCCCGGCGTGCTGGTATGATATATCCTCCACTTCCAACTCCACCGGACTCAGTTCCTTCTCCAATTTCTCGTTAATCCTCATCCCCCTCCTCCCCAACAAACCCAACCCCGATCCCGATCCCGATCCCGATCCCGATGCCGAATTCAACTCCTTTCCGCTCCTCCTGCTCGTTTCCGCCTCCAAGCCGTCGAATTTCTCTCCAAAGCCGGCACTTTCGAGTTTATCCTCGCTTTTCCCTCCGAATTCGCCCCAATTTCACTCCTTGCACTCTTTTCCGACTCCGATCGACCCTCCCGGCCATTGAATTTCTCTCCAAAACCGGAACTTTTGACTTTATCGCCACTTTTCGCCTCCGAATTCTAACCATCCGAGCCCTTTTCGGCCTCTACAAGCAACTCAAGCGCCTTCCTCTGCATCAGCTTCAACATATTCAAGAATCCATTGTTCCTCGACGGCGTCAAGCTCTGCTGGAGCCCTAACAAAACAACGAACTCTGGAGAAATCCTGATCACCTCCTCCACCGGCCGACCGGACGAGCCGTTAACTAGCAAGGCCGCGAGTCCCTTGGTGAGGACCGAGTCAGAATCGGCTTCAAAAACCACGTTCCACTCCGACTCAAGGTAAGCCCTAACCCAGACCTGCGACACGCAACCATCGACCTTGTTCTTCCTCGTCTTGTAAACCTCGTCGAGGGGCTTTAGATACTTGCCGTAGAACAGGAGCTGCTCGTACTTGCCTTTTGGCTCCTGTACGGACTGGAATAGCCGTCCGATTTCTAGGAGCTTCGGAAGGAGCTCTTCTTCAACGGATGGCAAGGAGGCAGCGCTTGAAGCTGTGGCGGAGACCGATAATGGTGGATTGTTGTTGATGGCGGCCATTCTCTCAAAGGAGATTCGTCGCGAGAAGGGGAGTGGATGAGGGTTTGGGGGAGTTCTGTGGGGGAAGAAGAGGGAGGTTGGGATTTTAGTGGTGAAGAGTCGGAAGGAGGAGGAAATGGAGGAAGAGGAGGACATGGCTTCTGTGTGTGTGTTTTGGTTCTGTTTTCTTGGGGGTTTCTCGGAGTTCAAACAAAGAAGAGAAGAGATTTGAGGGGAGTCAATTTGTAAAATAACCTTTTAACTTTCTTTAATTTGGGGCTTGGAAAGTTGGAAATGGGGGAGAACGGTGCGAGGTTGGCGTTCAGAAGTCTCGCTGTGGCTCTTCGAAGGAGCAAGAATCCTGAGAAAAAATAACCCCACAAACTCGGAATTATTTTTCTCGTGTGTAGTTGAATTTTCTCGGGAACCAACCTGACTGACCTGCGGAGATTTCTGGGGGACTGGATGTAGGAGGAGAGGCCGGCGAGAAAATCGGCGCCAAGAGCAGGGGCGTTTTCGATAAAGGAGAAGGCGCGGTGGAGGTGGCGGCGGAGCTTGTGGTGGTCGGAGGGGACGCAGGGCGGGCGGGAGGGGTTGACGAGAGTGAAATAAAGATTAGCTTGTCGGTCTCCACATCGTGAGCTTTGCAAATTTAACCTTAAAAGACCTTTGATTGCATGATTAACCTTCAATGAACAAACTTTACATGAATGATCCCCACTTTTAATGAAAATTTTGTATTCTTTGTGATAAAATATATAATAATAATAATAATAATATAAAAGATGATAAATCATCTCATAAAAAAAAAAAAAAAAAAAACCCCTTCTTCTTCTTCTTCTTCTTCTTCTTCTTCGTCAAAAAGCCCTCATCCCCAAAAAAAAAAACCTTCACCCTCTCATCCCCTTTTCCACCAGTATCATCACCGTTACCCATATATTCCGACCGAAATTGAGAAGTAAAGGTTGAAAAGTTTTGGAGAGTTTCAAATTTTTGAGGAAGCAAGCTTCAAATTAAGTATGTTAATCTTAAACCATCTTTTTTTTTTTTGTTGCTTGAAATTATTGTGCAAAGTTTGGGCATTTAGATTTTGGAGTTTAAGTCGGAAAAACAACAACATTCGTCTCCTTTGTATCTGTTTTTTTTTTTTTTAAATCTGAAATTTTGAGGGAAAAAACGAAGATGAACAGGGAAACCCATGCAGACCGTCAAACTGTTCTTATTGGTTGGGACGGTCAGTACGGTCAGTATTGGCTGAATTTCAACTATCAGGAATTTCTGACAGTGAACGATCAGCCTGACTAGCCATTCCAACCGTTTGGACAATCTATACGGTCTTCTCATTTATTTATTTTTAATCTGAAAATTTGAGGAAAAAAACGGAGATGAACAGGGAAACCCATGCAGACCGTCAAACTGTTCTTATCGGTTGGTACGGTCAGTACGGTCAGTATTGGCTGAATTTCAACTATCAGGAATTTCTGACAGTGAACGATCAGCCTGACTGGCCATTCCAACCGTTTGGACAATCTATACGGTCTTCTCATTTATTTATTTTTAATCTGAAAATTTGAGGAAAAAAACGGAGATGAACAAGGAAACCCATGCAGACCGTCAAACTGTTCTTATCGGTTGGTACGGTCAGTACGGTCAGTATTGGTTGAATTTCAACTATTAGGAATTTCTGACTATGAACGATCGACCTGACTGGCCATTCCAACCGTTTGGACAATATATACGGTCTTCTTATTAATTTTTCATGTTCTTTTAAAGTAATTATTTTTTTCCTTTTTTTTTAGGAAAATGACTGAGATTGTCATATACTATCGATTTGGTGGAGAATGGAAGGAAAAAGAAGATGGTTCTTACAAATGGTGTCCAAGGAATAAGGAATTGAAGAGCATAATATTATTGGATGATCCGAATAAGGTAAAATATTCTGAGATTGTTGATTGTATATTTAAAAGGCTTCCTGTAAGTCGAAGAAGTATAGATTTGAAACTAAGCTACATCCCTTTGGTTTCAATAGAACCAGAACCTAAGTTTATTTTGGATGATTTTGATGCAAAATGTTATCTTTTGGACCGCTGTGCTATATCGCAATGTAGAAGCATATTACATGTTGAGCTCATCAAGAATAACGAAAGTGGAGAAGCAAATGACAAAGAGAGACTTGATGTTGATGGAAATGAAGGACTTAATAATTTAAATGACGAAATCATTCAAGAAGACTATTTTGACAAAGACATGGAGGAACCCATGGTATATGATGCTGCTTCTGCAAAAGGCTATGAGGGTGACCGCCTTGAAGAAACTACATTGGAGGAAACTTTGCTCGAAGAAACAACGGCTTCTGCTGCAACACCAAAACAAAAACCTTTATGTGCAGAACAAGATATTGTGGTGGATCATTGTGAACCATTAGCGATAGATGATGGTTGTGTGTCTTTCCACTTCTATGATGGTATGAATATTGCAATTGGTCAAGAATTTGCGAGCAAGAATGAGGTGAAGAATTTGGTAATCAATGCTTCACTGAAAGCTTGTTTTGATTTTCACATAGTCAAGTCTACTACGAAGTTGTTTGTGGTTAAATGTGTAGTTCAAGATTGCAAGTGGGCATTGCAAGCAGCAAATATCAAGAACTCGAATCGTTTCTCCCTCCGAACATACTACAATATGCACACTTACTCAACTAGTTCGGTGGATGTGAGGAATAGGCAAGCAACGACAGAGTTAGTTGCAGATATGTTGAGAAAGGAGTTCCCAGGACAGCTTGACACACCGGCTCCAAGTAGAGTAGTGGACATGATGAGAAATCGTGGGGTGTCAATATCATACCACAAAGCTTGGAGGGGCAAAAAGAAAGCTGCAAGTGATGTTAGGGGCGCACCAGAGCATAGTTTCGAGTTGCTACCCAGTTATTTACACATGATGAAGATGGTAAATCCTGGCACAATCACACATTTGTTGGTAGACAATGATCAAAGATTCAAATACCTTTTCATCGCATTAGGGACGTGTATTGAAGGGTTCAAGGCAATGAGGAAGATTATTGCGGTGGATGGGACTTTTCTAAAAACCAAATACAAAGGGACATTGATTATTGCCACTGCTCAAGATGGGAACTACCATCAATATCCACTAGCTTTTGGAGTAGTTGACTCTGAGAATGACAACTCGTGGAAATGGTTCATGCTTAAACTTCAAGATCTCATACCAGATGACGAGGATTTGGTCATCATTTCAGATAGGCACCAAAGCATCCGAAATGCAGTCGCCAATGTATACAAGAAGTCCCAACATGGGTTTTGTGCATGGCACATCTCCCAAAATATAAAATCGCGTGTTAATCGAGGATCCCGTGCTAAAGCTGCCAAGGGCATGGGCAAGGTGAAGGTGAAGGATGTCGTTGTCACGAAGTTCATGCAAGTTGCAGCGGCATATACAGTGCAGGAATTCAACAAACAATATGGCGAACTAAAGAATAGGTATCCAATTGCAGCTGAGTATCTTGAAGACAATGTTAATATTAGCAAATGGGCTAGATGCTACTTCACAGGTTCGCGATACAATATCTTGACTACTAATGGTGCCGAGAGCATCAATAGCATGTTAAAAAAGGCTAGAACATATCCTATTCTACCTTTGATTGCTGCGATAGTGAATAAAATTTCTGAATGGTTCAACAAACACCGAAAGGACTCGAGTCTTGGATCTTTATCACAGCTCTTAACTCCGGTTGTAGAGAAAGCATTGCACGCGAGACACAAAGAGTCAACAATCCTAAAAGTTCAAGAACTGAATAGGACTGCGCTCGAATACTTTGTTACAGGGTCGAATGGTAGTTACTTAGTTGATCTTGGGAGAGGAACATGCACTTGTAAAGTGTTTGACATTGACAAGTTTCCGTGTATACATGCTTTGGCAGCATACCAAGAAGGCCCAGATAAAATGCATAACTTATGCTCAAAATACTACATGAAGGAGTTATGGGCATTAGCTTATGTTCGAACCATTTACCCAGTACCAGACCAATCAGAGTGGGATATCCCCGAGGATGTACAGAATATGAAAGTGCTACCCCCTGATGTTACTACAAAGCGTGGAAGGATTCAACAGACTAGATTTCCTTCAGTTGGAGAGCATAGGAGAGGCAAAAACAAGCGCTCCTGGAAAACTATGATTACTGATGCAAGCTTGAATTAGATTACATGTGTCAAATTTTTATTTTGATGTATTTTGGTATTTTGTATTTGTGAATTTTTCAAGATTTTAACAAAGTTGTTCTATAACTGGTTTTCAAGATTACAGTTGGGACGGTCAGCAAAACTTGTTGTCGTCACTAATTTTACCAACTGAGAAGACCGTTCCAACCGTTTGGCGGTTGGAAGAAATTCCAACAATGAAAAATAAGGTTTTTTTTTAACATGGAAAACGAAACATTGTGGAATATGTAATGTCAATAAAATTTATTATTCAAATAGAGAGATATGCAAAAATTAAAAAAAAGAAAAAAGAAAAAACTTTCATTTCGTACATATCGATCAATACGGTTGCGACGGTCCGCAAGCCTTGTTCATTCTCTGGTTTTACCAACCGAGAAGACCGTTCCAACCGTTTGGCGGTTGGAAGAAAGTCCAAAAATAAAAATAAAAAGTTTTTTTTTAATATGAAAAATTCTAAATTAAAAAAAAAAAAAGAAGAAAAGCCTTTGATTTTATCGGTTAGTACAGTTTGGATGGTTCGCAAGACTTGTCGTCATCACTAGTTTTATTAACCGAGAAGACCGTTCTAATTGTATGACGGTTGGAAGAGTTTTCAAAAAAATAAAAATACAACGTTTTTTTAATGTTGTCTTTTGAGAATTGCACATTATATAATATATTGATGTCAACAAAACTAACTATTAAAAAAAAGAAGAGAAAATTCTAAATTAAAATAAAAGATATGATAAGACTTTAATTTTGTCGGTTAGTGGGAGAAGACCGTTCCAATCGTATGACGGTTGGAAGAGTTTCCAAAAAAATAAAAATACAACATTTTTTTAATGTTGTATTTTGAGAATTACACATTATATAATATATTAATTTCAACAAAACTAACTATTAAAAAAAAAGAGAAAATTCTAAGTTCAAATAAAAGAGAAGAAAAGACTTTGATTTTATCTTTTAGTATGAGAAGACCCTTCCAATCGTATGACGATTGGAAGAGTTTCCAAAAAAATAAAAATGCAACGTTTTTTTTAATGTTGTCTTTTGAGAATTGCACATTATATAATATATTGATTTCAACAAAACTAACTATTAAAAAAAAAAAGAAGAGAAAATTCTAAATTCAAATAAAAGATATGATAAGACTTTGATTTTGTCGGTTAGTAGGAGAAGACCGTTCCAATCGTATGACGGTTGGAAGAGTTTCCAAAAAAATAAAAATACAACGTTTTTTTAATGTTGTATTTTGAGAATTACACATTATATAATATATTAATTTCAACAAAACTAACTATTAAAAAAAAAGAGAAAATTCTAAGTTCAAATAAAAGAGAAGAAAAGACTTTGATTTTATCTTTTAGTATGAGAAGACCGTTCCAATCGTATGACGATTGGAAGAGTTTCTAAAAAAATAAAAATGCAACGTTTTTTTTAATGTTGTCTTTTGAGAATTGCACATTATATAATATATTGATTTCAACAAAACTAACTATTAAAAAAAAAAGAAAAGAAAATTCTAAATTAAAATAAAAGATATGATAAGACTTTGATTTTGTCGGTTAGTAGGAGAAGACCGTTCCAATCGTATGACGGTTGGAAGAGTTTCCAAAAAAATAAAAATACAACGTTTTTTTAATGTTGTATTTTGAGAATTACACATTATATAATATATTAATTTCAACAAAACTAACTATTAAAAAAAAAGAGAAAATTCTAAGTTCAAATAAAAGAGAAGAAAAGACTTTGATTTTATCTTTTAGTATGAGAAGATCGTTCCAATCGTATGACGATTGGAAGAGTTTCCAAAAAAATAAAAATGCAACGTTTTTTTTAATGTTGTCTTTTGAGAATTGCACATTATATAATATATTGATTTCAACAAAACTAACTATTAAAAAAAAAGAAGAGAAAATTCTAAATTAAAATAAAAGATATGATAAGACTTTGATTTTGTCGGTTAGTAGGAGAAGACCGTTCCAATCGTATGACGGTTGGAAGAGTTTCCAAAAAAATAAAAATACAACGTTTTTTTAATGTTGTATTTTGAGAATTACACATTATATAATATATTAATTTCAACAAAACTAACTATTAAAAAAAAGAGAAAATTCTAAGTTCAAATAAAAGAGAAGAAAAGACTTTGATTTTATCTTTTAGTATGAGAAGACCGTTCTAATCGTATGACGGTTGGAAGAGTTTTCAAAAAAATAAAAATGCAACGTTTTTTTAATGTTGTCTTTTAAGAATTGCACATTATATAATATATTGATTTCAACAAAACTAACTATTAAAAAAAAAGAAGAGAAAATTCTAAATTAAAATAAAAGATATGATAAGACTTTGATGTTGTCGGTTAGTAGGAGAAGACCGTTCCAATCGGATGAAGGTTGGAAGAGTTTCCAAAAAAATAAAAATACAACATTTTTTTAATGTTGTATTTTGAGAATTACACATTATATAATATATTAATTTCAACAAAACTAACTATTAAAAAAAAGGAGAAAATTCTAAGTTCAAATAAAAGAGAAGAAAAGACTTTGATTTTATCTTTTAGTATGAGAAGACCGTTCCAATCGTATGACGATTGGAAGAGTTTCTAAAAAAATAAAAATGCAACGTTTTTTTAATGTTGTCTTTTGAGAATTGCACATTATATAATATATTGATTTCAACAAAACTAACTATTAAAAAAAAAAAGAAAAGAAAATTCTAAATTAAAATAAAAGATATGATAAGACTTTGATTTTGTCGGTTAGTAGGAGAAGACCGTTCCAATCGTATGACGGTTGGAAGAGTTTCCAAAAAAATAAAAATACAACGTTTTTTTAATGTTGTATTTTGAGAATTACACATTATATAATATATTAATTTCAACAAAACTAACTATTAAAAAAAAGAGAAATTCTAAGTTCAAATAAAAGAGAAGAAAAGACTTTGATTTTATCTTTTAGTATGAGAAGATCGTTCCAATCGTATGACGATTGGAAGAGTTTCCAAAAAAATAAAAATGCAACGTTTTTTTAATGTTGTCTTTTGAGAATTGCACATTATATAATATATTGATTTCAACAAAACTAACTATTAAAAAAAAAGAAGAGAAAATTCTAAATTAAAATAAAAGATATGATAAGACTTTGATTTGTCGGTTAGTAGGAGAAGACCGTTCCAATCGTATGACGGTTGGAAGAGTTTCCAAAAAATAAAAATACAACGTTTTTTTAATGTTGTATTTTGAGAATTACACATTATATAATATATTAATTTCAACAAAACTAACTATTAAAAAAAGAGAAAATTCTAAGTTCAAATAAAAGAGAAGAAAAGACTTTGATTTTATCTTTTAGTATGAGAAGACCGTTCTAATCGTATGACGGTTGGAAGAGTTTCAAAAAATAAAAATGCAACGTTTTTTTAATGTTGTCTTTTAAGAATTGCACATTATATAATATATTGATTTCAACAAAACTAACTATTAAAAAAAAGAAGAGAAAATTCTAAATTAAAATAAAAGATATGATAAGACTTTGATGTTGTCGGTTAGTAGGAGAAGACCGTTCCAATCGGATGAAGGTTGGAAGAGTTTCCAAAAAAATAAAAATACAACATTTTTTTAATGTTGTATTTTGAGAATTACACATTATATAATATATTAATTTCAACAAAACTAACTATTAAAAAAAAGAGAAAATTCTAAGTTCAAATAAAAGAGAAGAAAAGACTTTGATTTTATCTTTTAGTATGAGAAAACGTTCCAATCGTATGACGGTTGGAAGGTTTCCAAAAAATAAAATGCAACGTTTTTTTAATGTTGTCTTTTGAGAATTGCACATTATAATATATTGATTTCAACAAAACTAACTATTAAAAAAAAAGAAGAGAAAATTCTAAATTCAAATAAAAGAGAAGAAAAACTTTGATTTTATCTTTTAGTATGAGAAGATCGTTCCAATTGTATGACGGTTGAAAAATTTCTAAAAATATAAAAATACAAAAAAAAAATTTAACATGGAAAATGAAACAGTATAGAATATCTTAATGTCAATGAAATTAACTATTCAAATAGAGAGATGTGCAAAAATTAAAAATAAGAAAACAAGAAAAAAAATTTCATTTCGTATATATCGATCAGTACAGTTGGGACGTTCCGCAAAGCCTTGTTCCTTCTCTGGTTTTACCAACCGAGATGACCGTTCCAACTGTTTGGCGGTCGGAAGAAAGTCCAAAAATGAAAAATGAAGTTTTTTTTTTTAACATGAAAATAAATATCTTAATGTCAATGAAATTAACTATTCAAATAGAGAGATGTGTAAAAATTAAAAATAAGAAAACAAGAAAAAAATTTCATTTCGTATATATCGATAAGTACGGTTACGACGTTCCGCAAAGCCTTGTTCCTTCTCTGGTTTTACTAACCGAGATGACCGTTCCAACCGTTTGGTGGTCGGAAGAAAGTCCAAAAATGAAAAATGAAGTTTTTTTTTTTTAACATGGAAAATAAATATCTTAATGTCAATGAAATTAACTATTCAAATAGAGAGATGTGTAAAAATTAAAAATAAGAAAACAAGAAAAAAATTTCATTTCGTATATATCGATCAGTACGGTTACGACGTTCCGCAAAGCCTTGTTCCTTCTCTGGTTTTACCAACCGAGATGATCGTTCCAACCGTTTGGCGGTCGGAAGAAAGTCCAAAAATGAAAAATGAAGTTTTTTTTTAATATGGAAAATAAATATCTTAATGTCAATGAAATTAACTATTCAAATAGAGAGATGTGCAAAAATTAAAAATAAGAAAACAAGAAAAAAATTTCATTTTGTATATATCGATCAGTACGGTTGGGACGTTCCGCAAGCCTTGTTCCTTCTCTGGTTTTACCAACCGAGATGACCGTTCCAACCGTTTGGCGGTCGGAAGAAAGTCCAAAAATGAAAAATGAAGTTTTTTTTTAATATGAAAAATAAATACCTTAATGTCAATGAAATTAACTATTCAAATAGAGAGATGTGCAAAAATTAAAAATAAGAAAACAAGGAAAAAAAAATTTTTAACATGGAAAAAAAAATATGTAAAAAAAAATCATTTCACTATAAACCTCTGATAATTAAAAACAATAGAATAACAAATTTTGTAATATGTAATTAATGTTATTGACTGTTCTTTCTGGAGTATGAGAACCAACATCATCCTAATTTTAGGTTTGGTCGGATGGAAAAGAGAGAAGAAGGATGGAAAATTGAGTGAAAATTAGTGGACGCTTGGTAAGAAGGAAAAGGGGAAGGAAAAGAAAATAATGGGGTTGGAAAAAGAGTTACAATGGGATCGACTCATTTTAATTGTTCAAAAAATGGGAGGAAAATCAAAATCCAACTGTACTTCGATCTCTATTTTGTAAGCGAAACAATCTATAACATGTGGATGAAATAGTTATCATATAAATATTCTATTTTCTTTTCTTCCTATCTATCAAACAAAGGAAAACTTTCTTTTTCTATCGTTCCAATTTTCCATCTTTAATAAAGCTTTTTCTCCTTCCTACCAAATGGAGTGTAAAAGATAAAATGAGCTGTACAGGTCGAGACTAGAGCAAATGAACAAAAATTTTCAACAGAAAAACCAACAGTTATGAGTGACATGAAAAAATACATGTAGAAAGAACAAAAAGGAAAAAAAAAAAAAACAAACTATAATTCATTAATCCTCACTATATTTTGAACAACAATTTATTGTATTATCTACGAAAAATTGGGTGAAGAGTATTTAGCTATATTACAAGACTCAATCTCAAATAATAGTTGGGCATAGGCGTGAACATGCATCATGAAGCTGCAACAGATCTAGCATTGGTCCGTCCACGACCGAGACCGAGACTGAGACCGTTCTAACCATTTGGCGGTTGGAAGAAAGTACAAAAATGAAAAGAAGAGTTTTTTTTTTTAACATGGAAAATATATACACGAAATTCTATAATATATACAGACGCCCATAGTTTACAGTGACTATGGGACCCAATGGTTGTGAAAAATCTTGATTGCCATCTTCTTTCGATAGAATTCAATCATATCATCATTTATCAAGTTCAATTCGATACCTTCCATATCAAACTCAATATATTTGATGGCGTACACAGCACAATCCCCCTTGTTTTAAGTAGCAATTGAAAAAAAGTTCAT